>JAESUZ010001149.1:377500-890077 GCA_017311185.1 Proteles cristata cristata
AGGGTACCGCTGTGCTGTGTTTTCGTAAAGTCGAGGGACTGTTTGCCTTAGGGAGAGAGCGAGCAAACCAGAGAGAAGGGCAGAGGGAGAGCGGGAGAAAGAGAGCCCTAAGCAGACTCCGTGTTCAGCACAGAGCCCGATGCGGGGCTCGATCTCATGGCCGTGAGATCATGACCTGAGCTGAAACCAAGAGTTGGACGCTCAACCGACGGAGCCACCCAGGAGGCCCAGAGTCAAGGGACTTAAAGCCGACATCTGAGAAGGTCTCTGCGGCTGGTGCACAGTACCCATTTCTCCAGCGAGAAGTACGCTTGGCCATCCCAGGGCTTCTGGAACTCTTTCCTGAGCTGACTCCCTGAGCGTACAGACCCCCACAGCGGCTTTGTACGGAACGTAACCCCAAGCCCCACGCCAAAACAGACCACCCACGCATAAAGGACAAGAAATAAACATAAATGGTCACTTCGGACTCACCCACAAACTGCCATCATGTACTCTGACGTTTATTTGTTCTTTTGGCTTTTATTGCGCTGAATCCCGTGCACCCACTTGAGTTTCCTATAAGCTACATCGGAATCAGCATCTCACTGAGACTCCCTTCCCACCTGCTCGCTCAGCTTGGCAGCACACACCCAGGCCCACACAGACGTGATCCTGAGATAGAACCTTGGAGACCGTATTCCATTCCAGGAGAGGAAAAACATCCTCGCCTTTTCTCTTATACAGTCCAGGATAATTTTAAATATCTGCACACCACCGGTTTTCGGCAGTACATTTTATCTTGCTGAAAACCGATCTTCACATTATAGGCCATTAAAAGGGTTGCACAGCTTACATATGGATATTACATATGGATAAAGCCTCTCTCCCCAAGACTGGAAAAGCATCTGCACCAAAAGTGGAAGAAATGAGCAACTGTACATTTTCAAGTGCTTTGAGGAGAGCCCAGGAGTGATATAAACATGCAGATTCAGCCAAGGTCTCCGTCCCCCAAAGCGCTGGTCCCCTGTGCCCCCCAGGACTCTCCAGCCTCCTCACCCCAATGGGAAAAAGCCAGTTTGGATTTCTGGCAGTGGTCAGGGGAGTCTTTCCTTCTCTTCAGAAAAAGGAGAGACAAAGAGTGCTTTCCTCTTGAATTAAAATATGTGTTGTTCACACAAGTTCGAAGACCTTGGGTGGGATGCTGGATCTTTCTCAGCCTCAGTTTCCTTTCCTATCGAATAGAGATGGGATTACCTGTCCCCTAGCCAGGGTGACAGCGATGGCCAGGCCATTGGGGGCTGCTCCTCGAACTATTTTTTCTTCTTTGTCTTCTTCTTTGTCTTCTTTTTTTGCTCTTCCTTGACTCTTCCCTTACATTTTATTTTATTGTTTTTATTTTTTAATGTTTGATTTTTGAGAGAAAGGCAGCGCATGAGTGTGGGAAGGGCAGAGAGAGAGGGAAATAAAGAATCTGAAGCAGCTCCAGGCTCTGAGCTGTCAGCACAGAGCCCAACATGGGGGCTCGAACCCATGAACCACAAGACCATGGCCTGAGCTGAAGTTGGATGCTTAACTGACTGAACCACCTCTATTTTATTTTTTAAATAAAAATAGGCACCCTTATTTTACTTTTTTAAAATTTCTTAAGCTTATTTATTTTGAGAGCGCTGGTGGGGAAGGGGAAGAGAGAGAGAGAGAGAGAGAGTCTATGGAGCAGGCCTGGCACTGTCAGCACAGTTCAAGCAGGGCTTGAACTCCTGAACCACAAGATCATGACCTGAGCTGACGTCAAAAGCCGACGCTTAACTGACTGGGCCACCCAGGCACCCTTCTCTCCTTATATCTTAAAGTAAACTTTTAAGACCGAAGTCTAACATGAATGCAGAAAAGAGAACAGATTGTTAAAGAGTCCAGTGAATGTTGGGGAGTGCATCCGTGTATCCAGAGCCTACGTCAAGAAGCAGATCCTTCCAGCACCCAGAAGTGCCCCCTCTTTCAGGAAATGCACTCACCCCACACAGAGGCCACCAACTTCAGACTCATCTCCTCCTAGGTTAATTTTGTGTGGATTATAGGCATGCACTCTGGAGGCTGGCTTTTTCCTCTCCACGTCGCATTTATGAAAGTCTCCCTTGTTCACCAAGCCCATGGCTGCAGAGCAGGGGTCCTCAAACACTTCTGTAGAAAGGGTCACACGGGTCCCTGTCTGAGTCCTCGACTCTCTGACATCACAGCGTGAGAGGCAGCCGTAGACGGTCCAGCAAACACGAGATCCCGGTTGTGTTCTGATAAAACTTGGTATATGGGCGCTGAAATTCAAACGCAGTATCTTTTCACATGGTATGAAATGCTGCTCTTCTTTTATTTTTTTCAGAGTGTTTTACATTAGAAATGCTTTATAGGCCGTAAGAAACAGACGACGTTCATTTAGGCATAATATGCATCATGGACATATTCTTTCCATTTCTGATCCAGAACAAAAAGATTTCAGTTAAAGCTGATTTCACATAAAAGCTGTGGCGACGATAATCCTATGTCTAAAAGAAAATGAAAGCCATTAACTTCGAAGGAAATTGTATATTTGGGGGGAAAACACTTTTTTATCAACATCTAGTATCTTTAAAGCGACGTAAAAGTCCCCTTTAGTAAATCCATGAAATTGCCTATCATTTTATTTTCCTATAATAATCTCTGCCTTATCCTAAGCATGATTATTTCCACTCCATCCCAGTCCCCCCGGAATAGAGAGGGAAACACTCTAATTCATTTCGTTTTAATCATGGGCCTTGCACAGCATTGTTTTGTTATTTGTGCCATTTCATCTGCTTGGATTTCAAACCACTTACACAACAATGGGCTTGGATGTAACAATCTGGGATCCTATTATAACCTCTGGTTTGAATAGCATCTCTATGAGAAAGTCCTTTGAATTTTAGCATTCCGTTGACAAATGAACATCTAAAACACAGCTAATTTGAAAATTGGGGATTGCCTATAAGGATTAATTAATTTAACTCTTTTTTTTTTTTCAGGCTACATTGCATTGAAATCCAATAGCTGATAGAGAGATAAGATGGGAGACCAGGAACAAGAAAAAATATCAATATTCATGCATCCACCCATCCATTCATTCATTCATCTATCCATTCATATATTCAGCAAAGATGTCAAGTGACTCTCAGGTCAATACAACAGCCGTCACGGTCGAATACACCGCTGACCTTGACAAATGCAGCTCTAATTAGAGAAATAAGGCAAACACTTCTAAAACAGTAGAAAATGATGCAAAAACGGGTATGATTAGGTAAGAGATGATTCTTAGAGACAGCCTGTCCTACAAGAAACCAAGGGTATGGGATAGAAGAGACAAAGAGGAGACAAAGAAAGCATCATGGTAAAGGTAAGAGCTGAGCTCTCCTTTTGAAAGCAGAGCCAACGTGGACGGGTGTTTCCCACGTAAAATGGAATTCTGAACAGAGGGGCTAGAGTGAGTGAAAGTTCACCGGGGGGGAGAACACGGCAGGGCAGACTCCTTAGGCAGAGGAAAACAGCGTTTATTCTTTTGCCACTCAGTTGTGTGAGTACTTTTATAATATGTATATCAACCCCTCACCAGATATCTGATTTGCAAATAGTGAAATAAGCCAGACACAGAAAGACTAATAGCACATGAGCTCACTTACATGGCGAATCTAAAATAGTCGAACTCAGGGCACCTGGGTGGCTCAGTTGGTTAAGCACCCGACTCTCAAGTTTGGCTCAGGGCATGATCCCAGGGTCGTGAGATCGAGTCTCCTGTCGGTCTGTGCGTTGGGCGTTGAGCCTGCGTCAGATTCTCTCTCTCTCCCTCTGCCCCTCCCCTGTTTGTGCTCTGTCTCTAAAATAAAAACATAAAAAATAACAAAATACAAATTTTAAATAATCAAACTCAGAGAAGCAGAGAACAGAAAGGTGGCTGCCAAGGGCCTGGGGGCAGGGGGAAGTGAGGAGGTGAAGGTCAAATGGTGCAAAGCTTCAGATCTGCCAGATAAATAAGTTTGGAGAGCTGCTGTGCAACATAGTGCCTGTAGTGGACAGTACCGTCCTGTATACTTAAAATCTGCTAAGAGGGTAGATCTTATGTTAAGTGTTCTTACCAACAACACACACACACTGATGATGATGATAAGAACAATAATACTAATGGAGACAGAAGGGAAATCTGGGAGATGACGTAGCTGTCTATGACCCTGGTGGTGATGTAGTGATAATGTTTTCACTCATGGAGCTCTACATATTGCATACACTTGGCTTTTTTAAATGTCAGCCCCCTCCCAACAGAGCACTGAACAAGAAAGCAAGGAGCATTACTGTGTCTGTGCAGAGTAAGAAAGGAGAAAGGCAGATTGAGGTCAGAGTTTGGTAGATTTTCAAGACGCAAGAGTAAAGAATTTTTAAAAGCAATATTTTCAGAATAATTAACCAAAAGCCATGCTAAGGATGAGTTGGAGAGAAAACCTGAAGGCAAGTCTATCAGTTCAAAGCCAAGAGTACAAATACAGATGCAAAATGATAAAGCCCCAGCAGCTAGGAGAACGAAACACGCAGATGTGGGCTATGTGGCCGTTAACAGAAAGGAGGAATCAAATATTCAGCTCTACATTTTTTAACGTGTATGAGTTGGAAAATGTGGCTGTTGTTGCCAGAAATAGGGAAATCTGGGAAAGGAGCTCATTTTAGTGGAAAAGAAGTATGGTTTTTATGGTGAACTTAATCACAAATCCATAATGGTTTTCTACTAGATCGAAGCTTCCATTTTCCAAAGGAAATTTTATAGCCTAAGGCAGGGGGAGGCCGACTCTAGCCTACCGGCAAACCCTGCACCCTGAACACGTTTATGAATAAAGTTTTACTGGAACACGGCTTGCCCATTCATTTACATGTGGCTTCCGGCTGCTTTTGCAATACAACAGCAGATTTGAGCAGCTGTGACAGAGACCATACGATCTGGAAGGAAGCCTGAAATGGAAAAGGCTTTGATGTTGACTACTGATGGAAAACGGGAAAGAAACCCGTACCCCGGGGACAGACACAGAGAGCAAAGGCTTTTGAAAGTCACACATACAGCCATGCCATCAGCAAGGCAAGTCAAAACTTTCTGAGGCAAGGTAAGACGATCCCTCGAAAGTCAATCCCAATTCAAATAAAGAGAAGGGAACATGCCTGATGAGACCGAGGTTGACTGATCAGTGTGGTCAGAGAGATAATCGACAGGTGCGGGGGCTTAGCCATTCATCGATGTAATTTTAAAAGATGGACATATAATCAAAGGTAAGGGTAGCAGAGAAAGGTAGGGCTCCGAAAATACTGCCACGAGGTTGGGGTTCCAAAGAGCTAGGCTTACAGAGTGTATAGAGATGACGCAAAGGAGCTTGGGGCCATATTCAGAATTAAAAAGAGAGCCAGAAAGACAGAGAGGAATGCAGAAGGGAGTGTGGGCTCTGGCAGTTCTGGGTTTGAATCTGGGTTTGAACCTGGCTTTATCCTTCTCTTTCCACGTGAGCTTGGGCAGAATCTGAACGCGCATGCGTGGGACTTGACTGTGGCTTTCGTTTGCCAACTCCTGGCGGTAAGCTGCTACCCCAGAGACTGATGTGAGGGAAACAGGCCACATGCCGCACGTGATCCACAATGAGAATTCTGTACGAATTTGCTCCTATCGCCAACACCAGCTAGGGTACAGTTTGGCTCGAGAACGTTTAAGAACAGAAAGCATACATTTATAAAAAATAGATTATAGGGGCGTCTGGGTGGCTTAGTCGGTTTAGCGTCCGACTTTTGCTTGGGTCATGATCTCGAGGTTCGTGGGTTCGAGCCCTGCGTCAGGCTCTGTGCTGACTGCCAGCTCAGAGCCTGGAGCCTGTTTCAGAGTCTGTGTCTCCCTCTCTCTCTGACCCTCCCCTGCTCACGCTGTCTCTCTCTCTCTCTCCTAGAAATAAATAAAAAACATTTAAAAAAATAAAAATAAATAAATTACAAAACAGAATCACAGTGGGGGACAGACATAAAAATTATTTCCCAGCCTCATCGAGGTAGAGTTGACATTTAAAAAACTGCGTATGTTTAAAGTTTATAGCCTGATGATTTGACGTACAAATACAGTCGCATATCCATCAGAATGGTCACTTCAAAACACCCGTCTGGTAAAAGGAAACTAGAACGTAAGAGGAGAAGAGCAGTCGCGTCTCAGGAAGAACCATTGAAAATAAGGCTGTTGAGCACAGACAAAAGTACACATAGAAGAATGTTCAAGGGCCATCCTGGTTGTATATGGTCACAGGGATATACCTGGACTCAACGGGTAGAAGTTACAGGGGCAGACTTCAGATCAGTGAGGTCCAGTGCCTGAGTTTCTGAAGGAGGAATAATGCATCCAGTGAGTCCCCCCCATGCCCCAGCCCTGCACATGCAAGTTCCACGCTTGACCTCCTTTAATCCTTACACCACTTTGGGGGGTTGAGATTTCTCTTCAGCAGGAGAGTTCCAGAGAATTAGGGGGCCTCTCAAAGGAATAGCATAAAATGAATTTGACACAAAATGGTAATAAAATCATAGAATGTGTAATATCCCTGGGCTTTGGTCTCCATGACCCAACCATAGAGTGCAGAAGGGGACCACGCCCCGTTGCTAGCAGGGACTCCAGAGAGGGGACACGGAGGAGGCCAGTGCAGGAGGGGGGGGCTCATGGGACATGCCGGGGGGACATACCCACTCAGGGCTCTTTCTTACAGGAGGGACCATGATATAAAGTAGAGAAAACATGAATCTCTGAGAAACTCCATTTATGGATCCTTCAGACCTGTCTTCTTGAGAGGAGAAGGAAGAGAATAAAGGTTCTAGAATTTTTTATAAAAATGGTTGTGACATACAAAAGAAAGAATGTAGAGGACACTTAAGGCATGTTTTCTGCCTTCCCTTTCCTTTCCATGGGTCAACCAGACATGCTGCCCTTCACGACCAAAAGGTTCTGCAATTAATGTGTCGTGTTGTTTGCGTTGTTCAGCTTTCTTGTCCATACAAGCGTGAGGGGCCGTGGTGCCGGGGGAGAGGGAGGTGTGGCAGGGGAAGGCAGTGACAGGTGCGCCTGCCCTCTCCTTCCCCAGGGACGAGGAGGCTCAGAGCCATCCCTCAAACATTTCCGTTGGATGCAGTGACTGCTCGCTCCGAAGCAAGACCACCAGCAGATCCCACTTCATCTACAGTTTCGTGGTAATTTCCAATTGTCCCTGAGGCCCGCCCAGCCTCTGGTCAGCCCGTGATTCCTTTCTACAGTCATTTCCTTGCCAGTACAGTGGGCTCGCTTCCCTCTCTTCTGGAGCCAGAAAGGTGTTCATAATCCTGCCCCTAACCTACCCTTCCTCTCCTGCTGAGGAAGCAAACCGTTTTCCTATGTGACTTACAAGGTGAGTCTCAATATAATCTCCAAAAGTTAAACTCCAGAAGTGTCCTGAGCTACAGCAAAGTTGTTGGGAAGTTGAAAAAGACTTGTGTAATCTTCCAAGCAGGCCACTTGGGAGGGCCACGTGTGCTTAGCTCTGTACATGCCCTGCACATCCACACACACACACACACACACACACACACACAGACACACACAAAGTCCTCCATCTTTTTTTCTTACAGTCACACTTTTATTCTTCAACTATTCTCAATATGTGGCAGTGTTGCCTTTTTATTTTTGTGAAAAGGGTGTAGCAGCCTTTCCGTCCTGGCGGTTGTCATGGCTAATTGCTCCCTCATTCCCACGAGAAGAGGAAATACATAGGCTCAACAAAAGTAATGTCCCCTTACAGCGGCTCTTGGGAGTGAATGTACGTAAAATAATCCGCTGAATGGAGAACAGAAAGAAAAAAATACAGAAGAATGCTCAGGGTACATGCTAATTATGGACACATTTATGTTACCCACTTGGGGGTGTATATGCAGTCACCCTAACCTGACTCAAAATGTTCATGAAAACCCTCAAAAATATTAAAGCCCCCACGTATCACCCAGCTACCTTATGGCTGGCCCTGAATTTGGAAAGCTGTTACTTCCTTCCATGTTTCCTGTACTCTTTCACAAGCCTGTTTATCAAATGTATAGAACACTTTTGTTTATGATAAGCTTATGATTAATCATTCACCGAGGACACGAGGCCCTTTGTACCTATTATTGTCAAGCATTTGTTTGGACTGTGTTTGACCCTTTGTACCCAAGCGGTCTGTGTTGGAGCCACTCAAAAACAATCTAGCTGGCTGAACGTGCGTGCGGCACTCACTGAAATCCTATGGCTCTGTTCCTATAACATCCTGCTACATAAGAGAGTCCAAAAGTACAATTTTATTTACAAAATCAAATTGTCACCCCGAGATAAACACACTCACCCTGGGTTACTTCTAAGCACTCTGAAGTAAAATTTTAAACACGATTTTGAGCAACGGTGGTCATTTCGTGTGACCAAAGGGTGTCCGTGAAGCCTGCCTCTTTGCAAAACACAGAAGCAAGCTGGCCCCAGCTCTGTCTTCATCTCTGCTTTGAGCGTAACGATCAAAGTTCTTCAAGGGAGTAAATCCATACATCTGATTACTCAGTGACCAGAGGATCTCGACTTCCAGAACAGTGACACAGGTCAGAGGAAGAACGCGTGTTATTGCATTGGTGTAATCATTCACCATTTAGATGCTTCTTAGATGAGCGTCTGCCTACGTCTTCCTCTCTTCCCCCTTCACTCATGTGGTCAATGGATATTCATTGCAAGGCTGGCTACGTGAAGTACCTGGCAAAACTCAAGTCTGGGTGGTCCGTGGGTTCTGAGAAGGCATAATCTGCACCTGTCATAATGTGCTCGAATTAACTTCAAAACAAAGTTGTAAATGTGTGCGCCACGGGTCTGATACAGATAATCACTGATAAGTGTTGAGAGTAGAGCTATATACTTGTAGTCTGTTAATCTGTTATTCAGAGACCATTTTACGGAATAAGTAGATTTGGGGTGAAGGAATAACTAGCAAGATATTGATGAGAAGAAAATTCCAGGAAGAGGAAGGAGAGGCAGGAAAGCCAAGGGGCCAAGAATTCATCTAGAGAGTTTGGCTTGATGGGATGAAGGAGTTTGACCAGATGGGAGGGATTTGGTCCCTGAACAGGAGTGGTGGACATGGACATGTGACTGCCAATGAAGGTCATGGAGGTTTTCTATTTTACATGAGTTCTAACAGCTGTCAGAGGGTGGGAAGAAGGTGCTCTATAGTCAAGGAAACTACAATAACTGTTGGAACCACAGAAGTAAGAGGGTTGGCAGACAGAGTCATATTTTTCCATGTGTAAAACACTGTGATATTGACTAATATTTTCACAGCATGTTCTTTAACCAAAGAATTTGCCCAGGAGAATTCTGATGTACTCACTTCTTATCCGGTCTCAAGAGTGTGCAAGTTCATGTAAATAAATCAATAAGGAATTCTCAAAATATTTAAACATCAGTGGTTCGACCTGAGGTTTCTGCCCTCCTGCATTGTGAACTCTAACCTCATAAGGAGATGTTGGTGGAGGCAATGACATTCTAGAGAAAGTCCAATGGTGACCTTCATGTCCTTTAAGTCATAGTGTATTGTATTGTATTGTGTTGTGTTGTGTTGTGTTGTGTTGTATTGTATTATATTGTATTGTATTGTATTGTATTGTATTGTGTTGTATTATTTTTCAAATGCTTAGGGATGCCTGGCTGGCTCAGTCAGTAGAACATATGACTCCTGACCTTGGCATTGTGTGTTCTCCACTGGGGACATTTTAAAGTGCATGTACTCATAGGGAGTTGTGGTTTTCCAGGGCTGGGGAGGGAAAACCAATAGTTAAAGATTGATGAAAAGTCCCATGCTGTCTCAGTATTGCTTTAATTCTTTGAAAGTATTTTGTGATTACATGATGTAACTGAGAATGAGGTTTCACTCCAAAATAATTACGTTTCAGGACACTTTTCAGGAAACATTGTTCTCATTTTGGACCACAGTGTGTTGTCATGTCATTATGTTCAAAGCTCTTCACATCGCCAACTCTGTAGCCGGGAAACAGAACCCTCTGGGACACACGTTGCACATAAACCAGACCACAAATATTTTAGGATCATTTCATTTCTTGAAAGCACTTCAAAATTCCAAAGCTCTTCCTGGAGGCGAAGGAAGAAGCCAACTTGGGAAGTACGGTCAGGGGTCCACCATGATGCCCCCTTGTACATATCCCGTATTTATCCATTCGTGCATTTATTACTTCCTCCGTTCTTTCATGAAGTATTTGTCAAGCACCTATGGCATTCCAGGGGGAGGGGCATTCTTTAAAATTATATTATCTCTGAGATAAAAGCATGTTTATTTTATCGCTGGTTGAAGGTGCCCCCGACAGAGGAACAACTATAAAATAATAAACCATTTAATCCTTCCCTCAACTAACACACAGTCCACAGCCTAGAAAACACAAGTAAGAAATTCTCCCTCTGAGGACCTGCTCTCTGGCCTCATCTCCAACCTACTCTTGTAGCAGGAAACTCCACCAGCTTCTGTATTTATCATCACCCGGAACGTGTTTGTATAAGACCATCTGGGAAAGAATTGCAAAAACATATCTATTATCATTCTGATTCATTTTATGGATGATTCCCTTCAGATGTTTGAAAACATGAAATCCTAACACATGTGAAAAAATAACTTCTTATTGCTTTGTTGTCTTTGTTTATCTTTGAGGACTGCTTTATTTCATCTTTGGGCTATAATACGTCTCAAAATACAACCTAAATCTTGATCATCTACAGGAACGCAGAGGGACATAGGCTTGGACTATCTAAAGCAGCTCAAAAAAAAATTTTTATAACAGCTTTATCGAACTATGATCCACAAACCACAGCACTCACTCTTTTAACGTGTACAGTTCGGTGGTTTTTAATCTACACACAGAGTTGTAAAGCCATCACCACTGTGTTTTCGGCATCACCCCAAAACAAGCCCTTCAGGGTGACTTAGCTCTGTGCTCCAGGCCTCCCCACTCTAGCTTCGGGCAACCACTGACCTACTGCGTGTGGTTCTGGGTTGGCTTCGAGTGGACATTTCATGTCAAGAAATCCCTCAGTATGTGAACAATGATATTGTTTCTTTCACTTAGCACAGTGTTTTCGAGGGTCATCCATGTTGTAAAATGGATCAGTACTTCATTATTTTTTTTACAAAATATCAAATATTCCACTGTGCAAAAACACATTTTGTTTACCCATCCATCTGTTGATGAAATTTGGATTATTTCCAATTTTGTTATTATGAAAAATGCCAACAAGAACTTCAGTGTTCAAGTTTCACGTAGACATGAGTTTCCAGTTCTCTTGGGCGTGTACATCAGGGTAGAGCTGTCCAGTCGCATGGTAACTCTACGGTCAACATTTTGAGGATGTGTCCAAGTGTTTTCTGAAAGAACCACATTGCGTTGCATTCCTGCCAGCAATGAATGAGAGTTCCAATTCTTCCACAACCTCACCAACACGTCTTTCAGAAAGATTTTTGTACTTGAATGTAAACAAAGTGTCTTCATTTTTCATATTTCCTTCCAAAGAATATGATGAAATGGGCACCTGGGTGCGTCAGTTGGTTGAGAGTTCAGCTCTGGATTTCAGCTCAGGTCATGATCTCATTGTTCATAGGATGGAGCCCCTTGTTGGGCTCTGTGCTGTCAGTGCTGAGCCTGCTTGGGTTTCTCTCTCCTTCTCAATCTGTCCCATTTGCTCGCTCTCGCTCTCTCTCTCAAAATAAATAAATAAACTTTAAAAAATAAAATAAAATAAAACAAAGAATATGATGAAAGCACATTAGAACAATCTTATTTAGAGGAGGTGAGAAATGTTGCCTTTTTTCCACGCTGACAGCTTCTAGCATCCCTGTATCTCTGTTTGCCAGGATTTCAGGACTCTGGGAAGTGAATCCCTCACAACCACAGTGCTGAGCGCTGAGGGACTCAGCCATTCCACCGGTGGAGGAAGGAACATCACTTCAGTGTCTCCCTAATGCAGACAAAGTAGAGTGTGTGGACTGAGAGCGATCAAGTGACACAGGATTTTTAGGGCTGTGAGCTTGAAGCTCTGGCTCATGGTTTGCCTCTCATTCTGTAGAGATGATTTGTATCTTCTAATTGGAACTTCTGACTTTTCTTGTGATTACTATGTATCTTTCATGAAGCCAGTGCCCAGTCATCCAGGAAAGGTTTCAAAGTGTCAATGGCTACACGTTTCCCTCAGGCACATTTTTAGGCAAAACTAAGATGGGCATCATCTCCCAAGATGACAGCCAGGAGCACCCAATTCAGGGAGTCTTCAGGAATTCCTGATTTGAATACCACGTTCAATTTATGCACCTTTTAAAAGTTGGAACAGATTGCTAGTGACCTACAAATACTTGAAATTCTATTAAAGTGCTTGCACGTGAAAACGTACAGTGTGCTCTAGGAAAAGAATTCAACCTTACCCTTTATGGAGCCAGTGTATGTAAATAACTGTAGAATGTGCATGGTTTTAGATGCAGGGGTGAATGTGAAAGTGAGATTGATCTTACCAGATTAGGAGAAGGGGCTTAGGTGAATTTTTGGGGGGTGTATACATTACATATTGCTGTTTGAGACTGTTAAATCACGCACAGATACACACAAGCACACACATGATATTAGACCACACCATCCACACAAACTTACCAACAATCCACTGCTGTTATGAAGTTCTTTGTGAGCCCTGGGCCTGCAAAGCATTTGCAAAATAATGTAAAGTCTTTACTAAAACCACTTGATTATACAATTCTCAAAAGTATCCATTTCCTTTAATTGTTTCCTTTCATAGTCTTATTACTCCGGATAAGGAGTGAATGTCAGAGACTGCTGCTGATGGATTTTCTCATGACCAGAATAGGAGGAGAGCACTTGGGAGGAGGTCTCAGCCAATCCCCAGAGACCTGTAATCTCTTCGACTTTTAAACGAAGGATGTTAACTCCATTCCCTCCTTCTGGTGCTGACCAAGATCTTCACATTAGATGCAATAAACCCAGGAATGCATTTTCTTACTTCTAAGGATACTGTAACCTTGTTTATGGCTCTCTTTGGAAAATGATCACAGCTGGGATGACTGTATTGCCTCAAATCAATGGTCAGAATTTGGGGAATCCTTAGACGTGACTTCAACCTGCCCAAGCACCTTGCAGAAACAGACAACCCAAGAATTCATTATGTCAAATGCTTGGTGAAGCCTCCAGGCAGAATCGTGCCCCGCCCACCCTCAGGGCTTTCCATCCTCCATAAGGCCACCACTCCGTGCTCTTCTGTGTCTGTGTAGTATCCATCTCTTTCTAGAAGGTACACCATAAGGTAAGAGTCAGGACTTGACCATTTTTCTATCTCCAGGGTCTGTGGTATGAATTTGATAAATGTGGGACCATCTGTGGGGTTGACCGCCCTCACCCTGAGTCCTTTGCCTGATGAAGTATTCTATTATCACTTCCATTGGGCTGAACCGCCACATTTGCTGATGTCCCGGAGGCAAACCTTTCTGCCCTGTAGGTCTCTGGCTGTGCCTGAGATTTAAGATGACCTAAAACAGGGTGACAGGAGAAGCACACAGGTGTGTACACTTATACACAGAAGCCCTATAGGAAGATGAAGACCCAAAGAAGTGGCAAAAACATAGAGTTGGTTCAACAAAGGCAACTGAGGGAAAGTAACCAAAAAAATAAGGGGAGACAAAAGGAAGTGGTTATTTTAACACGGTCTGTTTGTACAGATTTCTCTCCACCTCCACTCTCATCCCTGGGGATGAAAATGTCTCTCTCCTCCTGGTTCAGGGAGGGCACATTTCACTGGGGGGGGGGAGGGTAGCTCTTGCCGTAGGAAGAAAGGGGAGGGACAAGCATCTTTCCTGCACCTGCTGTTTTTCAACTACCTTCAGCTCAAAATAATCCTCATGACAAAATCTTATCTTTTCAGGTGACACATTCCTCCACCCCTCATTCATTCATGCAGATGGTGACTATATGCCCTTCACAGGATTGCTTTAAGAGAAATAAATGAAGTGTGTGTGTGTGTGTGTGTGTGTGTGTGTGTGTGTGTGTGTGTGTGTCTTAGAACAGGACCTGGCATTTAATAAGTGCTACATAGGTATTAATTATTACTTTTAGTTTAAGGAAATGGTCTGAATAGGTAAATTTCCACCAAATTTTAATCCAATCTGACTCCTTGATGTTATTTTTAAAAAGTGTGAAGATTCAAACATATTTACCTTGCACACAAATGACTGACTTCAGTTGAACATCTAGCTTATAAAAACAAATTATTGGGGCATCTGGGGGGGGGGATTAAGCTCCAATTCCCGGTTTTGGCTCAGGTCATGATCTCACTTGTTTCTTGAGCTCCAGCCCTCATCAGACTCTGTGCTGACAGTGTGGAGCCTGCCTGGGATTCTCCCTCTCTCCCTCGCTGTCCCTCCCCCTCTCATGCTGTCTCTCTCAAAATAAATAAATACACTTATAAAATAAAAATAAGCTCTTAATTTAGTTAGTAATCAGAGTCCAAACAAATCTCTCATCATGACGTCTAATCATTCTCTTGTTCTTCCTGGCTATAGACATTAGCAGACCAGAGACAAGAAGGTTTTCTTGGGAGAGTCCACGTGTGACCTGTTTGTATGTGATTACATTATCTATTATCTAAGTGTTTGTCTTGGGCTGTTGAAATTATAAGCTTCTTGACCATTTGCCTCTTTCAATAGTGAGGTGCACAGCCTAGAGGCTCTAAAGAAACATTAATTGCATAAGTAATTGAAAACAAACCCTTAAATCTAAGCCTCTGCTAAGTTTTAACTTTTGTGATCACTTACCACTTACAAAGGACAAAATCTGGTCAGTGCTGAGTCACTTTTCATCTCAAATCCTACCTTATTTTTGGTTTCAATCACAAACATGACAGGTTTGATGCGATTTATATATTTAGGTTTCCACTAAACCTAGAACAACGGACTGAGCAAATCCCTAAGTCTCTCTTTTTAAGAATCTCTAGTTATGGCTGTTCCTTTAGCCTAGTTGTATTTCAGTTACACATCCTTGGCTCTGCTACATCAGGTGATGGGCCAATGTGACCCTGGAAGAGTGGGGTCCCTGCTGGGGACACTCGGCTCCCCATAAACACCAGAGATGGCTCAAAACCGGCAGGTGAAACAGTGGCGCACCCTTACCCCTCATCATCTCCAAGCTACCAATGTGTCCTGCCAAACTCTGCAACAAAAACCCTACAACGTGAACTTACAGAGGAGTGTCCAGTTTAGAGACATACGGTCTGCACCCTTACGTCTCTGGGGTTCACCTGGGGCTGCCTCTGGGGTGAAATCCACACCCACCAACCCCCCACTTGAGAACCATCTCTCCTCGGTAGAAACCTTTTTTTTCCCATCTGGCTCATCATCATGATTTTGCCAGCACAGAGAGCTGTATTTACGTAAGAGCACATTCATGTGTGGAAGAGCCTTATCGGGAAAAGCAGATCTGAAAGTTCCAAAATTAATACATCAATGAGCGCTCCAGCCAATTTTACATATGATCAGACTAATCAAATTTGGCGTCACGGAACACTTACCACGGGGGAAAATCTCCAAAGAAACGTATTCTGCTTTTTCTCTTTTCACATCGAAGACAATTTAGGTAAAAGCAGCTGGTTGGTTCCACAAATGGAGAGAGGAATGAGATTTTCTTTTGGAGACTGAGGGAGAAAGTGATTTTTTTATTTGCATAATTTGAAAAAAACCTGAAGATGGAAATGTTTTTCATGCTCTTACCGGGCCCAAGCCCAAAATAAGCAATTCTAACTCAACAGTCCAGGGTTATGGATAAATGACACGTTCCATGGATGGAGCATTCTGGAAAAGGGCTTAATGTATCATCTTGCTAGATCCTCAGGCAGCCAGACAGCCCTGCCCCATCTCATCCTGTGCACTATTTATGCGTTTCCATTTGCATGAACCTTCTCTAAGGTTTTGCCCGGTTGATTTTTCAAGTTAATGACAGGGCACTTGGGGAAAGATTAATGTCAGGAATGCAGATTGCTGAAGAGTTTCACCATACAATTAATCTCTCTCTTCCCTACGTTACAAAAGTACAAGGGGTTAGTGCAGGGAAGCTGTGATAATGCAGACATCACAGGTCTGTCCGCAAGAGCTGGGCGAGTCAGCTATAAAACTGATGGCAAGGTGGCTCTCTGCTCTCAGGAGGATTTATAAATCATTCTGCTCCCTGCACCTCCCTTCCCTGCCGAGCACTTGAAGTGCCTCCACCCTGTTTACCATTCTGTTGACAAGGGGAGAGTCCACCAAGCAAGACTGGGAGAAGGGGCAGCTGAGATGGCATCTCCATTAGGCCCATGCCACATTCCCACCCCCGTGGCGTCCCTGATCCTCTCTTGATTTCCAGCCTTGTCTTCCTTTGACTTAGGACACTTCTCTTTTTCTACAATGGGTGAGACAGATGCCTCTTCCCTCCAAAGCAGTGCTGTGCAGCAGATCAGAGCAATATCCACTATAGTTAGCTGGTAAGGCCCAGGAAGCCAACGAGAAGGAGGTGGGCCCTGCCAAATCTCGGCTAACCCCTCACTTTCAAGGACTCCGGGGAAGGAGAGAGAACATGGAAACATGGAAGTGAGGGACACAAGATATGTGTGGACAGTTCTTCATCTCAGTGGTAGGAAAGGCTGTCATTGGCTCTCTTGGCCTCATCAGCATCTGTTGTCCTCTTTCTCAGCCTCTTAACTGACCCATACAGGGCTGGCCCCCACACATCTGAGTCACATGATGACCCAGGTATGACACCTCTCTCAGGAGCCAGCAAGAAACAATGGAAATCACACCCATGTTTCTCTCTACCCCTCGAGGGGACTGGAACTTGCTTGCTCACTGAGCCTCCTGAACAAGGTGGGGGGCAGTGGTAATCAAGCCACAGAACCTTTCTATACCCAGCTGAACAGACCATCCTCACTCTTGGTCATGTGCTGTGAGCTGTGGGCTGCCAGCCTGCAGGGGTGCCCAATGGGATTTTTGGAGCCCAAGTATGAACTCTCCATTTTGAAAGAAAAAAAAAATTACCCTCTTAATTCAGGTACATAGTGAATTTGGAAGGAAAGTTTAAAATTTAGAAGCTAAACCACTTTGTTCTAAGATTAGCAGGAACTGACGGAGAAGCAAGAGGCTCTGGAAAATGCAGGTGCCTGGCTGGTCTCCCAAGACAGACAAAGATGGCAGCCATCCCGGTGGGGAGACAAGAAACTCTGGGCCCCGAGCAGTGTGACAATGGGGCCGCTAGCTTTTGCTTTGTGAAAATGGGTCCTCTTGCTCTTTATGACATATTGGTCTATTTGACATTTGGACAACCAGCCATCAAACACAATTTTTGGACAAGCCATCTCCTATGGATTAGAAGACTGTCCACATCACCAGGGGTAGAATAACAGTTGGTGCCACTTCCTGCTTCTGAACAACTCTCTGAATTGAGCTCTTTGATTCCCTTTGTTGCCCTACCTGAGACTTTGGTGAGACCAGTATTTGACTCAAATAAATAAAATATACAGAATCCTTGTGGATTATGTCTAGTTCAGTATGTTATTCCTGTCATTTATGACTTCACTGGGCGGGGGAGGGGGGTCTCTCAGTGCTAGGATGAAATTTCATTGCAAACCCACCACATCAGCACCTCAGTGAGCAGGTAAGACCCCAGGGCTCCTGCCTCAGACCACCCACCTCCACACGAGCTGTCAGACAGCCACTGTGGTTGATTTCTGTCATCTGTGTATGTTTATGTCTGTGCTCATGTGCTCAAATCAGAACCGAGGACTTGAGGGGATCCCTGGAAAGACCGTCTCATTCCATTGGTACCTTCACAGTCTACAAAGAAAGAGATTCTGAAAAGTAAAAATCCTCTTTATTCCTGGAGGAAGAAAAAGACATACGTGCAAGATGGAGTGGCTTCTGACCCTTTGTCCTCCGGTGAAAGGCTTCTGTTTGTGTTTAAGAGGTAACTCATGCATCACCCCACCCTCCAGGTTCAAGGTGCACTCTGGACAGCATCAACCACACTCCTGTGAAGGAAGACAGGGTCAGACACAGTATGGCCTGGATGTCCTCCTGTCTATGAAAGTATCTGGTAGAGTCAGGGTGGGAACATCCTCAGTACCTTTGTTTACTGGGCCATAGTTACAGGCAGACATGAGCACAGTCACGTGGCCACATGCCCAAGACTCCAAACTGCCATGTCTTATTTTGGTATAACTTGGAAGGTGTAGGGCTCTGGGTTGATCATCACAGCAGTAATCCTGAGAGGCAACAGGATCATCAGCTTAGAGACTTGGGATTTAGAGCCCAAAAAGGTTGAGCACATTACAACCCATCCACTTGTGAGCCACAGAAGTCTTCCCCAACCCCCACTAAGCTGGGCCAGTCCCTCCATTCCGTGGGACTCCATGACAATGTATGGAACAAGAAGTGAGAGAAGACAGTTACAGAAATAGAGCCTTGCACATCCAGCCTGGAACATTCACTGAATTCAAGAATGTTAAGTTCTTTTTTGCAGCAATACAAAGGAGATGAAGGAGGTCAGTAGGAACCCATGTGTCAAGTGTACTGGAAGGAAGACAGGAGGTCCTCTGCCCCTGTCCAGGTGCACAGCCATTCAGGGGACTAGAGGAGGGCACAGCCTGATCCAATGGAAAAAGTCAGACTCTCTCTCTCCCTCAAGTCTGGTGTCAAAATACAGAGGCCAAGGGCTGCTAAAACTACAAAGTCATAGAGAGTCGATCCTCATTATTCATTATTGTGTTTGTAGAGTTGCCTACTTGCTAAAATTTACATGTAAGCCCAAAATCAGTATGAGTGGTGCTTCTGCAGTCATGCACAGACATGCGCAGAGCAGATCTCTGAGTCTCTTGACCCACCTGAGTTCCAACAGGGCCACACTCTTCCTTCCTGGTTCATCTCTCATATAAGTGCCTTTTTGCAATCCATTTAGTGCTATGTTTTTTGCCTTTCTATGCTTTTCATTGGTGATCTCACTGTTTAAAATGGCTCCCCTGTATCGTGATGAGGTGATGTGGTGTTTCCAAGCTCAGGAAGTTTGGGATGTGCCTCTCAGAGAAAATCTGTTTTAGATGAGCTTCCTCCGGGCATGAGCTGTAGAGCTGATGGCCATGCGTCCAACATTGATGAGTCAACAGTATATATTAAAGGTCTCCTTAAACAGAAATACCCACAAAGCAAGGTTATGATCAATTGATGAAAATGGGGTCACTGGGGGCTCACAGGAACTTAACCCTGTCTTTCCTCTAAGAGTGAAGTGTCAGTGTTCACCAGTTCAGTGTTGTAATGACTTCATAGAACATAACACCTAAGAATAATCAGAATCAATGATTAATGGACCACCAAGGTCTTCAGTGTCTGGCCAGGCCAGGTTGAAGCAAGGTCACATGGCCTGCAAAGTGTGCTAAGGAGCAGTGGTTCATGGAGGTGGGAGGTAAGAAATTAAAACCTTGAGGAGAGGGCCATGTGCATAGGAAACTTTGTGCTCCTCAATTTCCTGTCCCCATGCACTCTAGCTGTGCTGTACACAGTTGGCTGTTGTGAGATTCCCCATATCCAACAGTAAAGCCACATGAACTCAAGAAAGCATGGATGCTTTTCTGTTTTTTACAGACACATTTTTGTAGACTAAAACTACCCAATGTAGACATCTCATAATTAGATCTTCAAATTGAGTCACAGATGAAATGTACACATCTACCAGATCATAGCTGTTATTATCATCCTGGCACTAGTGAAATGGAAGACAAATTTAGCAGATCAGGTTTTAGATCGTGATCAATGACCTAACAGCCTAATAGCCATAGTGTTCCTATGTTCTGGAATTTCTAATTACCCTGTATATATTTGGAACAACTTCTACTTTCCTTTTGTAAAAAAAAAAAAAAAAGAATTTAAGAACATTTATTTAAATGTTTCCCTATTGGTGTGCCTGGGTGGCTCAATTGGTTAAACATCTGACTTCAGCTGAGGTCATGATCTCACCTTTTCTGAGTTTAAGCCCCGCATCAGGCTCTGTGCTATCAGCCTGGAGCCTGCTTTGGATTCTGTGCCTTCCTCTCTCTCTGCCGCTCCCCCACTTGCTCTCTCTCTCTCAAAAGTAAAATAAACATTAAAAAGGTTTTTTTGTAAATAAATAAATGTTTCTCTATTGCTTTCCACTAAAGAAATATTTTCTCCCTTTCATGCTTGACCTTGGCCAAAGAACTGAAATCTTGATAAAGAGATGAGGCAAATCATGTTGATTTGGAAATCAGAGGTCACTTGTCATCAGAGCTAATCTATAGCCTCTTGATTAGATGGCTTTATAAGAAATACAAACTTGCTCAGCTTTGCAAAGCTATTCCCATTTCTTTGTTGTTCTGGATAACCTGTACCCAGGGCTAAAGATGAAAGCAAAGCAGAAAATATCCAGAGAATCTAAGCTCTTTCTCATTCATTTTCCTGCTGTGAAAAAGAAAGTAAGGATGAGTACAATGTCTAGAATGACCACTCTCTGCCAAGTGCTTCTATACATCAGTGATAAAGTGCTTGATGATCTTGCAAGGTAGATCAGGACTGCCCTTTTCCACAGAAGGAAACAGAGTTTTCACACAAATTAAGAGCAGCCTAAAATCACACAGAGCCAAAACTGGGATTAAAGTTCAAATCTATTTAACTTCAAAGTCCTCCTGTTTTCACTTTACTGTGTCATTCATGAAGGAGTGGGGTTAAGGAAATACATAGAGAACAGTTTCCATAGACGGTCCTTCCAGCAAACAAGGCAACATTTCATACTCCTCGGGAAGATTTCCCAATCCCACGCATCCCGGGGTACCCTGGGGGCAGACACAGAGCAAGACCAGCTGGCCTACGCATTCCCAGTGGCAGTTTGTCACCGGGAGTTCTACTGCCAGTCACGGCCATTGTTTCATCCTAAGAACCGGGGACCCCATATGCAAGCCTTGGGTGACCTCCTAGGTTTGCCTAGACACCGTCAGAGAAGGTATCTATGCTCAGCCCACAGTCCTCCCCCCACTGCAGGAGAGCTTCCATTTCCACAGGACTGTCATCCCCACGGGTGGGAAAAGGTGAATCTGGAACATCCAGTTTCACAATCTTTAACTTGTCCTTGGCTGAGTCGTGGTGACAAGGAGCAAGTCTTACTTGTTTTTGAGAATAAATGTGTTACACTTTATACACACTGAAAAGCACATGGCTTGAATTACGTGGAAAGTACAGGCTGTGGAGTGCACACAGCTGGGAATATTTGGCCCCATAGTAAATGTGGCATATTTGGTCCAAAGCATTTGTATTCTAAATACATGAAGTGTTTATGTGACCCGTGGGTCGCCATTAATGCGCCAATAAAACCCAACAGATGGCAGAGCTTTTGGTGCAACCTCACGGGCACCCGCACACAAAGTATTAATTCACGGCATCTCTTTCATCCAGTGCGTTTGGAACCCTGCTCCGTCTTCAGTTCATGAATTGCACATGTGTCTAGTGACCAACATGTAGATGAGATCAATGAAGGGACATCGTTCTACAAGACCAAAAGCAAATGAGATCAAATCTATATGTGTAAACTCTGGTTATAAACATCCTCTGGGATTCCCTCAAATGTTTGATTTGCAAACACAGTCACCAAATGTAAAAACGACGTGACCAAGAAACCGTTCTCACTTCTCCTTGGCAACAAAGACCAGGTCCTGTATATGCTCCGCCCTGTCTTCAGAAACTGACACCTTGTGAGACCTGAGCCAAGCAGCAAGGTGCTGTACTTCTCCCTCACTGAGTTTGGTGCCAAGGAGGGGATGCTGCCTGCTGGTGGATAGAGGTAATGCTCCCCAGTCTCCCAGTTTCCTAGGAGTCTCTGCAGAGTCCCCAGGTACCAGATTCTCCTTTATCTTTCAAGAAAATACAGTGTCATACAACAATTGTGCCAATAGCTTTCTAGAATTGCTCTGGCTAAAATGTCACCGTTAGCCTCTGAATGAGATCTCAACACTGCATTCACTAGTACAACTCACACCTCGGCTCCTCTTGCACACATCTCGGTGTCGTCACCACTTGACAGCAACTTGCTATGTGCATATTCTGCTTACCGCTTCCCACTCAAGCCAAAAAACGTTTTGACCACTTCTTTTCCCCATCCCTCCATTCTTATTTTCTTTTCTTGGCTCCTGTACAACTGCCTGATCATCTGTCAGGGAAAGAGTGGGTGTGCAGGGCTCAGTGCCCTGTCCCTGGGCAAGGGCGGTGGAGCTGGCCACATGGCGCATCTGCTTTTGTCAGCAGCATGATGCTCTTTACAGTCTGGACTGACGGCTACGCATATCCCATATTCATGGATACGTTTTGGCACCGTGATTGTGCAAATCACAATATTTGGATGTGTACTCAAATTGTTCAAGGTAGAGAAAGTGTGGGGGGAAAACGTGTGAATTAAGTGAGTATAGTGAGAGAAATTTACTCCCAAGGAGTTGGTGTTATGTGGGCAGATACGGTGCAGTGGTCACTTACAACTTTACAGATTTGAAAGGCCTTGGGAGGCCTCAAAGGAACCGACAGGCAAAACTGTCTTTGACAAAACTCAGTTTTCAGTTCTGAGAGAGATCATGTTTGGATCATTGCACCTCAATTCATGCATTTCCTTGTTTTAACTTCTTCATTTGTGAGACACAGTACCCTCTTTCTACTTAATGACATTATAAAATAATCAGTGAAACATGGTAGATTTGAATTATCTGTGCACATCTTGAGTCTCCAGTAAATAACAGAGGAAAGGGAGGTGGAAATCTGAAGGCATCCATAGGATCATGGAACCAGGAGCCGTAATCAGCCAGGTGTTCGTGAGGGACAAATCTTTCCATAGACAATTTGATTGTTTTTTTTGGTGGAATTATGAGATTTACAGATGAAAGCAATGTAGTTGATGTAATAGGTCTAGAATGACAGTTAAAACACATTTGATACAATTCTGCACAAAATTCCACTTGCAAAATCCATCTGTGTACGTTGGGAACAGAAACCAGGCAGAGAGTGCCAGTGAATGAGTGGGGACAGACAGGACTGTCTTCCCGTTCCACACTTTAAACCCTAACTTACAAACAACAGCAAAAATGACCTTTGAGTCTGAGTTGAATATCTCTTTAAAAATCAACAGCCAAAAGATTGTCATACGTATTGACCCTGTTGAATATCTAGAATTTCAGAAACTGTGCCAAAAATTGATAGGACTATAGATCATCAACCACAGTTTCTTGGGCAAAAACTAAGTTGTGTAAAGCTCTGATATGAAGAAGCATGGTGTGTGCCTGCGCAGCCCTAACTGAGGACAGTCTAACTGATGTGTTGGAGACAGTCACTAAGAAGTGACTCAGAGTGAAATATAATGCACGCTCTCTGAGGACATGGGAAGAGACAGCCAAGACGTTCAGGGTAGAGAGGGACCTAAGGGAGAAACCCTGAGTGTTAGTGGTTTAGGAGAGGCCCCTGTGGCAGCGAGTGTGTGTCCAGTGGGGGAACAGTGTCTTCAGTGATCAATCACCCCGCTTCCTGACATGCCAACGCAGGTGAAGTCTAACACAAAACTGAACAATACTGGACACACACCAGGAAATAGAACTCAGAAAGCACGAGGCTTCCCCACTACAACGCTGGGTATGAAAGAATACAAAGTGACATTTTCAATTTAGAATTCTAACATCAGTCAAAATATCAAGTGGGAGAGAAGAGTAATGACCTTTTAAGACATGAGAAGGCCTGGGGACAGAACTCAATGCTTAGGAGGAAGAAAATGAAGCGTGCCTCTCCAGTTAAAGGGATTAATAAACCAGGAAATGCAATCGTAACATACTACCTGGCTTTGCAAAGGAGGTAAATGTGCAGATGTAAACGGGCACGATGTCAGCGTGGGAATGAGTCAGACGTGGGGACAGAGCGTCAGTGTGGGGACAAGCCAGACTTGGGGATGCGATGTCACTGAGGGGATGAGCTGGACGTGGGGACACCGTGTCAGTGAGGGGCTCCTTGTGGTGTGCATTCATCACGCCAGAAAGAAAATGATCAAGCTTAAAATTAATAAATGACGGTCATAATCACAAACATATGGAGGAGATAAGAAAAAAACAGAGGAAACATATCTATAAGGGCTGGAAGATTGGCTCTGGGGACTGGACAGACCGGCCAAGTGGGGTGGGGGCAGGGAGTTTCTGGGGTTTGTTATACATCTTTCCTCCTATTTGATTTTGCTTAAATATGTAGGTTATTATTTGAGTAAAAATAAACATTTACAACAGACATCAAGGCTTACCTATGCCAGAAAAAAAAAAAAAAAACAGAGAGAGAAAGAAGAGAGGGAGAGAGACAGAACAAAAGACAGGGAGACAGACAGACAAGAGAGACACATCACGGGGCTGAGGATGTGCTGGGGGAGGGTGTTGTTGAGGGAAAAGTCCGTCGGATGATTTCAGCAGTGAGGGCCTAGACACCACCCAGGGCTCCTACACTGAACATTCCAGATCCAGCCCGAGGGTCTGATAGACAACGAAGATGGAAGCAATGGTATCTTCAAATTTTGGAATCTGGACTCCTGGGGGAAAAAAACTGAGATCTGCATTTTTTTTCTATTTTTTTTCCCTAAAAATAATACCTCTCCTGAGCTACCAGTAAAAACAAAAATAATTATAATGCTGACGTCACATGCCTGGAGCGCCTATGGTGTGCCAGCTAATGGGGTAAGCTTGCCACGTGCGTCCCTCCACTCAGCCACAACAGACCCTTGAGGTGGGTCCTGATGACAGAAGGCGTGGTCGCTTGTGGGTGGAAGCTGCCCATGCCCACTCCCCCCGTTTTACTGTCAGAGGCCCCAGCTGGGAATGACCCACGGGTGGGCCCTGCTCCTCAACTGCCTTTGACCAAATAGGAGCCACAGGTTATTCCTACCTGCCTCTGCCTCCCAGCGAGGCAGCCTGCGGCCAGCCATGCAGGGGCACACAGGCCAGTTCCATGCCTCAAGCTGGGACCTGCATTGTACCGCAGTCCATTTTCCAGAACTTTCCAAGGAAGCAGACAACGATGGCTCTAGCCAAGAACACAGTCTTTGCAAGAGCCCAGCTCTAAAGTGACAGAGCCCAAATCCAGCCCAGGCTGGTGGGAGAGAAGCTCTGAGAGCCAAGGGGGATGGGGCCACCCTGCAGAGAGAGCAGGGATGAGAAGTGGTGATGAGACAGTCCCAGCCCTGGGTCCCCGCGGCCCTGGGGCCCTATGGCTTCCTGCCCTCCAAGTCTGCCAACCCCAGGAGGCCATCAACTGCCATGTGACTACATTGGCCCCAGTGAGTTTCTGCCACTTGCAACAAAGAATCCTAAGACAGCATTCTTAACATAAATAAGGAAGTTCGGGGGTGAACCATTATCTTGTTTTAGCGACAAGATAATTAGCTTGTTCTTGGATACATTCCTTGGAGATGGCCAAGGAATGAAGAAATGTGTATAACAGTCCTTTGCTAAGACAGAGGGGAATCAGTGAAAAATGGATATAAGTCTTAGGCTGGATACTGATGCTTTTCACTGAAATAAAATGTTGGGAGGGGGTGTTCCTGGGGGATTATTCAGGCACCGAGATTAACAAGGTTGTCAGATTTTGTGAATAAAAATGGAGGGCACCTAGTTAAATCTGAATGTGCCCGTAAGTACGGAACATTTTTTTTAAAGTATAAATTTATCCCACATAATATTTAGAACAATCTACACTAAAAATGTTTTCTTGTTTATCTGAATTCCAAATTTAATGGGGTATCTTGTATTTTTTCTTACAACCGTATTAGTGAGGCACCTTTGTAAGCAAAATGCTAGTGGAGTTTCTGAAGCTGCCAGATACTACTATTTGTTTTTACCTTAAAAAAAAATCTCTCTTCTAAAATACTGAGTAATACAAGGTGACTCTAAAGTATGGTAGGTTATAAAGAACAGTGGAGAATGAACGCCCTCACACTCACCAGCTACTGGTGTAAGGAGAACACTCCCCATTGCTTGGGGAGTCCCGTCCACCTTCTCCACTGCCCCAGCCTCCCCCATCACCCCCCAAGCTTCTCCATCCCCCCTCGGGTCTTCTCCATCGGCCCCTCAGGCTCCTCCTATCACACATCACCTTAGTGCTGTGTCTACACGCAGTAATACATAAAACATGTGTGCAGTACAAGGAATTGCACAGAGAGACCTGCAGAGCCACCATCCAGGCAAGAATGTGATCAGCATCGATCCCCAGAACCTTCCCTCATGGCATTCTGCCTCCTCCTCCTCCAGACAACCACCTTCTAGGCTTCTCATGAAAGTCATTTTCTTGTTTTCCTTTATAGTCTTATCATCATGGTATATATTCCATCATGTGTATGATTTAATTATGTCTGTCCTCGACACTTACAAAAATAGAATCATTCATTTCAAGGAGCCATTCTGTATTTGTGTGGTAGGGTTGCTGTAACAAACTACGACAGGCTAGATGGCTTAACCAACCGACCCCTTAGGTTCTGGAGGCTGGAAATCCCAGATGAGGGTTTGGGCAATTTTGGTTTCTCCTGGAACTGTGCACGGTCACCTCTGGCGGTGGTGTGCCATGTCTTTTTTTCTGTACACATGTCTGGGTGTCTCTTCCTCTTTTTATAAGGACATCAGTCCTATGGGATTAGGGCCCATCCTAACTATCTCAGTTTACTTTAATTCCCTCTCTAAAGGCCCTACTTCCAAATACAGTCACACTTGGGGTGGGGTGTAACACTTCAACATACGAATGGAGGGGGTGGGGGAATTCCACTCAGCCCATAATATATTCTTTCGTGACATTCCCCCACCCCAATATTATATTTGTGGAGTTTGCCCACTCTGCGAGAAACAGTTTTGGATTGTTGTCTAGAATTCCAGTGTACATATCTCAATAATTTTATCCATTTACACTTGGTGGACGTCCAAGTTACTCACAAGTTTTGGTTTTATTAAAAAACGAAACACTGCTTTGTACATGTCTTTCAAAGTGAACCCTCATGCACAAATGTGATATATAAACCCATACGCACCATGGGATATCACTCAGCCATGAGGATGGAATCTTGCCATTCACAAGATTGGGCCTGGAGGGCATTACGCTAAGTGAAACGAGTCAGACAGAGAGAGACAAATACCCTATGATCTCACTTGTACATGGAATCTGAAAAACTAAACAAACAAGCAACCAAAAATGGGGACAGACTCATATATACAGGGAATAAACTGGTGGCCGTAGGAAGGGAAAGGGGTGGGGGAGAATTACAGAAGAGCTGAGGGAGATGAAGAGCTACAAGCTGCCACTTATAAACTAAGTAACTCACACGCAATGTGCAGTGTAGGGAATATGGTCAGTAATAGTGTCACAACTTTGCATGGTGACAGGTGGAGCTACAGTTAATGGGGTGACCATTTCATAATGTATATAAATACCAAATCCCTATGTTATATACCTGAAACTGATACAATGTTATATGTCACTCATTCTTCAATTAAAAAAAAATATTGTCATCAAGTTGTTCATAAGATTCTCTCACTGTTGTAGTGTGTTGAATGTATACAGCAGCCGTGGTTATAACCCCCATTTCATTCTTGATAGTTGTGTCTGGGCCTTTTATCCCCTTCACTAGTGTTTAGAGTTTTTCACTAGTGTTTGCAAGTACTGTATTTTCTATTATCCAACTCAGATATTTCTTTGACTCATGAGTTCCTGGGTAATGTACTTGATAACTTGCGAACCTGCCTGAGTTTTCTTCAGGCCCTGGTTTCTAGCTTAATTACACTATGTTCAGCAAACACAGCCACTGTGACTTCAGTCCTCTGACATGTAGTAAAATTGGCCTAATGGCCGCCATCTACTGATCCACTTTTTGTCGATACCTCATCCGTTATTCTGTGGTTAAGGGATGTGGTGTTCTGCATGACCGCTGGGCCACGTGGTCCAGAATTTCTGTATCATTTTCTCTGTGTTTGCCTGTCTACTCCATCAGAGATCCTGAGAAACATGTGGTAAAAGTCACTCATTGTGATTATCTGTTTTTATCAATTTTTGCTTTACAGATTTGGGCACATACAAATTATTAGGCATATGTAAATCCTGCGTAAGTGTTTTTGGGGGTGGGTGGATGTATTTAACCTCTTATCACCACATGTAACTTCTATGTCTGTTAATGCTTTAAAATTTATTTTATCTCATATTAGTATTGCAACCTCATCCTTCTTAGGTGAAATCTAAGTATCACTTTCCAACTTTTAACATTAAATCTCTTGGAATGCCTACCTGTTATCTGTTAGATATATTGTTTTCATTCAGATCGAAATTATTCTGGTTTAACCAGGCATTTTATCCTTCTGTAATTAGTGGAATGGCTGATGTGTTTTGATGTATATTTATTATTTAATTTTATGTCTTCTACTTGCTCTCAATTTGTAGATTTCTTCTTTCTCCTTTTTTAAAAAAATGATTACTTTTATTTTTTTCTCCTTTTGTCTGGAATTACACATTCTCTGTTCTTTTCTTGATACTCTTGAAATTGCACTAGGCAGGCAGGGTTCATCTACTCAAGTTCAAAGCTAACCAAAATATTCATTATCTAAGATTTTATATGAGCTTCAAAATAGTGGACTTGTTACCCTCCATCCTAATGGGAATTATTACTTTTTGACCAAGCAACCTCTCTTCATGTCCTTAACCCCCTAAGAAACCATGATTATTGTTTTATATACACAATATGTGTCTACGTTAACCTATGCCTTCTAACATACAACTTCCACCACGTTCTACTTTTTATCCCTTCCTTAATCTCAGACTTACCATCTGGACTGCCTTCCCTTCTGCTTAAAGTATATCTGTTGGAGTTTCCCTTAATTAAAGTGTCTTGGAGTCAGAATCTCTCAGCATTTGTTTTTCCAAAAATACATTTATTTTGTCTTTATAATGTTAAGGCGTTTTGTTGGATCAGAATTACAAGCTGGCAGTATTTGTTCCCCCAAAACCATCGCAGACGTTCGGTTATCTTCCTCCCGTCATTGCTGCTGATACAACAGAAAGTACTTCTGTCACTCCTCTGGATGCATAACTTGAACTGAAGTCCAGGGTTATGCGATTTTTCTGCTGCCCTTGTCACGAGGGAACTGCTGTTTCACAGCCCCAGCGTGTCCTGACGCCGGAGACCCTTCCTCTCTCAGGTCCCTGTGTTTACACGGAGGCCATGCCTCAGAGCCCCTGTCTCTGTTAATAACCACAGGGCACAGGCCCACCCCCTGGACGTTCAAGGTTTTCAACACTAGCTCTTGTTCTCGAACCTGCAGAGCTTTCTTTTTTCAAAGGAGCTTGGCTTCCTATTTAATGGTTGTTCTCCTTCTAGTTTCACTTAAGCACATCTAGGTATTTGTGATAGGGGTGTTCCACATCGATTTTACCAAACACGCTGCTGGAACCAGAAGACTTGGCAGCAGCAATGTCTGTCCCACTGGTATTTAAATTTCTTCAGAGCACTGAAGAATATTAGAAACTTCCCAATTAATTCAGTGACACTTATAGAAGCTTGATGCATTAAAAAAAAATTGTACTCACAAAACGGGGCTAAATTCTCCTACGAATAGAGGTTTTTCAAAAATTATTAGTATTTAGGGGTGCTGGGGTGCCTCAGTCAGTTGAGCATCTGACTTCGGTTCAGGTCATGATCTCACAGTTCGTGAGTTCGAGTCCCACATCGGGCTCTGTGCTGACAGCTCAGAGCCTGGAGCCTGCTTCTGATTCTGTGTTTCCCTCTTTCTCTGCCCCTCCTGCTCATGCTCTATCTCTCTCTGTCTCCTTGTTTCTCTCTCTCAAAAATAAATAAACATTAAAAATAAAAGTTTAGGGGTGCCTGGGTGACTCAGTCAGTTAAGCGTCCGACTTCGGCTCAGGTCATGATCTCATGGTTCACGGGTTTGAGCCCACATCAAGCTCTGTGCCAACAACTAGCTCAGAGCCTGGAGCCTACTTCAGATTCTGTGTCTCCCTCTTTCTCTGACCCTCCTCTGCTCACGCTCTCTCTCTCTCTGTCTCTCTCTCTCTCAAAACTAAATTAAAAAAATAAAAAATAAAAGTTTAAAAAAATTGTAATATTTAATCCAGTAACATATTTCATAGTAAAACTTATCATCAAGTAAAATTTATTCCAAGAAAAAAGTATTGTTTAACATTAAGGACCATATCGATACTCTTGTTTAAAAGAGTGATGACTTGAAAATAACTCTAAGATAACATTAATTTTAAAAAGCAAGATATTGGGCATCTGGGTGGCTCAGTTAGTTAAGCATCTGATTCTTGATTTCAGTTCAGGTCATGATCTCATGGTTTAATAGGTTCGAGCCCCGCCTTGGGCTCTACACTGACTCTACAGAGCCTGCCTGGGATTTTCTCAATCTCTCTCTCTCTTTGTCTCTCTCTCTGTCTCTTTCTCTCTCCATCACTCTCTGCCCCATCCCAGCCCACACTCTGTCTCTCTCAAAATAAATAAACTTTAAATATTATAAAAAATTAAAATTAAAATCAAGATAATAACAGACTATGGAGAAGAAATCCATTTTTATGCTAAAAAATATGTATCTCTTCGCAGCCCCCTACAGGGCCAGTAAAACCACACACAAAGGCTTATATACCTCATCCCAGTAGCAAGATCACAAGTGACTGTTTTCTCGGTTACACCCTCCTGGACCTTCCAGGTTCTCTGCGATAAGGTCTGTATTGCCTGTCAGAAAACACCTGTACAGTAAAGATCCAGTCTCTCTTATCAACAACGTGGATCTAAGCCCTCAATCCAGCAGCAGGAGCCCCTCAAGATAGTATGTCTCTTCTAAAAAGTTTCCTCTAACAATTTCAAAAAAGGACCTTCAAAAACAGTACTGTTACACCCAGACTCCCTGCTCTTTGGCCAAGCCGTTTTATTGCTCAAATTCTTTGCTCACAGCATCTACCAAATTAAATGCTTCCATTTAAATACTAGCTTCATTCTGGGGGTGCCTGGCTGGCTCAGCTAGAAGAGTATGAGAATCTTAATCTCAGGGTTGTAAGTTCAAACCCCACATGGAGAGTAGAAATTATTTAAATGAATAAAAGTTTTAAATAAAGAAATAAATAAATACACACTAACTTCATTCCGTTCCCTGCAGTCAGACTTCCCCATCAAAAACAACCCAGAGTCCTTTATTTTTTCCCCCATCTCTATAACCTTGAAGCCCCCGCACCCAACTTGGTATTGAATTCAGTGATAATTTGTCATTTTTCCTGGCGACTATTTGCACGTTAATCCAAAAGCAGCTTATGCACACCAAATGCACACACGTTTTCATTGTTTTCCTATATTTTATGTTTTTCATTTATTTTATATCTCCATTACCAACACTTTCCATAATTCAATAAAAGATGGATAGAACAGGTGGTAGACCTGGTTCGTTGGGTATTAGTGAAGAAACAGCACTCTTGAGGGGGAAAAATATGAAAAACTCCCAGCCCAATTTGGCTCTCCGCTATAGCAGGACAATCAGCAAAAACAGAATATAAAAGACAAGTACACCACAAAACTCTGTGTGCCTTCAGTGAAAGGAAAGCAATACTAACCGAAACAATTAAAATGCTAACTATTCAGTCTACTTTCCTCCCTCCTTTCTTTCCTCTTTTCTTTCTTTAATTTTTTTATTTCTTTTTAAATTTTTTAATGTTTCATTTAATTTGAGAGAGAGAGAGAGAGACAACGTGAGCAGGGGAGAGTCAGAGAGAGAGGGAGACACAGAATCTGAAGCAGCTCCAGGCTCTGAGCTGTCAGCACAGAGTCCGATGCAGGGCTCGAACTCATGAACTGTGAGATCATGACCTGAGCTGAAGCCGGATGCTTAACCCACTGAGCCACCCAGGCACCCCTTTTACCTCTTTTCTAATGAAGGCCTAATTATCACTATTTTGCAGACGGAATAACTGAGGAAGAAAGGCTGAGTGCCCGAGCAGCCGACATGCAATTTGCTGGGATGACGTGCAAATACTGCCAAACTGTAGGCTCACACTGGCACTATGAGCCTAGCACACACTGGATTCCCTGGACTGTAAATGAGACCAAAAATCAATGCAATTATTGAGAGGAATAAATCATGCTTTGCAATGGAAACCCATCTCCCGAAAGTTAACCGAAGGGATGAATATTACTTAATTAGTTCACATGCTTCCTAAGGAAAATAGAAACCCACTGGCAGAGAAGGAAGGCCGCAGAAGAAACACGTGTGAGTAGCTTACTTCACATAAAGCCTGTATTTGGCCCCTGACAAGGTCATTTAACAATCCTCCTTCCTCAATAGTACTGCGTTTGGGGTTAGGAAACACGTGTGGTCTGTCCTTTCAATCATTCGCTAGATATAGCCCTGGAACGATCATCCAACTCTCTGCATCGTAGTTTATCCATATTCGAGATGGGGACATAATATCTACATTAATGACCTCACAGAGTCGGTTGTGAGGATGGCCCGTACGAAGGAGCTTTTTAAATTACCAGACTTCGTAGATTAGAAGACAGTGCTGAGAGGATGGTAGCGGGGAGGAGAGAGGGTACGTTTAATCCCCTCTGCTCTCTCCCGCCAAAGTGGAGACGGCAATGGACTTCAGCTCACAGCGGCAAGGGGGAGCTTGTGTGAGCGCCACTCTCCCAAGAACTGCCACCAACACTGAATAAATTCCCAACAAAGAGCCCAGGAAAGGCATTCAAGGCACCTGAGGCAGCCGCAGCCTGAGGATCTCGGGCCCCAGAAGAAGCTCGGTGGCCTCGGATCTGTCGCCTTCGCTGGGAAACAAGTAGGAATCTGTGGTCCCACATGCTCAGTGTCTGACGGGCCACCTGCAGCCCACGCACGTGACAACCGTGACTCCTGAGGGCACCCCACGCAAGTCACAGAAGCCCCTGGGCAGGAAAGAGGTGCGTGAGGTCATGGGAGAACTGTGTCTCTGCAACATTCATACCCACCGTAGCCTCAGAATGTGACCTTATTTGGAAACCACGTCTTTGCAGTTGGAATTAGGTAGATGAAGACGGTCATAGTGAGGAGGGTGGGCCCTAGACCCAAGAGTCCTTATAAGAAGAAGTCGCAGACACACAGGGTGAGGCAGCATGGAGATGGGGACCGACTTCTGGGGGAGGTCTCCAGAGCCCAGACTCCCCACTGCCTCCCCACGCCAGAGGCTAGGAGGAGGCACAGAGCCTTCCGTCCGCCCTGCCCCACCTGGAGTGAGTTGTTACTGGAAGTCCAGGAAAATCACAGACGTGGTGTAGGCTCCAGAGCGGGGCTGGGGCTGCAGGCTGGCGGCCAATGGATTCTCGAAATGGCCAGAGGGTCATGCGGAGCGTGTCATGCCGCCAGTGAGAAATCTACAGTGGTTCCCGGCGGCTCCACCCGCCCCTCCCCAGGGCCCAGCCTGTTCCTTGGCCAGTTTGGTTCACTTCCTGGTGTCCAAAACCAGGTGCCCATTTCTGCCGCCTGCTTGTGTCATGGGATTTGTCTATACCACCTTTCTGTAGTCTCCGTGATTCCAAACTGACCACTTCCCAAACCATCTTACAGCTCATTGCACTCTCCCTGCGCTTAAACAACTACTCTGATTTTACACAGGAAGACGCCGAACCTCAGACAAGCTCAGCCAGCTGGGGGGAACCAGGGGCCACAATGCCATCCCAGACCCCCTGCCTTCACCCTCTCTGCTTCTGTAAGGTCGCACTACCACCGTCCCCTTTGCATTTCTGTCTCCTTCGTGGTGAAAATATTTTGTTGTTTTTTTTAGATTATTTATTTTGAGAGCAAGCAGGAGCAGGGGAGCAGGGGAGGGGCAGAGAGAGGGGAAGAGAGAATTTCAAACAGAGTCCATGCTGTACACACAGAGCCCCATGCAGAGCTGAATCTCATGAACTTGAGATCATGGCCTGAGCTGATTGGATGCTTGGGACGCCTGGGTGGCTCAGTCAGTCGAGCGTCCGACTTCAGCTCAGGTCATGATCTTGTGGTTCATGAGTTCAAGCTCCATGTCAGGCTCTGTGCTCACAGCTCAGAACCTAGAGCCTGCTTCTAATTCTGTATTTCCCTCTCTCTCTCTGCCCCTCCCCCACTCTCAAAAATAAATAAACATTAAAAAAAAAAAGAATTGGACACTTACCCAGCTGAGCCACCCAGGCACCCAGAAAACATCTTTTCTTCAGCAAGTTGTTTTCTGGGAAGCAGAGCAATCACTGAACTCCTGTCTCTTCCTGGATCAGAGGGGGGGAATTAGATCTATGATGCCAGCCACATGGCTTTATGATGCAAAATTGTATTTGATTGCTAGTGATTCATTTGTTATGGCAAAACTGACGCTCTTGTGTACATCTGACTTGTCACTGGACTTGTACAATATTATGAATTTAGACATTGACCCTCATATCTACTAGGGCTCCCTCACCCTAACGGCTTGTTTAGATTTAGAAATCGATTATTTTGGTAGTTGGAGTTGTACTAATAAACTTTCCACATTGAGAGAAAATGAGCTTGCCATGATCTCATCATGAAGGCCGTGCCCGGTGGACGGGACTGAGTACAGCGTGCAACATGCAATCACGTGTTGTCATGGAGAAGCTGGGCGCTTGATTTCTGATTTATAACAATTTCATAGCCTGCTATTTGCACCATTTATATTGGTCCTGGCAGTTAAACAGAAAGCCATAATTTACAGAGGGAAGATTTAGAGTTTCTAACCTTTTCTGTTTGGGAAAAGGTGATTGCTGGCTCTAAATTCAGACCACGATTCCCGTCAAAGCTAGGTCTGCAGCTTTTACTTGGGTTTAAGCCCATCGAAGCCAACTACTGGAGGAAGTTACATGCATTGCCAACTATCATTCTCTCTTCCTCCACCTTTTTCCAAATGTGTCCACTGACCATTTACTTTGGTTATTATTCACTGGTCTCAACCCTTTGAGTCCCGGAGTACGTGAGGTCCCTGAGGCGAGTTTTGCTCTGCAAAATCAAATACTTATTGTCATGTTGGGCTATATGTTACATCTATTTCCCTGTTCATTTATTGGTATTCTTGGACAGAGTCTGTTTTGACTTTAACTTTGATAATATTTAAATGTTGTCTTTTGTTCACATAAGCTATTCTTGAATCACTCTGTTCAAAACAACAACAAAATACTTTACAAAGATTATTGAGCACATGCCAGGCCCAGGGCTCACCACTGAATGCTTGAGGGCACAAAGATTTACAAATATAACCCCTGCCTTTGAGTAACTCACAGTCTAGTGAGAAAGCAAGCATATAAGGCAAGAATTCAAATTCAGTAGGTGTCAGCCACAGTAGGCTCCGCTGCAGACAACATTACTTACTAAAGTAGGAATTCTCTAGCTGTCCAGAGTGGATGCGGTGAGTTTGCCACCAAAGATTCAACCTACGAAGGGATTCGACCTACTTCCAGCTCGCCACCCGATAATCTCTAGGGTGCCTCCCTGATCCTCATGTTCCAAAAGAGTGGCTAGGGTTCCAGCAATCCTACGTACATTCCAGTGAGAAGGATGGATGAAGGGCTATGAAGAAATCACAAAGGGGACACACAAGTTGTCTATTAAGTAAAGTTCCTAGAAGCTGTCAGTCAGCACATCTGCTTACATTTCATTGGCCAGAACTCAGTGATATGATCACACTTGTGAGATACAATCTTACTTATCAGCAGCCACTGGCCCCGATATACAATGAAGGGTTCTATTTCTATTAAACACACACACTCACACACACACATAGACAATGAGGGGCAACCAGTTGGTTGAACTGCATGAAACTGCTGATATTTGACAGTTTTTGATCTATAAAAAAGTCAATTACACATGTTATTTTACAGACGGTCTTTGCCACATGGCGTGGCTCAGAACTGTGCATATGGAGAGGGGTAGTGAAGACACAGTAAACTCAGAGGGATGTGAAGGAGGCTCCCAAGAGGCTGTGATGTTCTGGTTCATTCGAAAAGATGAGTTCTATTCACTAGAAGGGGGAGAGGAGTGCGTAGTCCAGCCATGGGGCCAGATTTCCCAATTCATCAACTAGATGCTTGGGCCCCGATGTGCATTTGGACTGCTTGCAGTTTAGGGCGCACGGTAAGAAGTAGCTGGAAGATTTAGGGGACCTGCCCAGAGGTTTTGTAGATACCACGCCACAGGTGGGGACTTGGTCCTGCAGTCTGTAAAGACGCAGAGTTAGGTTAATTTTTTAGGAAGGTAACGTGCAAGGGGATGATGAATGAAATCTACACCTGCGCTATTTTTTTAACTCCCAGAAAGGATCTGTTTAGATACTGGTAAGTGGCGAGTAACTAAATACACATGCAGGCTGCAGTTGCTGCTTTATCCTGGGCCTGTTTCCTACTCCTCTTTTACCAGAGGATGAAGGACACAGAGAGGGATGACCACTGTCCCCTTCCTGCCCTCAGGGGTGACATCCAGCCTGGCAATAGGGGCCATCTGCACACAGAAGATCTGAGCAAACAAGGCGCTGAGCCCAGGTGACATATCACGAGAGGGGAATTGCTACATGCCAGGCAAGCTCTCCACAGTCTGAAGGGGCAGCTCAGCCTGAGAGAAGGCGGACACTTCTGGGTACAAGGGCTTCCCGCCCCTCTCCGCCACTCTGCATGTGACATGCTGGGCCCCAAGCGTCTTCCCCACGGGAATGGAGAGTAGGATGCGGCTGCCGGGCTCTGAGCCTGTCCCCGGCTCCCAGAACAGCCCGGTCATGGTTGCCGTGGCAACCTGCCCCGGCCCTGGTGGCACCCTGACGGGTCCACTGGAGCTGCAGTGTCTGATCCAGTCAGTCCTCCCCCCTTGCTGTGATCTGCAGGACTCGGTGTCTGTGTAGACACGCCATCGTGCTTGGGCCACTCAGTGTCCTCACTCACCCCTGGTGGTCTGTTTCTACCAGTTCCCACCAGAAAAGGCTCTATCACAAAAAGCAGACACTATTCTCTGATCTCAGCCTCTCAGCCTCCCTTTGACCCCATCAGCCCATTCGCCCTTCTTCTCCACATATCGTCTCTCTCCCTCTGCACTTCCCCACTTTCCCAGCTTATGAGCTCTTGTCGATAAACCTCAGCTGCTGTTTCCAAATAGCCTCAGTCCTTGCCCATTTCCGGCCATCGGGTCTGCCTAGAAGCGGGAGGGGGTGTGACTCAAAACCTCCGCCCTGTCTGTACCGGCACCAACAGACTGGGCCTGCCGGGGCACCTCGCGCAGCCTCGTGCGTCCGCGCCACTGGGAATCGGTGGCCATGACCCTGACTGGACACCAGGCGCCTGACGCCCGCCCACCAGGTTTCGTCAGCAGGCAGCACTGTCCCGCCTACACCACACCACCGACATCGACTGTCCCTGCCCTGCAGCGGCGACCCGCCGGCCTGCACTTGTCCTGGTGAAATACAAGCCTGACTTGTTTGAGACCTTTCCGGGCCTTCCCCGTGTGGCTAACACCTGGCAAGTGTGGTCTGGCTGCCATCTTCCTACAGGACCTCGGGCCCGACTCCTGCCCTGCCTCCCCTCTTTCTATCTGCATCGAGCAGTCATGGATATTTTTTAACTATCCTGAAACTGAGCTTCACGGCGTTTCGGGTCCGAGACCGGCACCCGCTGTGCTTCCTCATGCTCTCTCTCTGCGTGCCCCCTACCGCCATCGCCCAGCTAGCCCCCTCCGGTGCTCAGATGGCCACGGGGAGCCCCTTCCCAGGGAGGGCTTTCTCTGGCCACCCTGGCCAGCTTAGGGACCTCGGGACGCTGCGTTTATCACGGTTCAAATTGCACATTTGATCTCTCTTCTCTCCACTGTCCCTTAAGCATTCCAGCTGCGGGAGTGTGTGCCTGTGAGCTCCCCGCCCGGGCCGGCGGCTGGCAGCGCCCAGGTGGAAGGAAGCAAGACCACAGAGCAGCAGGATGTTGTCAGGGGCCAGCACGACCTCAAGGCCAATTTCCAAAACTGTGCGATGACCCTCAGGAATTCCCTGATGGCCTGTCCTCCGTGCCAGCTGATTCTGTGTTGGATACAGGTCCTCCTCACGTGAGAAGGTGGGAAGTAAGAAAGAGGAAAGAAACAGACAGGAGGGGTCACGTAGGTGAAGGCTCCTGCTGACTCTTCCCTGCGTTTCTCTGAAGCCGACAGCCACCGACGGCCACGGTCCTCGTGGATTGTAGTGGCGCCAGGCACTCACTCCAGAGGGGTGACGGCAACCACCAGCCCCAGGGCCACACTAGCAATGAAAAGCGGTTCTCTGTGAAAGGTTTGCAGAGTTAACGGCTCGTGGACGGAAACTGGAAGGTTAGCACAGATCCCGAACTTGCGGGACTCACGGGCGTGTCTTGCGTCCCAGCCACGCCCACTGAGGGTACACCCTGTGGTGTAGTTCCTGCCTCATTTGATTTGCTAGGAAGAGAGAGTGAATAAGCTGACAGAGTTATGTGGTGCTCGCCGCGCACTTACACTTGTGGCACCAACCCGTTTCCCCAGGAATTTGGGCCAATTGTCCCGCACACAAGCTTTCGTAGCTTATTTAAGAGAGACGAAATGTTCCAGGTGGATCACCAAAGCCCGTTTCCTGACAGAATAAAGGAAGGAGAGTTCCGGGTTGCAAGTCCCTAACTCGAGGAGGTCCTGCACATTCTAGAATGTTGATTTGCTATCATCTATCTGATTTGCTTAGGCTTTTCTAGACCATGCTCTCTCCCAGTTGTTCTCTTTTTTAACTTGCGTTTTTAGACTTGCATTTAGACCGTGGCCGTATCTACATGGGACATCTAAACTGCACCTTGGTGCCAGCCATCTGCTCACGAGAGGTCTCCCCACCATCCAGCGGGCAAATCAATCTTGCAGTCACCTGCATCCGTCAGAGGAGTGGCCAAGGATGGATCAGCCGAGCTGCAGTCCAATTTCGTTTGCAGGCAGGGAGACCTGATGTCGTTTGTAGAGGCAATTAGGTCTGGCATAAACCATATTTAGCGTTTCACCATATTGAACAGCTAAATGCCACTTACCTCACTGCAGCTGCGTGAGAACAAACACATAGAGAGATGAGGCCTTTGGAATAAACAGGAAAAAAACATTGGACCAGTAAAGGCTGTTACTTTAAATGCTCTTGGTCTCCCTGGTCAGAGATTAACTCAAGTCTGTCACCTGCTCTGCAGAACACTCCGTGAGTGCTTTTAAAGAGAAAGCCATCTCCTCCTTATTAATATTTAATAGCATTGGAAAATAGTGGGTTATTTTGCTCTCCTCGAAGGAATTATATATTTAGAGTGTTGTAAATATCTGCGGTTTTAAGCGGTTCTCTGCCTTGTAAACAAATGCACCGGCCGTCATTTATTCCCAAGGCCATAAACCGTGTGTCTTTTTCTAGTGACAGTCCCCAGGACTGCTCCTGCCCAAGGCTGCTGTCTCCGCACCCATGGATGGCGGCTGCTTTTCCTTGCAGGTTGCGCCCCTCTGTCACTGCTTTCCGCCATCTGTTTACCTGCAGGACAGCCTATGACTGGGTCAGGAACACACTGACCCCACTGCCTTCCTGCCCTCTCAGGCCAGCTTCGCCCAGTGCCCGATCTAAATGGGGAAGAAGGAAGTGATGTGGACCCAACTATGCCCCCCTCCCAAGTCACCTGTTGAAGCCCTAACCCTTCTTGCAACTATATTTGGAGACAGGGCACTTTAGGAGGCAGCCAAGGATAGAAGAGCCGCATGGATGAGGATCTAATCCAGTAGAACTGGATTCTCCCAGGAGAGAAAGAGACCCTTGGAGGTTGCGTGCACAGGGAAAAGGCCAAGGAGATTGAGCAGGGAGTCGGCAAGCCAGGAGGAGGGTCCTCGCCACACAGCGACGCCGACGCACCTGGTCCCACATTCCAGCTTATAAGACTCTGAGAACTCGGATTTCTCTTGTCTGAGATCCCCGTGATCTCCCCCGTGAGATTCCCCCCTCACTGGACCGTGAGGTCCCAGTGTTGTGTTACGGCACCGAGCTGACTAATACACATGCCTACTTACCACTCACCCCAACAGCAGCACATGAAGTTTCTGCTCTTCTCTCTTTTTGCTTTAAATTTTTTTAATGTTTATTGTTTTTTTTTTTTTCGAGACAGAGCACAAGTGGGAGAGGAGCAGAAAGAGAGAAAAGGAGACACAGAATCCAAAATAGACTCCAGGCTCTGAGCTGTCAGCACAGAGCCAGACACGGCTCGAACCCACGAACCTTGAGATCCTGACCTGAGCCGAAGTCAGAGGCATAACTGACTGAGCCACCCAGGAGCCCCTCTGCTCTTCGCTCTTTCAGTCACCACTGTGGCTGCTAAACGCCCTTCTGAGCCACTGAGAACCAGAGGTCACAACAAGCACGCACCGCGCCTGACCACTGTGTACAGATGCCGTTTTGTATCCTCATAAAATATACACCACAGAACATTTACCATTTTAACAGTTTTTCAGTGTTCGGTTCAGCGTCACTAAGTGCATTGTCATCGGCCACCCATCACCGCCACATGTCTCTGGAAGGTTTCCGTCACCCGCGGCTGGAACTCTGGCCCCATTAAACCCTAACTCGCCCCCTGCCTCTCCTCCAGCCCCTGGTGACCTCTATGCTACTTGCTGTCTCTATGAATTTGGTGACTTCAGGGACCTCCTATAAATGGAATCATATGATATTTGTCTTTTTGTGTCTGGCATATTTCATTTGGCAGAACATCTTCAAGTTTCATCCCTATTGTAACATGTATCAGAATGTCCTTTTTAAAAACTGAATAATATCCCATATTTTGTTTATCCATTCAGCAAATCGCTTGTATTTGTTAACTCTCTTCTCATTTTCTGAGGACTTCTTTGCTAGGCTATTTTTCTCTTGTTCCTTAAAATCTGCTACCATCTACCGCAGAGGTTCTCAACGTTGGGGCAATTTCGCACACCCCCTTTCCCCACGGGGGCCATCTGGGAATGTCTGGCGGCTTTCTCGTTGTCAAAATGGAGGGGGTACTATGGCGTCAGGTGGATAGAGACCGGGGGTTGCTACACAGGACAGCCCCACAACAGAGAAGGATCCAGCCCAGACTGTCATGATGCAGGGTTGAGAAATCCTATCTAGAAGATCCCTATTTTAAACGCGGTTATCTAGTGCCTCACCGTACGTGTTTCTTTGCTTCATGATGCCACGGACCACGCCAGCCCGGAAGCAGCGCACCTCCCCCATCCAGCTTCCCTCCTCCTCTTCTGGTCCCTGCTTTCCGCCCCACAGCCGACCGCGCACCTGTGCTTCCTCAACAACCTGCCGCTCTCCACGCCCCTGCTGATAACCCTGAACTTCAAAATTGGTCCAGATGAGACTCAATGGTAAGCTACTTCAACGTCACAGACTTCCTTCCCATCTGAGCCTCAGCCACGTCCACGGGTCAGGATCGGCCTTCGGGGCCTCTTCACTGGTTTTCTTCTTCCCCTGTCGTTGGACCCCACAGCCTTGTTCCCACCAAGCTGCCTGGGCTCACAGCAGGTGTACATATTCTCTACCCCTAACAGGCCCTTATTGCACCCCTATGATTTTCTCCGGGTTTCTTGCCTACCTCGTTTTCCCCCAACTCATAATCTGTGATGACCTTCCCCACCATGTTTCCTCTCCTCAGTACTGAGCCCTCCAGATCCCTTCGACATAAATGATTTCACCTCTATTTAGAGAACAGGTCAAGAGGCATGAGAGCTTCACTCTATCTTCCTCTTCCCCCTTTCTAAATAAGTGCTTCCTCTGTCCCCCTTTCTAGCCTTTACAAACGCAGGGACTGGTTTCTCTGTCCTCACACACAGAACAGAAGTTCTCACGCTTTTCATCGCCAAATCGCTCAAAGATTACTACTTATCTTCCCCAAATCTAGCTGCAGTCTTGCGGGATTACTCATAATTGTTGACTTCTCAGCTAGCATAGTCTCGCTTCTGTCTCCATCACCAGAGAGGGATTGCACCAGTGAGCCTAAGTGAGTTCCTCACGCCTGTGTTCCGTGTTTTCTGCATTCGCCGTGACCTCTCAAGACCATTTGACATAACAGCAATATTTCCACTTAAATTTGGGCTATTTATTTGACTTTTGTGACTTTAAAATAACTTGGTTTAATTGCAACCCTCTTTGGCTTTTACTTCTCTCTTTATTGGCTTTGCTTCCTCTCCCTCCCTCCCTCGACTTCTACTTAAATATTAACAGTTCTCTAAACCCACTTTTTTATCTCTTACTGACTTGTTCACTGACAAAACTGCCCACTAGCAACCTCTCTCACTGTAAGGCATCAAGGAAAAGTCCCACTTTTATTATATTGTGGAATTAAACTCAATGTACCGATGTTCAGTGTCCCTTCTGCTTCCCCGTCTGTGCTGGCCCTCATTCCCTGCCTCTGTCCTTGACACAAGCAGCTCTCCAGGCCCTTTGACACCCCTTTTCCTGTTCTTCGGGGCCAGGAGGCCCCCAGCCCTTTCCCCATTCTTTTTTTTTTTCTTTTTCTCTTTCATTTCTCTTACTTCCTTTTCTGCCCCTTTATGATCTCCCATGCCCAGGGCTTTCTCCTTCATGGTACATTTAACTCCTCTTAACTAGATTCCTTGTTACCATTTTTTACTTTCTAGTACATTTTATACAATAGCAAGTTTAATGCTCTTAACGCCCTGCTTTATACCTCTATTCCTTGGCCTCGCCTGGCTACGGGGGGCACTAGATGGACAAGAGCTGAGCTACAGCCCCAGGTGGAGACAGAGGATTCCTTACGTCTAAGCACCCAGCTATGGAAGCGTAATCAAGGCAAGACTTGACCATTCTAGCGATAGGCATGTGGAAACGTGAATCTGGAGAGGTGAGTGGCAACCAGGAGATTGTCTGAAGATGGTCAAGGATGTGTGCGGTGTGTATGCCCTCCACACAAAAGCCAGGAACTGCTCTTGACAGGCGGTGGCTGCCTGGTGGGACCAGGGGCGGACCATGTCTGTATCCCTGGAAACCAGCGGGTTCAAGCAGGTGGGCAGTAAGCTTTGGGGAGTTACTGCAGCAGGCGCTGAAAGTTGATTCATGGACAGATTGGGACTTGTTGGCAGAAAGCCCAAACCCTGGAGAGGCTGGGCTATACTGGGGTAGCCTGGAAACGCCAAGTGTAACACACTTCAGAAACATGTTTGCCAACCTCATAGCCGGAGCTAGAACAAGACTCGATGGCGAGTAAATGAACTACTGAATTAGAACTGCCTCCGCTCCCCGGTGCCAATACTGACTGCCATCACTGGACAGCTGTCATCTTTTGAAGAGAAGAAGGAAACCAAAACCCATCAAAACTCTTCAGCTTCTATTCCACTTCTATAGGATAATATCCAAATCCCTTAGCATTTCAAATGGAACTCCCACGTCCGTTGCAGAATGTAGACTCATTCCTCTTTTTAATCTAGGGTCCCACCTCTAACTTCATAGATGCCCCATGTTTTAGATAATCCGCTAAGCCGTCAAATATATAATTTAACTTCTCCACAATCCTTACTCTCTCTGACCTATCCCAACGCCTTCCGCCATTAAAGTCAACTCCCAGATCTCTTCCCCAGCAAGGACTTCCTTGGGCAAACATGGCCCCATCCTAGCTCCCTCACCCTTCGAAGCCACTGTCTAATTTATTTCTCAATTAAACATGCATGTCTTATATTAAGGTAATCATCTGCCTGTTGTTTTGAGCTTATCTTTAACTTCTCATGTGACTATGTCTGCCTTTCCCCGTTAGAAAGGAAGGTCTTTGAGACCAGAAAACCGACCTCTCGTTTGCCTTTGTTTCCCCACGGCTCTCAGAATAGGGTTGTTTACTTAGCAAGTGATTGCTAAATATTTGATTTAATTGTCACTGTTTCCTCTAAAGCCCAAGAACGAAGACCGTTTTCCTGGCTTCGGGTTTTAGCCGTGCATTTTGTGAGTTACACTCATTTCATTACTCTTCTCATAAAAGCGTTTGCCATAGTAACAGAATTTCCTGGTGACGCTCAATCTTTAGTAATAAGCGCGGATGCAGATTTCTTGGCGGAAGCTAGAATGCATACACTGACAATTAAAAAGCCAATATGTTGGGGAAATATACCAAATGATTATTTTTCTTTTGTTTTTCCTCTGAGTCTTTATTTAAAGGCCGTTTCCAAAAGATAAATATTGTCACTCATTTAACAGTGTGTTTCAAATTGCTTGAGGTTTTGGGCTTTGCTTTTTATGAGAGAGAGATATATTTATACACAAATCCAAGAGCTTTGAACAATCGAATCGAGTAGGTCTGGCAAGAATATCCTAAGATTGATGTAAATTTATTTTTCCTTCCTTCAAGATGAAAAGGCCAGGGTGGAATGGGGCACAGGATGAGAGGGAATCATAGGCAGAAGACAGATGAAGGCTACATTTAAAAAAGTAAAATAAAATGCTTGTGGGAGTTAGAGTACCCTGTCATGCTTCTGCCCCCCAAACTCCCGGGGGACTGGGTAGTTGTGGACTGGCAGACTTGCGTAGGTAAGCCAGGCGGCAGTCACGGCACTCGGTGAAAGAGTCTAGGAAGGTGCCTGGTCTCTGCGGACAGGCAGCCCCTTTTTGCAGAAGGACCTCCCTAGTGTGCTGGGGTTTACTTTCCTCCCCACCCTCTCTCTGCAGCGTGGCTTCCAAGGCACCTCAGGAAGGGCACCCCATCCCACGGGCTTGCTTTCAAGCCCCTGCAAGGTCAGACAAGCCAAGTAGCTCGGACTGTCCCTCAAGAAAGCATGACTTCCAGAGGTGAGGCTTCCTGGGGGGACTTACTTATAAGAGGCAGCCCGTGTTCCTTTTGGCTTTTCAAAATCAGCAGAGCTCCTTGCTGGTGGAGAAAAACAAGAACATATTGGCAGGTTGATTTCTTCTCACATACTGATTTCCATCATAAACAAAAAAGTCGGTGCCGTTCAGAGGCAGAGACAATGCAGGGTACAGTTGGCTGCATTTCAGCCTCCTATGTCCAGAGCACAGGTCATGCTCAGAAAGAACATGGTGTGACCAAGGCGGGGGGGGAGGGGCTGAGACCCCACATTTCTCTCCCATGTCATTATTTCTCACGTTGACACTGAAATTCATGTTCACATTGAAAAATTCACATTTTTCACATCACTGGTCCTTTTTTGTCACCTCTTCACTTTGTTGAATTGATTTAGGCTTTCTTTCTCCTCCAACCACTCATTTTTGTTAGTTTTGGGGTCTTTGCAAACTCAGGTTTTGCACATTGGGGACATCACTTGTCCTCATGAGCTAGTCTGGGGGAGAAACCCGCAAAGCGACGTCGTGCCGAAACAAGGATGTGGTTGTTCTGTGCCCACGTCCCTCCCCCCACACGCCCACCCGCGTGTCCACGTCAGGGGCTTTCACAGCTGACTGTACAATCAGAGCAACGAACTCAAATCATGTGATAGGTTCCCACAAGCACCAAAACAGTAGTTTTCTCTGCCTCTTGGGATCCAGTGGTTTTGATTAGGCGACAGCTGTTTACACGTCAGCTTATCCAACTCAAGTCGCTGTAAATGAGTCTGATCAGCCCTTCCAGGTCAGAAAATCAGAAGACCCTTAATCCTCTGGCATTTCCAGGTTTCGCTCTACGTGGAAAATGACTGCCTCCAGAGGACAGGTCCTGTGATGGCTTCTGTGTCACCCAGCACGGGAACTGAGACCCCACACCTCACGGAATGCCTCAGCCCTCAAACGTTCCCATCTTTTTGAAGAGGACGATTTCACAAAGATATTTAAAATAACTGTAAAGGTAACATGTTTTGCTTGACTTCCTTTTATATCATCAATAAATTTCTGGAGAAAATCAATGTATCGGGAACTGTATATTTTCTTTGTTGCCTCCACACGGAAGAATATCAATTGTGATGAGAGTTGAAACATGTGGGTAGCCGTCAGCCTGAGCACAGGAGGGTCCCCGGTCAGGCCTCATCCTGGGATGGGACTGACACACAGGGAAGCAGGTGTTGGGGTGCAGCGAGTGGATCCTTCAAATGCCCCCAAAACAGGCGTCTAGTAATGTTGCCCAAGTTCCTTGAGGCGCTATGAGAACTATAAGACACCAAACAGGAAATAAAATTAAATCAACTGTGTTACGTGAAATGTCAGGGAAGAAAGGAGCAAGCCCCACCTGGAAAGCTCCCCCGGGAGTGAGGGGGCTGGTGGGGCACAGGCCCCCGCCCATCTGAGATGGGGCGGGGACCCAGGGGCCACAGAAGTAATAATGAGCAAAAGTAGGTCTGGCTCCGGCAGTGATGGAGGGACGCACGGACGTTCTCAGGACCTGAGAGACCTGGGGCCAAGGTCAGCACCACCTTCTGGGGACTCGGGGTCAAGGTCAGTGCCACCTTCTGCGGGACCCGGGGCCGAGGCCAGCGCTACCCCTGCAGTCCAGCCCCACCCCCACCCCTCCATCCACTGCTACCACCTTCCCGCCACCAGCTTCACGTTGGGCTGTCCCCATCTCTGGCCCACCCACCCCTCCGTGGCCCCTGGACAGCACCCCTGGGCCCCGCTGGAACCTCTACAGCCACCACGCCCCTGCTGTCCTCGGAGCCGCCACCGAGCATGGACACCTTTTTAAATGGAAACCCTGTTACAGGACCGCGCTACCTGCAGATCCTACCTGCTCCCCTCTGCGTGTTGAGTGAAACTCAAACTCTTCCCCGTGGCGCCCGGCCCGGCCGAGCTGCTGGCTGGGCCCTTCTTTTCCTGGGCTGCCTGCCAGCCACACAGTATTCTCGTGTGGTCCCCTGGGCTGGAAGTCCAAAGTCACGGTGTCAGCAGAGCCACGCCCTCCCCCTTCCTCCTGAGTCTGGTGGTGGCAGGGAGCCCCGGGTGTCCCAGTGCGTGGCACTCGGAGCCCCCTCCATCCTCCATGGCTGCTCCCCTTCCAAGTGTGTGTGTGTGTGTGTGTGTGTGTGTGTGGTGTTCCTGCTTCTTACAGGAGGCCAGTCACTGGCCAGGGCCCATCCTCACCCAGCTGGTCTTACCCTGATGACCTCGGCAGTGACCCTATCTCCAAATAAGGCCACATTCTCAGGTTCCAGAGGCACACGTGTTCCTAGGAAAGTGTTCAAACAGCAGAGCTCCCCTCCCCCCAGTCTCAGAGTCACATGCAAACCCTCCTCACTGTCCTGGGGCGCATTGGGCCCCTCTCAGTCCCCACTGCCACTGTCCCCTTCAGCATGTTTGCAGCCTCCTCCGTCTGGGGTGCTGACTCCTCATTGCTCAGGTGTTGACTGAAATGGCCCTTCCTCAGAGAAGACGTCCCCATCACCTATTTAAGTGGGTCCTTCTGGTTTTTAACTGATATTTGACTTGTTATTTTCTCTCCTTTTTCTAACTGGAATGTCATCTCCTTGGGAGTAGATCGGGGTCTGTCTCGTCAGGCAGCGGGCTCAGGGCTGGAGGGGAGGAGCTCGCCTATGTAAGCCGCTACCATCTTTGTCTCCTGCTCAGTCCATTGTGATGTCACCACAGCCTCTCGAGTGGCCACCCCCTGCATCAGTGACCCTCAGACGTTTCCTATCACTGCCCCTTTCAGAGTCTTTCAGACATTTCTTTCTTAATCTCTTCCCATAAGATTTTTATGTCCCAGACATACCATAGACCCGTGAGTCCGGCAGCCATTTGAAGACGCACAGACAGCTGTCCCCGCCAAGGGCTTGGGGCCCGCCAAGGAGCTGCGTTCACCTCCTGATGGGGACATTGCGCTGCTGAGAACACATTTCCGGGAAGCCCATGACTCTCCCGCCCTGTTTTTAAGAAGAAATGCCTGGAGAAGGAGCGGTAAAAATCCTTTCTGCCATCTCTTACTCTATGGCCATCCTGACCCTAGAACTCTGAGACGCGTGTGCGCTGCCCTGAGTGTAGAAATGACAGTTTCTTTCCATGGAGGACTGGAGGGTTTGAGAGGTGCTGGCCTCCGCGTTTCCCTTTGAGGTCACCAGGGACGGAGCGAGGGGGGCGACAGGGCAGGAAGTGTGATGTTGAATGGAGGCCAGGTGACAGGTGCCACCAGGAGTCCGCATGGTGGGTGGGAAGGGCATGGGCTGCCCGGGGCGTTGGGAGACTATTCGAACATCTTCAGGGTTACGAGTAGTCAAGAGAATAACATCATTTTCTACCAGGAACAGAAGGCTGGGGTGCCTGAGCTCCAGCACCACGAGGAGGGGCCTGGCCTTCTGCAGGAGGAAGCAGGTCCCATTTGGCTGCTTCCTCCAGAGGACGCCAGCCGCCAGCCGGCCCGGCGAAGCCTACCTTCGGTGCGTGCCTCTCAAGTCGGCATTTGGCACCAGCGTGCGCCAGTGGGCCAGATGCCAGTCCGGCAGATGGCTGTAGCGACAAGCATATGTCTGGTAACAGGTACAGGCGCGGCCTCGGAGTGTTAATCAGAGCCCACAGCCTCTTGCACGGGCCAGACGCAGCCCTCGAAGCTCCCCTTGCATGAGGCTCACGCGCCCCGCAGGGCTGGAGAAAGGCTCAGCCTTGAGTTTCCCACCTTTCCCTGCCCCAAGACAGCCCTTCCCAGCACACGCCCCGTGCAGGTGCACGCTCTCAGGCAGGTGCACGCGCCCAGGCAGGTATAGGTGCCCAGGCAGGTGCACACACACCATGCAGCTGCACGTGCCCAGGCAGGTATATGCGCCCAGGCAAGTGAACGTGCCCAGGCAAGTGAACATGTCCAGGCAAGTGAACGTGCCCAGGCAGGTGCAGGAGCCCCGGCAGGTGCACACGCCCAGGCAGGTGCAGGCGCCCAGGCAGGTGCACACGCCCAGGCAGGTGCAGGCGCCCAGGCAGGTGCACACGCCCAGGCAGGTGCACACGCCCAGGCAGGTGCAGGAGCCCCGGCAGGTGCACACGCCCAGGCAGGTGCAGGCGCCCAGGCAGGTGCAGGCACCCAGGCAGGTATACTCATCCCAGCAGGTGCAGTCGGCCTCCCTCCGCATTGGGTCTGCTCCCTGGGGGAGTGGGGGACACACGCCCTCAGACACTCCCTGCCATGAAGGGGGCTCTGGACCTGGACTGTCTCACCTTCCCAGGCCTCTCCCATCATGGGGACGCAGCCTGGCCCATGTGCCAAATTGGCTTCTTTAGGCCCCGATCATCGATTGTGTTTACTCTCCAGGAAGATGAGTGGATCTCACACGACTGTTGTAAGAGCGGTCTTTCCTTCCTTCGTGGATTGGCGCAAACCCAGCAATCAGGGCTGCCCCTCCTGGCCCTCGGTCAGAAGAAAGAGCATGGACCGAACCTTCGAAGGCCAGCGCAGGGGGGACCCTGCCCCCCAGAGGCCCTGCCTTCAGCAGCAGCCTCGCTCTCTTTTCCGGTGGTCACACCGGTCAGTGGGAAGGTGACCCGCAGCGCTTGCCGGGGGACGAAGGAGCAGATGAAGTCCCAACTCCCTGTGTTATCCCTAGTGACCTCAAGGCCTGACAATTTGTAACTTTTTTGTTTTTTACGAGAAATAGAAGAGGCCGTGCTGACAAAAAGCAAGAGTTGGGCACGAAGATCTATACTTTCTGTGTTCTCACTGCCGCTGCTTGGGGGGGAGGGTTGGGAAGAGGCAAGCGAACATTACACCTCATCGATAGGAAATAAACAGTGACCTTTGGAGTTTCATACCCTCATTTTCTTACCAGTGCGCTCAAGAGCAGAGAGTGTGGAACGAACCAGCCATGCAAGGCTGGCCTGTGCAATGCCAGGTCTCCCGTGGTGCGGGGACGAGGTTGCAGGGGTAGGCTGGGGGGGAGGGCCTTGTTTCCACCCCGGGGGTGACAATTGTCTTCTGCTTGGAGGCTTGGACCACATCCCGAGGTAACAGGGAGGGTCCGTGGAGGGCCCTGCTACATGAATGCCAGGATCATGTGATTCAGAGAATGTCTCAAATACGGTTAATCGTTGACACGTATTAAATATAAGGCCATAAATTCCACTTTCCCAAATGCCATTTCTGTAGCAAGAGTCAGCCACCTTCTTCTGAATGGGTCCAAATAATAAATGAAATTTTCAGTTTTGCGGGCCAGTCTCTCCCTCCTCTCCACTTGGCTTTTGTAGTTTGAAAGCAGCCACAAACAACGCATGAACAAATGGTTGTGGCCGTGTTCTAATAAAACTTTATTTACAGAAGCTGTCGGCTGGTCGTTTGAGGGCCACAGACCACAGTTTGCTCACTCTTTGTTTATAGCACTGAAACAAAACGGTCATGATCAGCAAAGGATTCATCCGTGAAATAGGACTCAGATGAACTTATATAACACATATGACGTGTGCCTTCAAAATGTAAGTTCCACGGGAAAATCTTAAACCACAGGTTTTCGTTCTGAGGCACAGACTCTTTGAATCCCTTACAAAACATACAAAAATTTTGTGTAACTCTTTTTCTAGGGACCCAATCCATAACTGCTAGGATGGTCCCAAAGTATTCAAAACTAAAAATAAAGACTAAAGCCATGGGCTTAAGAGTAAACATCAGTCCCAAATGGACAATTTCCAGTTTTGTTTCTATTAACAATTATGTCATTCTCTCTATCAAACATTCATCCAGAGGAGCATGCGTTGAACCATTAGTGATGCCCTTCTTAAGGCTTTCCCAAATCACATTCCTGGACCCAAAAAACTTCACGGATGAGTCAAGGGATGGAGAAAGCAGGCCGTCTTTAGTCACAAGGCAAAGCTGTCAGTTCCTTCTTCCGTAATATCAACTCTTTTTAGCTCTGCCCATAAACCGCAATTCTCTCAGGGTCTCATGAAACCTGCAGATATTCCCAGGAAGATCAGTGCCCTTCAGACAAGCCAAGCAGGAAATAAAACCAGATTATTCACAGGTAGGGAAATGTTCTTAGAAATTCTTTTTTATTACTTTTTTTTTTTACCAAATATGCCAAAAACCACACCTTGCAACTCTGGGAAATTTATTTTCTTCAGCTATGTAGAGGAATATCTAATCCCCAAACTGTGACTTCTACAGATGATAACTGGAGCATTAAAAACTTACAGGAAAAACAATTTAAAAAACAAAAACCAACATTGTGCACATGATCACACTGATAGGAAACATGAAACAAAATCAAGGGCTAGCTGATGTCAGAGTGTCCAAATAGAGGGAAGACTGAAGACCTATAAGTAAAGATTTTCAAATAATTCATATATAAAATCTTAATTAAAAGCCATATGTATCTTAATTTGTCACAAAAAAAAAATAGAAAGGCTTAAGGAATCCATATCTCAAAAAAAAAAAAAGGAATCTGTATCTCAAAAACGTGTAAAATTTCAAAGAGGAACAAACTCGGACTAACCAACACAATATTAAGAAGAAAAGTTGGAAGGCTGACACTAACTTCAAGACTTGTAGTTTCACAGGAATCAAGACAGTCTGGTATTGGTGACAGAATAAACAAAAAGATCAATGGGACAAAGAGAGACCCCAGAAGGAGACCGTCATGAATAGAGCCAAATGATCTCTGACAAAGAAGAAAAGGCAAATCAGTCAAAACAGGGTAGTCTTTTCAACAAACAGCACAGGAACAACTTGACATGCACAGGCAAAAAAAAAAAAAAAAGAATCTAGACCCTTACTTTATACCCTTCACAAAACTTAACTCTCAATAGAGCATAGTACTAAAGGTAAAAGGGAAAGCTGTAAAGTTCCCAGAAGCTGACATAGGTGCACCTCCAGATGATTTGGATTTGCTGAGGACCGCTTAGACACAACATCAAAAGCACGATCCTTGAAAGAAATAGTGGACAAGCTGGACTTCATTAAAGTTAAAGTTTTCTACTCTGTAGAAGCTCTATCAAGAGGCTAAGACAAGCCATGGCAGATCGGGAGGAGATATTCGCAAAAGACACGTCTGACAAAGGACGGGTATCCAAAATATAAGAAGAACTCTTAAAACTCAATAAGAAAATGAACTGCCCAACTTAACAAATAGGCAAAAGACCTGAACCAACACCTCACCGAAGATAACCAGGGAACAAATAAGCATACGGAAAGGTGTTCAACGTCATACATCATCAGGGGATTGTGAATTAAAACAAGGCGAAACCACTGCATGCCTAGGAGAACGACCCAAATCCAGAACGCTGACGTCACCAGATGCTGGGAGGAGGTGGAGCCGCAGGAAGTCTGTCCATGGCTGGTGGGAATGCACAATGGCACAGCCGCTTTGGGAGGTGGTTTGACAGTTTCTTATAAAGCTAAACATACTCTTACCGCATGAGCCAGTAATCACACTCCTTGGTATTTACCCAGATGAGATGAAAAGTTCTGTTCATGCAACACCCTACACACAGAGGTTTACAGCAGCTTTATTCCTAAGTGCCCAAATTTGGAAGCAACCAAGGTGTCCTTCAGTAGACAAGTGGATAAATAAACTGTGGTGCATCCAGACAATGGACTATTATTCAGTTCTTTAAAAAAAAAAAAAGTGCTCTATAAAGACACAAAACGACAGGAAGGAAGCTTGAGTGTGTATTATTCAGCAAAAGAAGGCAATTTGGAAAGGCTGTATCCTATACGATTGCAACTATGGTCTGGCATTCTGGAACAAGGCAGAGATAGTAGAGATCAATGGTTGCTAGCGATTGGGGAGTGAGGGGAAGAGATGAAAAGGTGGAGCCCAGAGGATTTTTAGGGCCGTGAAACTACTCTGTCTGATACTATAATGATGGAGACATGTCATACATTTGTCCAAACCCATCCATGTGCAACACCAAGATTGACCCCCTCATGTAAAGTATGGACTTCGGATGATTATGATGGGTCAATGCAGGTTCATTAAATGTAACAAATTAATCATTCTGGTGGAGGATGCTGATGGCAAGTGTACTTCGTCAGCATTCCCCAGAGAAACAAGACCAATAGAGACCCAAAGAACATGTGTAGATACAGATACAGACACAGATACAGATTCAGATACAAATGTACAGATAGCTTTGTTTTAAGGAATTGGCTCACATGAATACACACGACAGATCACAGGGTCTTCAGTCTACAAGCCCAAGGGAGCAGGCACCATAAATTCCAATCCAAAGGACGGCACACTTGAGACCCGGGAAAATCCAGTATCCCTGTTCAAAAGCAGTCAGGCAGAAGCGATTCTTTCCTACTGGGGAGAAGGTCAGCCTTTGTCCCAGACAACCCTTTGACTGATTGGATGAGGCCCACACATTCTGTAGGACAATCACATTACTCAGTGTACTGATTTAATTGTCAATATCATCCTCAAACACCCTCACAGATATCCCCAAAATGACATTTGACCAAATATCTGGACACTCTGTGGCCCAGGCAAGTTGACACATAAAACTATCCAACAGGTTGAGGCAATCTGTACGTTTGTGAGGACACAAAGTATCTGGGAACTGTTTTGCCTTCTGCTCAGTTTTTCTGTTAGCCTAAAACTGCTCTAAAAGGTAAAATCTGTATTTTGTTAAAGTTTGTCTATTTATTTTGAGAGAGGGAGAGAGAGCAAGCATGAGTGGAGGAGGGTCAGAGAGAGAGGGACAGAGAGAATCTCAAGCAGGTCCAATGCCATCAGTGGGGGAGGGAGGGTTCATTACGGGGCTTGAACCCATGAACCATGAGATCATGACCTGAGCCAAAACCATTAGTTGGACGTTCTACTGACTGAGCCACCCAGGTGCCCCTAATATCTGTATTTTTTAAAAAAATTAATAACTCAGAATAAACAGCACAATTGCCAGAGAAGTAACCTCTGACTGTGTGAAAGGTGAATGAATCTCACAAAAAAAAAAAAAAGAAAAAGGAATCAATTAGCTAGATTTACCAGACAGTTGTTCAAAAGTGCACCGCCGCCAGAACAGGTATGATTAGCTCACAGCCTTATCACATGACAATAATCCTAAATTGGCCATTTAAATGTCAATGATGATCATTCTATTAGGATCATGGAGGAGAGTTTCCAGTGTAGATAAAAGTAGACAGAAAACTCTCCAGTCAAGACCACTCTGTCACCTCCTGTGTAGACGGCAGGCGGGGCCCATTTAGAGGCCCACACCTCAGCACAGAGCCTGCCTGCTCCCAGGGCACACAGAGGCCCTAAAAGCTCTGGTAACAATGAGAGAAGGTAGATTTTAGTGCTGTTACACCATGTTTGATGTTGAACCATAGCTCTGTAAAATCAGAGGTTGGCAAACTCTTGCCTAAGGCTCAGATATGGCCCAATCACGTTTCTACAAATAAAGTATTATTGAAACAGTACTATTGCCCATTTGTTTACTTATTGTCTGTTGCTGCTTTTGTACAACAATGATGACACAACCCGCAGCAACAGGACACAAATCCTGTGAGATCTGCTGTAAGATGGGCCCTTTGCAGAATAATCCTGCCTACTCCTGACAACGTTCATCAACTGTTACCTGTTACAGGCAACTTCTGCTCTTTTAATTTTATGAGAAAAAAAGGAAACAACGTGTTCTAAATGCCACGTGGTCTCCTGCACTGGATCCCGGACAGAAAAGGAACATTAACTGAAAACCAGGAGAAATCTGAACAAAGTCTACACAGTTATGTTAGAAGTAACACCATCATGTTAATTTCAGGGTCTTCGCAAACGTACTACGGTTACTTAGAATCGGAACATGGGCAGGCTTTCTGTACTATCCATGCAATTGTTCTCAAATTCTAAAATTACTCCAAAATTTAAAAAGAAAGTTAATTTAAAGAAAAACCCTCAGCTGATAGATATTTGACATAAGCATTTAGAACATAAAATTAAGTCTGTTTCCAAACCCGGTACCAGTGTGGTTATGAGTCACCCACTCATTTATTCAATAAACATCTAAGAACTAGCACCAACAACCAAAAAAAAAAGCCTCTTTTACATAAATACAGATAAACATCAGCACACTTTCCTCATTTTGGTAATTTCATCCAAGCTAAGTTTTGGAACCTGCACAAATGTTTCTGACACAGATAATGATAACAAAAGTAAAGGAAGAAGGGGGCGCCTGGGGGCTCAGTCGGTGAAGCGTCCGACTTCAGCTCAGGTCATGATCTCACGGTTTGTGGGATTGAGCCCCGCGTCAGGCTCTGTGCTGACAGCTCAGATCCTCCTTTGGATTCTGTCCCTCTGCCCACTCCCCCCAAAACAAATAAATAAACATTTTTTTAAGTAAAGGGAGAAGAATGGAAGACTTTTCCAAGGGCATTGTGGACAGGCAAGTGGAGCTCTAAATACATGGTAACAGCTAATTCAGAGACTGAGCAAATAAAGGGTTCATTTTTAATCTCCCCAGAGGAAGGTTAAAAAAAAAGAAAACAACCAAGAGGTATGAAATGAATACTTCCTTAAAGTATTTACAAGAGGAGAAGTTAAAAAACATCTTTGAACATCTGCTCCTCACACGGGTAGCAGGTTTCCTCTGCTGGATGCCTTCCAGATCAGAGCACCGGGAAGGCATTAACCTAGAGTCAACCCAAATTACCGAGGCTCGGGGACCAGTCTGGGTGTCGGGTGCTTTGTGACAGCAGATCAGAAAGAACTTGCGTGTGCCTTGGACAGAAAGATCGCGCTGCGCTCAGCCGGCATTCTGGATGACTGAAAGCCAGACACTTCAAAAGGCACAAGTGGGAAGGAAAATAGGCACTGGGGCTGACCGAGCAGAGGAATGCCCTCCACCCCAAGCCGGTCAGACGGAGGAGACCGAGGCAAATTCCCAGAGTGGGAAACAGAGGCTGTGGGTGCAGACTCTGCAAAGTCCTGGGGATTTATTTTCATTTTATCAATTGCACAAAGAGGGAAGACACTCCTCCCCTTTTCTCGCTAAGGAAATGTCCACATTCAAGGGCTTGAGCATGGCAGGTCATGGCCACGTGGCCGCCTCCCCTTCCAAGGGCCCACTGTCTGAAGAGCTCGTCACCACTCACCATGTCTCAGAGACCAAGGCCATCTGGTAAACCCCGCAGTAGCCACACATGTCTGCCCCTCCTGCCTCAGTCTTACTTCCACCCCCTGCAAGTTGAAAGGCCTGGAATAACAACACTGAATGTCCCTTCCACTCTGAGATTCCGGCGCTGTGGGGGATCCGTGACCCCTGGCATTCAGGCCCCATCAGGGACACCTCCTCCAGCAAAGGCTCCTGCTCAGGTATCTGGGCAAGATGGCTCTGAGCTAGTACATGTCCTGAAGTGCGTAGGGCGGTCCGCAGGCCCCAGCCTTCGGGAACTACTGTGAGAGTAGCCACTGCGATTCAGGAAATCCTGCGGGACGCCCTGGAAGGAGAGGTGAGACTAGGGGGAAATGCTGTTGTTCCGACTGTACTTCTGTCCGTCTGGCTTTCCTCTCCAAGCTGGAAATGAAGTGTTTCCTTCTCGCCAAAGGCCTGAGATACGGGGTCACAATTCCCAGCACCGAAAGTAATTCCATGGCACATGGTTTGTCCCAGAAAACACCGGCCACAAGGGACAGGCGAGAGACCTTTCCTGACTTAACCCCCGCATCGGCTCGGTGGTGAGGAGAGTGCTGCTATCCAGGCTGGACCCAGGTGGAAACTGACTCTCGAGGGAAGTAACCTACCCAGGGTCACTCCTCTGAAAAGGGCCTCAGACTCAGGGAGTCAGACCCCCAGGTCCACGTTCTTGACCATTCACACCCGCCCTGGAACCCAAACACAGTGTCTGGAAAAATACTAAACGACAGCTAAACGACAGATTCCCCTTTCTCCTCAGAAATGGAATGAGGACTGGGGCACCTGGGTGGCTTAGTCGGTTGAGCGTCCGACTTTCGCTTAGGTCATGATCTCGTGGTTCGTGGGTTTGAGCCCCGCGTCGGGCTCTGTGCTGACTGCCAGCTCAGAGCCTGGAGCCTGTTTCAGAGTCTATCACTCCCTCTCTCTCTGACCCTCCCCTGCTCACGCTGTCTCTCTCTCTCTCTCTCCTAGAAATAAATAAAACATTAAAAAAAAAGAAAGAAAGAAAAGAAATGGAATGAGGACTAAGACGGGTGTAGGGTTTATTTAGCACAATCCTTGAAAGCTGGGACACGGGATTCTTCTGACCCAAGGGATCCCTCGGGTGTGGTCACTAGCCAATTGGTCCATCTCAAAATAGCCAGCTCTGAGCCCTGCGTGTTTCCTCACGACCTGGCCTCACGAACAGCCAGCCATTTGGAAAGCAGAGCTAAGAAATGCTCTAGAATTCCCAGTTACAAATAAAACTCACATGAGGTTTAGGGGCGCCTGGGGGGCTCTTTCAGTTAAGCATCTGACTTCAGCTCAGGTCACGATCTCAAGGTTCATGAGTTCGAGTCCCACATCAGGCTCTGTGCTGACAGCTCAGAGCCTGGAAACTGCTTTGGATTTTGTGTGCATGTCTCTCTCTCTGACCCTCCCCTGCTCATGCTCTGTCTCTCTCTGTCTCTCAAAAATAAAAGAACATTAAACAAAAAAAATCACATGAGTTTGGAGCTACATCTAAAATCAAAACAGTTCATCTTTTTGTGAGACAAAACTAATAATTTCTTCTATTCAGTTATAGGTATATGCACCTGCCCTTTCTGGGGTTCTTATTCAATCTACTTTTCTGGGTCTGTGATGGTAATACTATATGTAATTTACAAAAGTGCTTTTCCTGTGCTGGCCTTATGCAACCACATTGCAATTTTTTTATTAACATCGTCAGAACATAAGAATATGAACTATACTCTCGCTTCACTAAATGTGACTATCTTCTCAAATTATATCCTGTACTTTTTTATTTTTCTACTTAGGTACATGCTTACCTGCACCACATCCAAAGGTTTGTCATTAAACACAGGCTTTTGTTTAGAAAGCTCAGGTATTTATAAATTCTTGTTTCTGAAAATTACTGTAGTTAAATTTGTTAATAAATAGCTTCTAATATTTTACGGAACGCTTCAAAAATTTGTATGACATCTTGGTGCCAGGGCTACGCTAGTCTTCTCTGTATCCTTCTAGCTTTAGTGTATGTACAGCTGAAGTGAGCATTAATCAATACATTTTGAAGTTTACCCTTTGTCTTAAACTAGTAGTCACAATCCTATAATAATGTCAAGAGTCAGACTCTTCTTACACATGAAATTTCCAACCATGTAAACTTATCTTTAGTGATGGTATACAAAACTGATGATGTTCAACCATTTTCAGCTTCTAAAAGGATAATTCAATACAACTTTAAGTGATAATTTTATACAATTTCACCCAAGATATCTGGTCGAGGGAAAACCAGAAAACTTTGCAAATATTACCTTGAAGCTAACGAATGAGAAGAATACATGTATTGGAGTCACACTTCCTGTATTTGCATGCAAGCTTATTTTCCTGCCCGTATTGAGTGGGTCTCTAATGATGCCCTGCCCATGATACTCTGAGCATAAGGAGTGAAAACCACAATTCGGTTGCATATCAGTACTGGCCGGAGGTCTAGTCCCAGGAAAAGATCTGATGATAGCAATGTCATAATACAGTCTGTGGTGAGTTCTTTTAAGACACAGTGTTCTGTTCTTGTCACTTCCTGTTCATCTGCAACTATTGCAATGAGAACAAGAATGGAGGTAGCAAGCTACGAAAATGATTTGTGAGAGCCAACGCCGAGAAGTAAACATATATCTTCAGGGAGAGTGAGAACGTGACGTCTTAAAGACGTGCTGTGCTGACCAAGTGTTGGAAGCGACGCTGTGTGTGAGTGCGTGCATGTGTGCCTGTGCGTGAGTGTGGGGTGGGGGTGAGCCAGTGTGCGTGCGTGTTTCTACATTCGCGGAAGACGAGCCAGAAAGTGTCCATTGATTTGAACTGAACTGGCTTGAACTTGGACACACTGGAATTGTATGAAAAGCATCCCCAGAGATTTTGGAGGAAATGAACCAGAACCCCGTTTCCAGTTAGAGTGGAATTAACTCTATAATTGAGTCTGACACGGTGACTCCATGAGCTGGGAATTTTGATAGATGGTGTTTTGTGAGCTAAGCCAGACTAGGGTTGCAGCATAAATGACATGCTTGGTTTCCTCATCAGGGGAAGAGTTAAATTCTAGAGCAAGGATGTCTTCATTTCTCTCTTTCTCCTCCTCTTCCTCCTGAATTTGGAAACCATGTGCAATAGAATGACAAGCAGGGATTTCTCAATGGAATCTCCCAAAACAGTGCTGGCTAACAGGAGGAAAGCAAGTGTCAGGGGTAGGAAGGGTGGGAACGACTCCCAGAGCGACCCTGCAGAAACTTCCATCTGAGGCATCACCATTCAGCCAAGCAGGCCTTCCAGACAACCCCTTGGAGGGTCCGCTCAGGACGCTCGGAGCCCAGGCCCCCCCACAGGCTGGAGAGAGTGTGAGAATCAGGGGTGTCATAGGCGGTTGGGGTGGGCCCTGGGGACCCAGGTAGGTTCTGGGGCAGGTGCTCCAGGCACCAGGCTTGGTGTGTGGGAACCTCCACATAATAAGTCAGATGAACTGCTCACAGAACGTTCCAGACCGCTCACTTGGTTCACACGGAGCTCTGCGGTGTGACTTTTGGATGCTCCCACGGAAAGAGCTGGGTAAATGTTGACCCTTCTAGAACTTACCTCATTTATAAAAGAGGCATAAACATATCAATTGTTGTGAGGAAGACATAAGGAATTGGATAGAAAGGCTTAGCACAGAGCTCAGCACTTGTGAGAACTAACATGTTGTCAGCTTGTGCATCCCTTGAGGGGAAGAAGAGAGAGAGACGGATGGCAGAGGAGGTGTCTTCTGGGGAAGAGGGTGGAAGAGGGCGGGACGCAGCAGGTCACCATGGACGTCTGCTCTGAAACCCAGAGTTCACCGGACTTCTCCAAAATCCACAGAGGAGAGGGGAGATGGCTGTTACCCAAGCACTCATACTTTCTCTTCCACATTTTCTACTATTCTTTAAAATTTATTTGTTTAAATCCAAGTTAGGTAACATACTGTGTAGTATTGGTCTCAGGAGTAGAACCCAGGGACTCATCACTTACATACGACACCCAGTGCTGATCCCAACTAGTGCCCTCTGTAGCACCCGTCACCCACCTAGCCCATCCCCCACCCTCCTGCCCTTCAGCAACCCTCAGTTTGTTCTCTGTAGTTAAGAGTCTCCTATGGTTTGTCTCCTTCTCTGTTTTCTTTTAGGCCGTGGAGGCTGAAGTGTGTCTAGAGGGACTTCCGCTAACCCAGACAACAGGAACAAGAAGCTGGTCTAGTGGTAAAATTCCCTTTGCCATTGGGTTCCGTCTTTGCTGGTTTTGATCTGATCATCCTGCCCCCATGTGAGCCGCATGGAAACTCACAACCACAGAGTCTACGTCCTCCGCAGGCTCAGCTGCCCAGTGTCTTATAAAGGCCTCTCTTCGAGGTCACCGGCTCACCTGGCAGCTATCTCTGAGTCCCCCAAACCCCACCAGGTGAGGTAGTGACCTCTCTTCTTCTGCCTCTCCTCCATCCTTCCCACTTCCCTGTCTTTGTAGGAAAAGCACACAGGACAATTGGCTGGCCACGCTTACTGGGGACAACCAGAATGTACCAGCAAAGCCTTGTCTCCCAGTGCGCCATCGGATGCCTGTGAGTCAAACATCTGAGCAGTGAGTGCGCCTCAGGCTCGCGGCCTCGGCCCAAAGCTGCCCTGCAGTCATCATCCAAACACCGCACTCTCACTGCGTCCGGAGTCTCAGATTTGCAAGGCTCAGCTTCGGTTTGTATTTTAAAAGAACTGAGCCCCATGAAAGCATTTAAGTTAAAGATGAAATTATTTAATTTGACAAAGGAACGAGTCTAGGGAGATTCAGAGGGAAGCAGGCAGGGCTTGGCTCATTTCCTTTATTCTCTCTTATCTTAAACCCTGTATCAAAGAATGTAAACAGCAGCTTTTCCTTGTATATTCAGGGGCCTCTATCTAGGTTGGCCATATCAATACGCCCCACACGCAGTGGTATATATTTGCTTACTGGGATAGACTGGATTAAAAACTGTTCATCTTCCTGGATGGGCTCTTGCAAGCTGCAGATTCAGAAATCCTAAAAGCGAATCTTACCAGTGCAAACACATTTTCTCTCTAGCAGTGCTGTCGTGGAAGGGAGTGTGCTCTGGGACTTATGCCCATACATTTCAGCTATGATTTTAGAACATCATTTTAAAACAAATATATATATATATATATGTACATACACATATATATGTGTATGCGTGTATGTGTGTGTGTATGTATGTGTATATATATATATATTCACTTCAGCTCAATTTTGATTTCGGTGATGGCTTGCCAACAGTAGGGAAAAAAATCACAAGTGGATCTGGTATTTGTCTCTGATGGACGCTGGTGCAGATATCAACATATCCGCTTTCGATGACTGGCTCACAAAACATCTCATCCCTGTTTTAAAACAAAGATGGCCACAGCTCGGGAGCCTCATTCACTAGCCTCAGGAGATGGATCTCCAAAGCATGCTTAGCGTCTAACCTTTTCAGTAAAGGGCATATTAAAAAAGAGTCAAGTTCCAGACAAAATGGAGAGAATCTAATAAATGTCCTTAGATTTGTTCCCAAGCAATGAGTCCATTTTAGACATCAAATGTCAGCCACCTTGGTTGCGAACCGAGCGCTGTAGTCTTGAGCCCACTGCTGGTGGCTGCAGTTTGGATGGTAAATTGCAGGACCAGAAGGAACAGTTGACCCCGGGGTTCATCCAGTTCAAGTACATGACCAAATTATTTGATACAAATACAGGAAGGATGTGCAATGATACACATAACTGGCAGGCTTTTATAGTGCTGGACCTCCAAGCAACACTAAACTTTAATATTTTTTTATTGTTTCATGTTTATTTATTTTTGACACAGAGAGAGTGTGTGTGTGTGTGTGTGTGAGTGCAAGCAGGGGAGGGGCAGAGAGAGAGAGAGAGAGAGACAGAATCGGAAGCAGGCTCCGGGCTCTGAGCTGTAAGGGCAGATCCTGATGCAGGACTCAAACTTATGAACTTCGAGATCATGACCTGAGCCGAAGTCAGACTCTCAACCAACTAGTTGAGCCACCCAGGGGCCCCAAACTATAATTTTTTTAAATTTTGCCTGATGTGTGTATATGCCTCTCTCTCTCTAGATATACACACCCCCAAATACAAAGGTCAAGAATTTACCGAAAATTTAAAGGAGTGATCTCACAGAGCTGATTTAAATAGTCTTGGGGTGGCTCGGTGGCTCAGTCAGTTAAGTGTCTGACTCTTGGATTCAGCTCAAGAGTTGGGGAGTTCAAGCCCCACAGTGCAGATCCTGTTTGGGATTCTCTCCCTCTTCCTCTCTGACCCTCTCCTGCTTGTGCTCACGAGTTCTCTCTCTCTCAAAAAAAAAAGTAAATAATCATTTGAAATAGTCTTATATATGGGGGCACCTCTGGGGGGCTCAGTTGGTTAAGTGTCTGACTCTTGATTTTGGCTCAGGTCACGATCTCACATTTCATGGGTTTGAGCCCCACATCAGGCTCTGTGCTGGCAACATACAACCTGCTTAGAATTCTCTGTCTGTCTCTCTCTCTCTCTCTCAAAAGTAAAATAAACATTAAAAAATTTTTTAATAAAATAGTCCTATATAATCATAGAGAATTACTGAAGTAAATAAAGATATATTCCACAACTAAATATCGCTGAGTCACCAAAACAGTGTTAGACTCAGTAGTTGATAAGGGAAAAGATGTTCCCTAAATGGTATTAAGCAAAGATAAGAAAGTCAGGTTGCAAAGTATGATTGTGTTTTTATAAAAACGAGTGCGCAGAAGAACCCTGGGCTAATCATCCCGGGACACTGAGCTGTGATTATCCCTGGGCAGGGCAACTACCAGAAGTTTTTCCCTTCTGTTAGAGCTCTGCATTTTGTGCTTTATTTATGTTGTCTCTAAGTGGCCCTTTTCATAAAAAGAATGGTCTGGAGTTTTAGAGAAGCATCAGTGTGCCTTCAGGGTGGGAGTCGGGCCAGAGACACCTTGCTCCTGGGACTACAGCTGAGCATTTCCCAGTGAGCCTCTAAAACAGAGCAACCTGCCGAAGGTAAGATGGAAAACAGGAGGCTCAGTCTCTTCTTAAGGGGCTTCTCAGGAGGAAGGGGCTGATGCAGTACAATGCCTCCTCCAGGCAGACCCCCGTCATGGATCCTGGCTCTCCGCGAGCCCCTTACTTACGCCCGCGGCCTTCTGGTCCGGGACAAAGCACCCTGGCAGCCAGGTTGATCCAGTCCTTCACTCCTTCGCTCTTCCTTCTGCCTCGTCAGTGTGGAGAAAGGCAGGAAGTTTCATTCCAAAAGCTACCGGGGACCCAGGTGAGTTATTTGGATAACCCACAAGTTCTTCGGGGGAAAAAAAAAAAACATATTTAGGGGGAAAAAAAAAAAGACTAAGTCAATTGTTTAGGAAAAATACTTTTGGGCACAAATGACGAAGTTAGTAACTGTGGTCTCGTTCTCACCAGATGGCCCGTCCCGGCCCAAGTTGCCAGGAGCAGCGTGTGGCAGGCTCGGCCACACTGGTTTCTGAGAGCCTTCCCCAGAGAAACGGCCCTCCGGACTCAGGCTGGCCTCCACGGAGAACCTGGGACATCGGACCTGGCCCCCGCTGGCTTGGGCTCAGGTCTCTTCAAATAATCTTCCATTCCTGCTGTCAAGCAATTGTCATCAAGTAGAGAGGGGCAGATGACAAATAAATTCTTCCGTAAAGTGGTTCCCAGGCCTGGGCTTCACAGGTCAGTGAACTACAAGATGGCAAGGGACAGACAATAAAGAGAAAAATGAGAGACGAATTTCCTGTTGCCAGTTAAGGATGATTTTCAAACGAACGATTCCCTCTACCCTTCTTGCCAAATCCTACCATCATCTCATTAAAAAAGAATACTTTTTATATGAAAAAAAGCCAGGAAGGACATCATCTCAGAAGAAAGAAGAGTCCTTGCCAAGAGTGCTCCTCGGACCCACCGTTCTGTCGTTCCGTCAGTCTCAAAGTCGGGGGTAGTCTCCCCATCTTGCCTGGGGTTAGTGAGCATTTCCTGAAGCAGGGACATGGCACCAGGACTCACACCTGGGTAAGTGTGAGTGGGGGCCATATGGGGTTGGGCAGCGTCCCCTCAAAATACACGTCTACCTAGAACCTCAGAAGGTGACCTTATTTGCGGATGAAACTTAAACATGAGGTCGAGTCGGATTGGGGCGGGTCCTCACCCAATGCCTGGGGTCTTTATGAGAAGAGGGAAGAGCGAGCCGAGGCACGGGGAGAATGCACGTGAGGAGGGAGGCAGAAGCTGGAGGGATGAGTCTACCAGCCAGGGATGGTGACTCTTGCCCAGCGGAAGCTCGGACACCAGCAGACCTTCCCTGAGTCCCGCCAACGCTTTGATGCTGGACTTGGGGCCTCCAGAGCCAGGAGAATCCTCCTGCTGTATTAGCCTCCCAGGTTAAGGCTGCAATCTGTTAGGCAGATAGGAGGGAACAGGAGGGCAGACCCTTCCTCGGGCGCTGAAGGTGCGGTGCCACAGAGAAGGCCTGTGGGGGTGGGACTTCGGATGTGCACCTTGAGAGGAAAATCTCTTTCATCAGTCAAAGAGGGCGTGGCCAGGAGTCTAGGGGCTGGGGAAATCTGGGGCCCTGGCAACAGTATGTACCTGGCCCAGGAGACCGGCTTCCAAGACACTGCAGCAGTGGGGTGCACCCCGGGGACGCCGCCGATGCTGACCCCAGATCCTCTGCCTCCATTCTGCGGCCCCTGGGACACCGGACACTCTTCACTTCTGCCAGGCTGTCCTGAGGCCAGTCGTTTCTCGCGCTTGGAAGCAGAAAGTTTAATAAAACCTCCTAAAGGTGGAGAAATGGCCAGATCATCTGGGTGACCCTTCTCTTGAAGGAACCTAATTGTTAGACATTACCCCTTTCTTTGAAGTGTGAGCTCTTTCCAAGGTAAATGCATACAGGTCTCACAGCCTAGCGTGCATGACGGAAACTCGGCAAACCTTATTGCACAATTCCTCTCTGGAGGCCCGGGGTCAGGCCTCTCCCCTTAATTTCCTCATTCATAAGCTGGGGACCCTCATCATCATAAATAATCAAACCTAACTCATAGGCTTTGTTGTGACAATTGAATGAAATCATGTGTGCGTCGAGTTGTGCCCGGAATGCACTTAGTGATTGTAAATTAGTCCCATTTTTATTATTCTTTTTATGTTTCTGAGATAGATTATTTGATAGGGAAGGAACACCTGTGGTAGAAAACTATTTGGAAAAAGTTGTGATACGTTTTACCCAAGAATAACTTGGTGTGGTCATGAAATGAAATATAATTCGGGTTCCTTAGTGGGGTTCCGGTGTTACCACAGCTTGCCGGCGGGAGTGGGGGACTTAGCAAAACTCTCCTTGGACACGAGAATGTTTCTTTCAGTTGTTCTCGAACAGCTACTCAGCCTCCTTGGTCAGTCATTCTAGCATAGGTCACAATGAGCCGTGTCACATCCAGGCACCCTCACATCAGGCTGGACCTTCCTTCCCTGGAAGCTTGGACCTTCCTTCTCTGGCTCCACAGGTTAGCGAAGTTCATTGAGGTCCCTTCCAAGTATGTTTTCCTTGTTCTCATCCTGTAGATTTTTCTCTTTGGGGGTCTTTTTTTTTTTTTTTATGATTAGCAAAGATCTACATAAATTAAAGTCAGCAGCCATTTGTCAAAAGTCTACCCTATCTGTATTTGCCTTTTAAGGTTTCTGCTTTGGGTTTGCATTCATTTAATCTTGTTGCATTTCACTGAATTTTTTTTAATGTTTATTTATTTGAGAGAGACAGAGACAGAGCACAAGCGAGGGAGGGGCAGAGAGAGAGGGAGACACAGAATCTGACGCAGCTCCAGGTTCTGAGCTGTCAGCACAGAGCCCAACACGGGGCTGGAACTCATGAACTGCAAGATCATGACCTGAGACAAAGTTGGACACTTAACTGGCTGAGCCCCCAGGCGCCCCTCATTTCATTTTTACATAATTGAATCCATGGCTATTCTCTCTGTAGTTTCCTCTGACGATTTATGCTTAGAAAATGTCCTTCTGAGGTTGGTTATAATTCTACTGATGTTTTAATTTAGATCCTTTTTTCTGAATTCTCTAATCCATCTGGATTTTTTTTTCTATTTGACTTGAAGTATAAATCTAAATATTTTTGTCTATTGCTTTGCCGTTTTTTTGTAAATAGCAGCTTATACCCCAATGTTCTTTATTAAAAATATCAGGGAGTTTTTGCTTGAAGTGGAGGCTTGATCACTTGGCTAATAAACTCTTCATCTACAGGCAGTCTTCCCTGAAATTGCCCTTAAAGTTATTGTCAAGTTGCACAGAGCAGGTGAAAACGTGGAGAACTCACAGGCTTGAACAGGGAACGAGCCGGTGACTTGGGGAACCAGGCCTTCCCACGGCTGCCTCCTCGCCCCCCTGGGCACTGCCCTGCCGCTCACCGGTGCCGAGCCCGGGACTCCCTGCTGGCTCATTGGCATTTCCCAAGTAAACATCAAGCCCCGCTACCACTTACTAAATACATTGCTGCACGTTTCAGTGTTTGGCAAACGTTCAGCCTGAGCCAGAGCAAACCCCCACCCCCCCCCGTACAGGCGTCCAACGTCCAGACACAACTCGACTCTGCACGTGTCCTGAGCGATGGCCCTGGGCCCTGACCCCACTCACGTGAGAACTGACAGACTACCTTCCAGGCTTCCAGGATGCATGTGATGGATCAGCAAGAAGGGCAGGGAAGAATCCGGGGGCCCCACCGAATAGCGGGGTGACTTCTACATGGAGGCCCCGCAGGTCACCGGCACTGACTGTGCTTCTGTCAGGAGTGGAGACAAGCAGTCGCTTCCCCCACCCCTACCCCCAGCTGCACCACCAGACGTTTGCTGATCGATCGCTCTGCAAGTGCAGGTGAGGAGGTGTCCCATCTTCGTGCATGTTAATCCCCAGGGCATAACAGGGTGAGGTTTTATGAACACCGCTCTAGTGTTCATAACCAGCTGGAACTGTTAACACATGTCTCCAGGCCCTCGTCTTGTCCACACTCCTCCTTCCTCCCCCGAAAGTCCCGTCCCGAAGCCGTGGAGGGGCTGAGCAGGTGGACGGCCATGCAAGGAGGAAGGCACCACAGAAGAGCCCAGTAGGTGAGCAGCTGGGGGTCTCGCGGTGCCCAAGCAGGTAGGGGGGCGTCCAAGGGGGTGTGGTGCAGCCATAACGACAGAGCCCAGGGGAATGGGGACTGAGGTGCGGGGGGCGGGGTGGGGGGACACGTCTCTGGGACTGGGAGCCCAAGTGGGGTGAGGGAGGGGACTCAGGGTGGCTCTGAGTGGAGCGAGGCGGGGGTGGGGGCAGGCAGGATGAGGAGGGGCGGTGGAGGCGCCAGCAGCCCGAGCCCGCACCCCTGTGCGGGCTGCACCCCTGCATGAGGTGCCAGCAGTGCCAGAAGAGCATAGGGGTTGGGGCTGTCCAGACACGGATGCCAGAGCGCCACCCACAGGCAGGAGGAAGCCCGCACGGGGTGACAGACAGCAGTGGGGATGCTCAGGGCTGGGGACAGAGGTCACAAGTGCAGGCGGGGTGAAAGCCTGGGCTGTGGTGCTGACTTGACCTGGTGGCTCTCAACGTAAGTAGATGTGGGTACGGGTGTGGGTTTGCGCATAACTGGGGCTTCCTCCCGGAGACGGGTGCCCCACCTTGGGTTTTCTCCCTGCAGAGATGGCGCTCCTCAGAGACTGGCTGAGATGAGCCTGGACGCCGTGAGCTCACGGGTGGGCGGTGGTGACACGCGGGCCAGCCTGAGGGGCTCCGCTGTCAGAAGCCCCCAAACCTGAGAATATCTGGAAACCTCTGAGCGTCAGGAGGGCTGATGACGGTAACAGACTGTGACCTGCTCAGAGAGAACTGAGAACGTGGAGTCCATACTGACAGAAACAAAGACGGAAACCGGCACATGAAGAGTTGGACCGGGAGCCGGGGCCGCCTGCCCGGCTCAGCCGGTTGAGTGTCCGACTTCGGCTCAGGTCTTAGCTTGCGGTTGGTGAGTTCCAGCCCCGTGTCAGGCTCTGCACGGACAGCTCAGAACCTCTGCCCCCTCTCTCCACCCCGCCCCGCCCCCACTCATGCTCGCCCGCCCCCCATCTCCCCAAATTAAATAAACATTAAAAAAAAGAGTTGGACTAGGTGCAGGCTATTTATTTGCTTTCAAGGCAATTCCCCACAAAATACGTGTTGATTACCAGGGAAAGGGAATGAGAGGCAGGCGGACGCCCCCTCCGTCCAGTGGCCAGAAAACACCCTCAGGAACGAGACCAGTGGCCCCGTGTCCTGCCTGCCGCACCCACACCCTGAACGCAGCCGGGAGGGTCAGATTCTCCGCGAGGAAAGTCAAGGAAGACTGAGCAGCACTTGCAGGAGGACGGAGAGCAGAGAGACGTGACACCTGAGTGCCGCCTGTGGTTCTGGCCTGGATCCTTCGTCCACAAGGACATTTTTAGGGCAAATGGGACTGCGGTGTGAGGATCAGGTGATGGGGGGCCCAGGCCACGGACGCTGCGAGGGGCTGCCTTCTGTCCGTCCGAGGCGCCGTTCCCTCACCGATCCTGGGTTCTGGAGCCCGGTCCGCGCCGTCCTCAGGGCCCCCCTCAGTGCAGATGGCAGAGCCACATCTCCGAGCCTCTCTCCTTCGGACGGCCCGGGGCTCCTCCCGCTGCTCCGGGCAGACAGGGTCCTCCCTCCGTCACTGCTTTTCCCCATACGTTCAGGCTCAGACGTTGGAAGCCGTCGAGGAACATAAAGGAAGATATCAGCTATACCCAAATCGGTATTAGTACCCTGGTTACTTTCAGGAGTGAGGAGTGAATAAATAATCAGGAACAAAGTTACTTTTATCTCCCCGTTAGCCACTTCCAGGAACCGTGGGGGGGTCATTTCAGGCCTCCTGGGATGATACAGCCCCTCCCGGCCTGACTGTCCAGAACCCCTGTGGACAGTCTCAGCCCCCAGGCACCCCTGGGACCCTATAGCCCCTCCTGACATTAGTGTCAGTGACGGTGACAGTACTGTGAGTGACCACAATAACGACACCGTCCTATTTATAAGTCATGGGCACTTTGACCATGTGCCATTCCCATTCCCTGGTCCCTGCAAGGGTTTCAGCAGAAGCCACAAGTCACGCCTACATCTGAGGTCTTTAAGGGGGGAGGGTGACTCTTCCCAGCCCCCATGCGCTAATCCAGACGGTCCCACTTCCTGGAGAGGCAGACCCCAGGTTCCCCTCCCCGCCAGCCCAGGGAGCCGGCTGTCCTTCTGGGTGGGGAGCCTGCTCTCTGGGGTCCGGAGCCCCCCACCCGACCCCGGGCAGTGAGAATTTATGCCCAGGAGGTGGGCTCTGTCCACCCAGCACTGCCCATGGATGGGGACAGGCCATTGGGAGACCAGCAAGGATGGAGGTGGAGAGCCCCGCCTGCCCAGGACCAAGTTCTTTCGGTCTCTTTTAAGAATGGACTCTGAGTGTCCCCAGCTCCCTTGCTGGCGGCTCTGAGAAGACAGCGGAACACAGAGCTGGGCCATCCCTGCCCACCCACCCTGCCGGAGAACACCCCTGAGTCACGCCCCTCTCCCCTCCTCCAGCTTTCTGCCCCTCCCTGCCCTCCCCTTCCCTCCCCCCATCACCTCCCTCAGTCCCCCTCTCTCTCCTCCTAAGTAGCACATTTGACTTTGAAATGAGAACAAAAATCTGTCATCGCCTCATCATGAAATTCACCCCTTTGTGATTATTTTTTAAAACCTGCAGAGCGGATCCCTAGTATGTCCCTTGCCTCAGTGCCATGCTGATCCGTGTGGGTCTCAGTCCCTAAAGCCGCCACCGTAGAAACCTCCTCTATCCGGCTGGTGCCAAATACCCCTTTCCCTCCGAAGCGAAGTTGGGGTCACTGTTGGACGGGGGCACAGAGGATCACTTTTGGTTTTCTGTGGCGAGGCGGCCGCAGCCCCCACCGGAGCCGCAGGACCCCGGGGAGTCCCCGCATGGGGGCCTGGCTCTGCCCCGCAGGCCCAGGCTAGCTCGCTGCCTGGGAACCGCCCAGACGTCCGCCACCAAACCCATTTGGCTCTATTTAGGCCCTAAGTACAGGAAGGTAGTTATTGTACAAGATTAGTTTCCTGTAGGCCGTAAATTGGCAGCGGCAGAAAATACAGGATGAATTTATTAGCGTGCAAGGTCAGCCGAAAGGAAGCCGGGCCAGGGAGGGGCTGTGCCGCTGGCCTTCCTTCCTCACCTCCCCAACTGCAAGCCCGGCTGCAGAAGACCCTGTGACAACTTAATCACTTCTTAATAGTTTTAAGCAAATTCAAAAGGCTGCAGGAAGCTGAGTTGCTGGGAGGTCAGGGCTGTGTGGGCCCTGTTAGGAAAGGCTTCTCTGCTGGAGTGTGAGTGCCCCACACCCGATTAGAAGGCCCTGAAATCTCGGCTCGGGAGGGTTTGTGTTTTGTTTTCTTTTGGTCTGTCTGATGTGCTGGCCACTGGCTAGGTCTTCCCTTTGAAGCTAGAATCTTACATTTGGGAATAAAAGAGCAGCCTCTTGGAAAAAAAAAAAAAGTGACTGCTCCTTTGAAAACGCACAGTGACCAGGAGCAGAAAGGTGGGGCGGGGCCTTATAAAGACCCTCAGGAGACCGGAGACCTTCCTTACCTGAGCCTTCCCAGCGTCAGAAACACAACCCTCCCCTTTTCCCTTTTGAGATTTTCTTGAAATGGCTTAAAGCTGTCAGGTAAAATCAGGCCCCGCTAGGAGGAGATGAAATATTTGGATCCGGCTTTCTAGTGCTTTTGCACGAAGGGTTGTAATTCAATTTTTAATTATACCCGGGATCTGCAGCGAGTTATGGGAGACCCCTCCTCCTCCTCTGTTCGGCGGGGGCCCTGGCGCCCCCCTGTCTCCGGAGCTCCCCCCACCTCCTCCGAGGGGCTGCTCAGGAAGGACGGGCCAAGCAGGGGTGCAGGAATAAGGCAATCGGGCCCCTCCTCTCCACCCCTTCCTGGCAGGGGAGAGCCTTGATGGGAATGTGCTTTCCTAATTTCTTCGGGAAGTGCAACACTTTACGTAGTAAAACGGCTGGTGATAGCATGTCCTCACCCAGAAAGGGCCCCAGGAGCGTTTCCTGAGTGAGTGACTGTCCCCCTGGGCTTGTTGCCTGCTGGGACCTAGGTGCTGTCACAGCCCCCCACCCCCCCGGGACTGCCTATGGGGTCAGAGCAGACGGAGGGAGGTCCACACCTGCTCCTCCGCTTCTGCGGTGCAGACAGGATCCGCCGGTGCCGAGATGCCGCTCCCAGGAGGCCAGGGAACAGTCCGCTTCTCCGGTGGATCCACGTGTCCAAGCTGGGCTGCCCGTATCGGAAAGTTCAAAGGGACTCCCTCCCAAGGACAGATCTTAAAGGAATGTTCTAGATGTGCTTGGTGCCCAGAGCTCGGGTAAAGGTCCACACGGCAGGTGCCCCCACCTTAGCTCAGCCTTGCTGGGGGTCGGGGGCTTCGACTACTCCTGCGTCTATGATCTGTTGAAGGATCGGGTGAGAGTGGCTTGGCTGGACGTCCCGCCCTCCTTCCCCTTCCCGGGGGAGACCAGGGTCCTCGGTGGGCCCAGCCCCAAGTCCGGCGTCTGCTGGAATCTCCGGGCCGGGCCAGGCTTGGCCTCTTTGGACCTTCCCCAAGCCAGTTCTCTCTCCCAGATAAATCTGGAAATGGAGGGGGGAGCTCACATCGGACCCTGTGCCAGAGAGAGCCTTCGCAAGGCCATCGGGGACCAGACACTGGCGGGCTCTTTCTTCACTGATTCAGGAGGGTGCGTCCCCATGCAGCCCAAAGCGGGGGGCCGGTGAAGGGACAGCGGCCCCTCCCTGTGCTGTTCTGCTGGACGTGGACACTTTGCCCTCTGCAAACCCCCTGAGAGCCCTCGCCTTGCAGTCTGTGGTGACGCGTCCGCCCGCTGACCGCTGAGGTGACCCCCGCCAGCTGTGACTTACACGCGCCTGCCTTTTACCCACACAGCCCTCCCCATGCTCATCTGCCCGGACGATGCACTGAGTGGGGCCCGCTGAGCTCTTAGACGTGTCCAGTGAGAACCCCTCACCCTCACGCAGGCAGTCACCCACCACAAGGGCATGGTCAAAGCCACTTCCAAGCCAACGGAGCAGACAGACCTGGGCAGGATAAGACACAGCAACGTGGCATTGAGTATTGAGAAAGTAAATGAATCACCAAAGAAACACAGGAACGTTAGTGGGCGAGTTCCAGGCATTACTGACTTAGGATTTAGTGCATTAAAAAACAGTGATCTGGGGCGCCCGGTGGCTCAATCGGTTGGGCGTCCGACTTCGGCTCAGATCATGATCTCGAAGTTAGTGGGTTCGAGCCCTGCGTCGGGCTCTGTGCTGACAGCTCAGAGCCTGGAGCCTGTTTCAGAGTCTGTATCTCCCCCTCTCTCTGACCCTCCCCTGCTCATGCTGTCTCTCTCTCTCACAAAAAGAAAAACATAAAAAAAAAAACATTTTTAAATATAAAAAAACAGTATATTGCATTTGTATATTTTAAACAGTTCTTATTATAAAAATGAATGAACACAGTGTAGTATACTGTATGATGGATATTAAAAACAAGGAAGGAAGTCTAGATACATACTACAGCGTGGAGGAGCCCACACAAAAGGCTACACAGCATATGATGCCATTTACTTGAAATATCCCAGAATGCCCAAATTAATAGAGACAGAAAGTAGATAAGTGCAAGGGACTGGGAGTAGAGGAGAGAAGGGAGGGGAGAGGGGAGGGGAGAGGGGAGGGGAGTCAGATGGGCCTTTTTAGGACGGTGTAAATATTCTGGAATTAGGTACTGGTGATAGACGCAAAACTCTGGGATGATACTAAACACGATGGACCTCGGGGCGTTTCGGGGGCTCAGTCACTTAAGCGTCCGACTCTTGGTTTTGGCTCAGGTCATGATCTTGCCGTTCCGAGGATTTGGGCCACAAGCCGTGTTCTGCGCTGGCAGACCTGTTTGGGATTCTCTGTCTCCCTCTCTCTCCGCTCCTCCCCACAAACACTGTCTCTGTCTCTCTCAAGATAAATAAGTAAACTTAAAAAAAAAAAACAAAAAACAATGGACTTGAACAATATAAAAGGATGGATATTATGATATCTGAATTGTATATCAAAAGAGATAAACTAAAAAACAAGAGCCAATGGCAGATGGGAAACAGAAGTGACTCCCCCCGTCCAGCACACTTTCACACAAGGCTGTAACCCCACACCACTTTTGTGCAATAATCCCTTACGGGGCAAAGGTCACAGATTTGGACGAGTACCTAGTGTCACAATAAAACTTTCTAGAAGACCTAGTTTGCTCAGCATCCTGGCCAACGCACATGTCCCTTTCGAGTTCCAGTTTTATTGAACCTACAGAGGAGCGGAGAAGCATCTGGAAGGAACTGCCAGCTTGGGCAAGACCTTCGTTGTTTGGATAACTTTGGCCTGGAAACCACGCATGTTCTTCTGTGTCATCACAAGTCCCAAGCTCAATGAAATGCGTTTCCAGCAAACTCGTGTCCAGGGACTGTCCCTTTGCCATGTACAGGAGAGCCAGCCTGAGCTGGATTTGTAGGCAAGCCGATTTCCCAACCCAGGTAGGCTACATCTTCTTCCATTCTGCACAGTCCCCACACCCCAATGACAACAGAGCCCCCTGGCTCGGGTCCCCAGTTTCCACATCAGTAAATGTTGAGCAAGAAATCCTATTTCTTAATTGCGTTGACTCCAAGGACAGACATACAGGGGAAATAGCAGGGTGTCCCTATCACCACAGATCTTGAAGACATGAAGCTGATGGAAAGAGGGTGAGAATAGGCACAGATGAAGGAGACCCCATTCTCCCCCGGTCCTCAGGCATTTATTGAGTGGGTTCACCCTTCTGTGTGGACCCCATTGTACAGTAGCAGAAACAAAAACACAACAGCCAGGGCCACAACACCTGTTAGAACTCAGCCAGACCCTTAGTTCCAAGTTATCCACACAAGCGTCTGCTCTCCTCGCCCCTGCGATCCGTGACCACACCCCTCTTCCCTTCAGGCCTGTGTCTCTCCTCCTCACCTGCTCCTACTGGCCGTGCTCACCCTGCACCCACCCTGCCTCTCAGAGGAGCCGATCCTCAATGCTCAGACCCCAGAGGAAACAAACAAAGCAACTCCTTCCCCGTCCCGTTGACCATAACCACAGACACTACCCACGTGCCCCTTTCTGAGAGAAACGACAAGAACAGTGTGGACTGGTGGAGGGTTCTGCTTGCTCCTTGCTTGCTTGGTTGGCCGGCCAGTCTGTATCTCAGCCATCTCTGACGGTCCATGCCGCCCTCCCCGAGGTCCAAGGACCTAGAAAAACTACCTGCCACACAGTAGAAGTGTATCATGTGCGTGCCAAAGAAAGGGATGGAGGTTGTCAGCATTTTAAAGCTTACATCTGAGACTTCCATAAAACTAAATTGGAGTTCCCCCCTACCAAGCTTCTTAAATGCCAAGAATTGTGACTTCTTCCAATGCCCGCGATTCCCCCACGATGGTGTCCCTGTGGCAGGGAGTCGGGTGATCTGGGCTGGTATCCTTGTCTGCCAGGGATGGTCGGCTTGTCCCAGCAGGGAATGCCCTCTCCAAAGCTGAGATTGTTGGATGTTAAGGAAAGGGGTCAGACAAGGGGAGGCAGAGCAGATGGGATTCAGGAGGGGGTGTGCAAAGGTGGGAAGGAAACAAGAGAACAGTGAGATGAGCTCTTCCCGAGGGAGGGGACGTGTGCCCACCATGCTCCGCGGACACAGTCTCCTTGTGAGCCTGGCTTCCCCAGCCCAGCTCCAGCTCCGCCAGACGCAGGCGCCCACACCTCCCCACCCAGCGTGCAGCAGGCAGACTGTGGCCAGCAGCCTCCCAAGTGAGCTGAATGTCCAATACCGTCCGAAAGAGCAGAGTCAGAGTCAGCCCCCTCAGTGTCCTTCTCTCCTGTTCAAAATGCCATTGTATTTGGTAAAAGTGTTTCGGGACTGGGGGCGACTGGGTGGCTCAGGCTGTTAAGCATCTGCCCCTTGATCTCAGCTCAGGTCATGATCTCACAGTTCATGAGTTTGAGCCCCCGCATCGGGCTGTGTGCTGCCGGTGTGGAGCCTGCTTGCGATTCTGACTCTCCTCTCTGGCCTTCCCCTCAAAACAAATAAATAAACTTTTTAAAAAATGTTTTAAAAAGTGTTTCAGGATCATGTGCCAGGGAAGCCAGGGCCCCTGCCATTCCAGCATAAATAGAATTAATACAAATCCCAGGGTATATAATCTAGCTATGGTTCTATACCTGGGGATCTTGGAAATCCCCAGGTCACTTCCTGAGAGCTCATGATGTTACCGTAAAGACTACTGACAATCCACATCCATGGATCCCGATTACAACATTAAAAGTAAAGAAGGAAATGCTTTGTGATATTAAAACAGCAAGACTGTGGGGCATCTGGGTGGCTCAGTGGGTTAAGCGTCCAACTTCATGGGATCAGGCTCATGGGTTCAAGATCACTTTGTAAGATCAGGTCATGATAAGGGTTCAAGAACCTGCTTCGGGGGCACCTGGGTGGCTCAGTCGGTTAAGCGTCCAACTTAGCTCAGGTCATGATCTCACGATTGGTGGGTTCAAGCCCCACGTCGGGCACTGTGCTGACAGCCAGCTCAGAGCCTGGAGCCTGTCCTCAGATTCTGTAACATCCCCCCGCCCCAACCCTCCCCTACTCATGCTGTCTCTCTCTCTCTCTCTCTCTCTCTCAAAAATAAATAAAACACTTAAAAAAAAAAAAAAGAACCTGCTTTGGAGTCTGTTCTCCCTCATTCTCTGCCCCTCCCCCACCATACCCTGTCTCTCTAAATGAATAAATATTAAAAAATAAAATAAAATAAAATAAAATAAAACCACAAGACTACAAATATACCAGGGAAACAGACTTTGGCTCATGGTGGGAATAAGAACTTCAAATATCTTGGTAAAATTATAAGCAAAATGTGTTGGCTTTATTTTATTCTCTTTACTTTGTCGAGTGATTGGGTTCACAGGACTGACTGTCATACAACGACGATCAGAAAGGTTCTTATGCCGCATGCAGGCACAGCTCCCTCCCAGGTGTCACCCCGCTGGAAGTCCTCTGCCCCCACGAGGTGGCCTCTGTGATCACCCCCCTCCTACAGGTGAGAAAATCTGTGTGCGGAGCCTGCGAGGGTCAGGCGTTCTGGTTCAAGTGCTCCTCAGGTCAACCGCTGCCCCAGGAAACCCAGCACAGCTGTCAGGCACGGCAAGTCAGGGGGAATGTTTTTCTTACACACTTAAGTATATTGGCCTTTGATGCCTCACACACATTAACCTCCATCACTGCAGTGGACACGGACGCAGGCGCACCTCTCGAACGTCAGCTCCACCATGTACGAGCTGGGTGACCCCCCCAATCTGGACATGAGCAGTGGATTGCGTGGGTGCCCACACCCTGGATGCTACTGCATTATCAGCTTGCAAAACGTCACCACTGCAGGGTGGAGGTAAAGTGTCCACAGGGTCTGCGTTACTTCGTACAATTAATCACATGGGAATCTATAATTATCTGAATAAAATATTCAACAAGAAATAGTACTCCAGAGTCATGGCTTTACACATTTTTTAAAATTTCTTTGTTTTGAAAAATCAACTTTTTATACTTTCAACTACAGAGCTGTGGCCGTATCCAGTGCAGTGAGTATAAATGCCATTTCCTATCATATGAATTAGTCACCACAAAGGCAAGCAGTTAGAAGGGTAAGTCAAAGGGAAGATTGGTGAAATTAAAATAGCAAAACAGCATCCAGAAGGATGAGCTAATGAATGAGAAAGTTGACTTTAAAAATGGAGGATCCATCTAGACACGTATAGCACATCCCTGCTTGAAAACTAAGATTGGTTCAAAGCTCTTTATTTTCAGTGTCATAATAAAAACGCTACTATATTATTCCATTGATTTCTTCACCGTCTCTAGGAGAGCCGATGTAGGGCTAAAAATACAGTTAAATTATGTTCAAAATGTACATACAAGCTTTATTTATAAATTACATCACAAATGGAAATTCTTTGGGCACCTGGTGGCTCAGTCGGTTGAGTGACCAGCTCTTGATTTCGGCTCAGATCATGTGATCCCAGGGTGGTGGGATCGAGCCCTGCACTGAGTTCCGTGCTGAGTGTGGAGCCTGTTTGGGATTCTCTCCCTCCCTCTGCTCCTCTCCCCTGCTCATTCTCTCTCTCTCTCCCTCTCTCCCTCCCTCACTCTCTCTCTCTCAAAATAAAATAAATCTGAGTCACCTGGGGAGCTCGGTCGGTTGAACCTCCAACTTCAGTTCAGGTCATGATCTCATGGTCCATGGGTTCGAGCCCCACGTTAGGCTCTGTGCTGATAGCTCGGAGCCTGGAGCCTGTTTCAAATTTTGTGTCTCCCTCTCTGTGACCCTCCCCTGCTCGTATTCTTTCTCTCTCTTTCAAAAATAAATATTAAATTTTTTTGTATAAACTGGAGCTACAAAATCACAGGAATATCTTTAATTTGGAAAGGATGTCAAAAGCGCTTCTTTACAATAAACCCATATGGAACATAAAAAGCAGGTTTATATTGTAACAATAGATCTTTGGGGTTTTCTTAGAGGAAGAGTCTTTTCCATAACCCTATGTCATGATCATCATCCACTGAGCAAAACACGTACCATGTACTAATTATATTGGTCATTCTTCATAGAATTCCGAGGTTGATGGGTTATTAATTGTATTTTTCAAGTGATGAAAATGAAGCCTTGGAGGTTAAAGAGTGTCTAAGGTCACATGGCTTGCAACAAATGATTCCAGCTTCTAAGCGTTTTCCAGAACAGTCCCAGAGCTTGCACACACAGACATGTACATGCACACGCACACACGCACTGCCTGCAAAGTTCTGAATACCAAGTCTTTCGTTGTCACTACTCTTTTTTTTTCTTTTTTCCTTCCCAAAAGTTACCTCTGCCCAAAGCAGGGATTTCAAGCACAGAGTTCTACAGGATTTAAAAGGGCATCTTTAGAACTGAGCCTGACTCATACACTTCCAATTTCCTACAAGAAAACCTATGAAAACACAGAAAGAGATAAAATGCGGCACAGAATACAGGCCTGCCCACCAAGCCGCTGCCAGCACCCGGGAGCCACGCCAGCTAACACAGGACAATAGCACATTGAGCCACGGCGGCCGAGCGCGGCCGGCCTGGGGACCAGAGCACAGGCGCCCCGGCCAAGGGGAGGCCGCGCCTCCCGCCTGGGGCTGGGCACCCTCACCCCAGCCTCTCACTGCCCAGCAGACTGGGCCTTCCATCCCTCTAAGCACAGCGGCTGAGTTTTGAGAAAACTGGATGAGAAATGGTGCAGAATCAATTGATTGTAAAGCAAAATGCGTTCTAAAACCAGGAACTCCACAGATGTCTCCCCCGCCGACCCCGTGAGCATCCTTCCCGTCGCTGCCGACTCGGCCCTCGACAGTGCTCACCTGGGCCTCTGGAAAGGCCTCTCTGCCCGGTCCAGCCCCCACCCCGGTGGACGCACCAGGCTCAGGGCTCCTCAGAAACGCCAGTCGGAACGTCCCCTCCGGGTGAGGCCACAAGCCCCCCTCCCCCGCCCCCTCCACCCACAAGGCGACCTTCGTGACTCCAGCACGGCCGGTGGGTCCTGTCATCTGACACTCTCCTGCCAGGGTTCCCCTGCGTCTCTCGAGGCTGTCCTAGGTCCCTGTGCCCGGGCTTCTCCTCCCTCTGCCCGGAACGTTCCGCCCTGTGTCTCCACATCTGACCTGCTCCTTTTCACCCTTCAGCACAGCTCCTGGATTGCTTCTCCCCGGGAGGAACCGGGGCGCTCTGGCACCGCACCCCCGAGGACGTCGGTCAGGCCGCATCACGGGCGCATCTGCGCGGTGCCCGGTGCCCGGCCACTCTCGTGTCCGGCCGTGTCACCTCCTGGAGGGACCCTCAGTCGTTCATTCAGAGCCGTTTACTCAGCCCTCTTGCACAGCAGGCCCTCGCCGGCCTGGCTTGTGCGGCATGGAGACGTGGGTTCCGGAACGTTGATGCCTAATAAATCAGCCTGAGAATGAGGGGTGCGCCGCAGCATAGGTAGCTGCTTCTTTCCTGCTCCCCAGCGTCCAGCCTGGTGTCTGACACAAAGCGCGTACCCAATAAATCTGTTGCATGGGTCTGAAGCGACGACAGCCTGACCGTGGTCATGGGCGCCCGCTGTAGAAACATGTGTGGCAAAGGGCAGGGGGGAGGAATCGGGCGGAGGTCAGTACTGAGGGGCGAGGAGGGCTGGCTCTGGTCTGTCGTACAAGGTGGTGTAAAGATGGCAGACACACAGGGACATCGTCTACCCTCTCGTCGACCCACCGATGAAGGAAAAGGCCATCCTGAGAGTTTCCGGGAATCGTGTCCGTCTGTCTCAGTCAACTCGGGCTGCGCTAACAAAACACCACCGGCCGCGGCGTCTGCCGCTGGGACGTGTTTCTCCCGCTCCAGGGCCTGGATGGTGGGGCCCAGGGTGCCCCGGGTCAGTTCTGGGAGGAAACTCTTCCCTCCTCCCCACTGCGTCCTCGCTGGCAAAGCAGAGCCCTGAGGTGGCTTCCTTCTCTATGAAGACGCTCATGGCGCCGTGTGTCCCACCCGCGTGGTCTAATCTGACCCTCGTGAGCTCCCAAAGTCCCCTCCTACTACCACCACCCTGAGGGGCAGGGCTTCAGCACATCAGTGTGGGGGACGCAAACGTTGAGTCCATGACAGAGGAACAGGAACATAGAGGTGGTTCTGGTGCGGAAATGACCCACAATTGAGGGCTTTGTCCTGGTGATTTCTGTTTTCTTGGAACGTGGAAGTCACGCTGAGCTGCTTAGTGTGGAGGGTGGGGAAGGGTCCGCGTGGAGCATCAGTGCGGGTTTAATACGCCCCCTGGGAAGAACGGGGAGGGCCGCACCAGCGCCCAGTGTTTGGACACCATCAGTCACAACCACGGCACTCATGTCCCTGGACGGTTTCTGGGAAGCCTGGGAGTGCTCAGGAGTGGGGGGAGCCTGGCGAGGTGGGGGAGAGGCCGGGGGCTGAGGGGGAGCCCTTGGGAGCCTACCCCCCAGCAGGTGCCGCTGTCCGGAAGGCTGGTACCCAGCCCAGGTTACCAGCCTCCAGTGTCTAGTGATGTATGGGGCGGGGAGTCAGCATCAGAGGATTCGTTAGTTCAAACAGGCTAATTTGACCCTGTTCCCAGAGCACTGGAGCCCCACACAGCAGCTTTCCCTCTGGTTTGTCTCCACTATGTGTCAAAAATGTTTTCTAACAGGTTTCATGGCATAAGTAACCCATTAGCTCACTTTGCCAATAATGGGGAGAATCGAACTCCTTCACAAACCTGCAAGTGTCCCCAAAGCCTGGGCCTTCTTGGGACCAAGGACATCCCGGAGTGAGTAAGGGTTGAGCAAACTGCAGTCAGATCTCAGGAAATGTGCCTGATGGGAGGGAAGGGGGGCAGGAGAGAGAAGCCGCACCTTTCAGAGCACGAGCACAGGTGCTTTCCTCACATTAGATTTCACCGGATCGGGAGGAAGGTCAGGGGCTGACTGCGGCCCAGAGGCTGAGGGGGCTTGGGTACCGCCTCCATGGGCCTCAGCACCCCCCCCCCCTGCCGTGGAATACCGAGGGCGCAGAGAAATCACTCCTGTGTGAAAGGGCGCTTGGCCCACGGTCAAGTCTAAGTTTGTAACCGGAGCAGGAAGGGGCGGGTGTGTTTCCAGCGCCACAGCCAGCAGGTCGACTGGGGAAAAGGTGATGTTTACTGCAAGGCTCCGGTGGGGACCGGGCGCTTTCTGCCGCCCAGGGGCTGGAGCAGCCGCGGACTGCGCAGAGCCCTGCCATCGCCCGGCCAGGACAGCTCTGCTACCTTTAGGCCAAAGGGAAAAGTTAGGCAAGCATCTGAAAACAGAGAAGATTAATATCTGGAGCCCACAGAGCCTGTGTCAACAGGAGGAAATGAAGGGAAGGGTTGAGAAAATAGCCCAGGCAGGGCTGCCCTCACTGAGAAGGGGTCCCACTGGCTTGGATTTGTCTTCTGTGTTGGTTAAATACGCTGGAATCCACTCACAATGAATACCTAGGGTAGTATCTCATGACCTTGGGAGGAGGGGAGGAAGGGAGGGAGCAGAGGGAGGGAGGAACCTAGAAGGGGGGGGATGGGGGGGAGGGGAGAGAGGAGAAATGGAGGAAGAAGGGGGGAGGAGAGAAGAGAGGGGGAGAGAGGAGGGTTAAGGAGAAGGGGGAGGAGGGAGGGGAGGAGAAGGGGAGGGCTGTATAGATAAATCCACATGCTGTTACACAGGGGATCAGTGCGCTTCCTACACTCCTTTAGTTTATACTCCTGATATCTGCTGTTTGCAAAATAATTGCAACCAGGTCATTGTAAAAAATTTCAAGACAATCGAACTTTTTGAAGCCAAATATAAGAGACATTGGACCAAAGGCACTGGGGCAAATCTTGACTTCCGTATTTAAAGGGTAATGTCGTAGCTGACATTTTAGGATATGGGGGAATAGCCGACGCCGACTGAAGCATTGAACACTTATTAAGGGCACTTTGATCAATGGAGAAAGTGAATCTTTATTACACAGAGAAAAACCAAAGCAAAATCAAATAAAACCGAGCTCTCCTCATTTTCAGTAACTCATCTCTGTTCATAAATGTAACTCATCTCTGGGAAAATGCTTCACCTCGGGATTCTGACAATCCAGCTGAGCCATTATGGCTAAACGGGGGTTCTTAAATTTAGGGAGTGAAACATCAGAATGTTACAATTGTGAAGCATAATAAAATGCGGATATGTAGCTCTACTTTCAAAACTAGCACTTTTCTTGTTAGTGTTTAAAAGTGTGTCGGGCGCCTGGGTGGCTTAGTCGGTTAAGCATCCGACTTTCGCTTGGGTCATGATCTCGCGGTTCGTGGGTTCGAGCCCCGCGTCGGGCTCTGTGCTGACTGCCAGCTCGGAGCCTGGAGCCTGTTTAGTCTGTGACTCCCTCTCTCTCTGACCCTCCCCTGCTCACGCTGTCTCTCTCTCTCCTAGAAATAAATAAAACATTTAAAAAATAAAATAAAATAAAAAAAATAAAAGTGTGTCAAGATTGAAAACAGCTGATTCAAGGTCAGGACCAGTAAAGGACGCATGTCCTTGGAGACCCGTCCCTCACACCAGTACCTCGGCTGTCCCCAAGATATTCCGAGGGCTTGGGACTGACCCCTCACCTCTGATCAGTTTACGTGCTTTCTGGTAGATCAGCAGTACAATGTGCCGAAGATTTAAGAAAGTTATGGGGAACTTCTTCAACTGAGAAAATGTTATCCATTTTCTCAACTGTATGTGTGCAGTGGGAGACTGGACTCCTTATTTTCCTGCCACGTAGAAAGACCGTGGCCAAGCCCATGAAACGTGCATCAGCCACGGGAGAGGTTGGAGAAGCATCATCCTCAGACATCCCTCACTTCCTGCGTTCTGTCCGAGAATACGCTAGAATATACCTTTCAGCACAAGCATTCTTTGCCTGCTTATCAGGGGGCCACCCTGATTTCTCACCGGGCTCTGATCTCATGACCTATTTTGACCTTTTCCCTGTGCATTTTGTGGGACATCGTGCCTCATTTTTGGAAGAGAGGTAAATGAGTTATTTAGATGAAAGAAACAGAAACAAATGTGGGGAACCACGGGTTTCGGTGTCCAGGAATCCCAAGTTTACAATCTCCGTTCAGCCATGCGTTCAATCTTTCGTCCATTCAATGAGTAGTTCATGGGGACTTACCCCATCTGCCCCGGGCACGGCTCCTGGCCGGTAATACTGCAGGACGTAAAATATACCGAGTACCTGTTCCATGGAACAGACCTTTGGGACGGGGAGGCAGGAGGCAATGGGGTGGCGCGTGGCCAGTGGTAGCGAGAACAATGGCGGAAAACCAGCGGGACCTCGGGACGGAGAGGGAGGGCTTGCCTGGGCGGGCAGGGAAGACCCGAAGATAAGGTGACATTTAAACAGAGAACTGAAAGAAAACCCCAGGGTAAGACATGTGCCACTCGGGACAAGAGCATTGTGGGAAGGCCTGGCAGGCGTCCAAGGGGAAGACAGGCTTTACCCCCACCCCCGCCCCAGCATGACGGGTCCACAAGCCTTTGGAGCCTCATTCATTTCAACAGCCTCCAAATGGCTTCCTTTCTGAGATGAGTATAAAGTCAAGGTCCTTGGGATTGAACTTCTCTGTCTTTCCAGAACTCCCATGCTGTTCCCACCAGACACACCCCCTCGGCAGCCTCATATGCAGGCTTCCAGCATCTCTTGTATGGTTTCCGCTGACTGACGGGCACTGCCCGGCGGGCAGGAAGTTGGGAGATGCAGGCAACAGTCTTCGAGAAGGTACCTGGCTCATTCTGTCCCGACAGCTGTCACAGAGCAGATTCCGTTGAAAGCAGCACCAGGAAAGCACGCGAGTGAAGGGGAGCGGCGGGTGGCTCCACGGCTCTGGGGCACCTGGCGTCCACGGCGCTGGGCAACTTCCCAGGCACCTCCCCAGGGAACCTGGCCTCCGGAAAACCCACAGGCTCCTCACTTCCCTTCCGCAAAAGAGTGACACTCTGCCTTGCCATCCTGCTTCCACCAGATCCCTTTCCGGAATAACTCATGCAGAAGGCTTGTCGTCTCTCCCTGGGCGTGGCAAGGAGGAACCTCACCCTGTCCCAGGTCAGACCTCAGTCTGTCGGGGCTCGCACGCTCGGGGGAGTTTCAGGAACACAAGGCGCAGACCCCTGCATCAGAAGGGAGGACTCTGTCCATGTCATCAGAAGTGGTCCGGGGTCATTACTAGAAAGTTACCTTTGCGCAGAACTGCGGAAGCTATAATCCTCATTCCGAGTGCAGCCAAAGGAGCGCCAACCTTTACATCGAGGCAGGCGCGGGGCTCCCACCCGATCCGACAGCCGAGTGTTTGTCTCGCAGCCGGAGCTCCCGCACAGGACGGAAGATGGAACGTGCCGCCTGGGAAGAACGGCCCCTGCGGTGGCAGATGCATCTTCTCTGCCACAAAACCAACACTGAGGCCAATGCACAAGGGCCTTTATCTGGAATTCTCTTCCCTCGCACCTTGTGACCTATAGCTTGCGTGTCACCCGCAGAGGGCAAGTGACAGGCGACACAGCCTGGCTTCATCCTGCCGCCGGGCGGGAGCGGTCAATCCAAGTGTGTCAGAAGGGATGGTAAGGAGGATGGGCCTCTACAGATCTGGATGTGTTAAATCTTTAAAAAAAATGTTGAAAGCAATGCGGCAAAATGCTAATAATATGCAGCAAAGCTGGGTGGTGAGGACATGCATGTTCATTATATTAGTCCATCTTTTCATACATATGCATTTTAATAAAATACACATTTAACAATTAAGATATAGTAAATAGTCATTGATATTCAACAATGAAATACATCGATAAAAGACCACTGGGTGCTTTGAGCGCACTCATCCAGGGGACTGAGCGTGCCTGAATATTTGTTGGTCTACAGCGTTTGGGGGTGAATGTGTAGACCCCTCCTGCTCTGCCCAGGGGTTCTCGAAAAACAGACGACACACCCCCTCACGGCACTGCGTTGATTTCCATAAATGGGTATTGGAAGAGTCTGTAACTGGGACCAGAAGCCATTACATCCCTCCGCCCTGCCTGGGAGATGACACACCTTCCCCTGCACAGTCATGCAGACACGTGCCCGTGGGGCGGGTCCCCTCCCCAGGCCCAGGCCCCCAGGCCCCATGGCCGGGCCACAGGCACTGCTCAGGCCTCAGCCCTCAGGGCACAAGTTTGGGGCCCGACATTTCCTGCTTTGTTATTTCTATCATCTTCGGGGCGCTCTTTATAAATCCCTGCTCGCCTCAACATGGCAAGCAGCGTTCTGGGGGTGTGGCTTGCTCTCCTGAACCTCGAGTTTTCCTTCCGTTAGCCTGACCCCCGGGGCCCCCGCCGTGTAGATCTCCCTGCTGGGGCCCAGCTCCCCGCAGGGCGGGCGAGCAGAGGCCTCTGGGAGCGCAGGTGCGTTCCTCCAGTACGGAGGGGCGGTGGGGGTGGGGGGGCAGGCGGGAGGCTCCCAGAAGGAGGCCTTGGGGAGGCAGGGGGCTTGGCCTTCAAGTCTTCTGCACTGCAAGTCGGTCTTGGCAGCGACCAGGGGACCGTGGAGTGGTGAGATCGAAGCCAACCATTCTTGGGGTGCCTTGGTGGCTCAGCTGGATAAGCGTCAGCCTCTTGGTTTTGGCTCAGGTCATGATCTCACGGTTCCTGGGTTCGAGCCCTGCATCAGGCTCTGGGCTGACAATGCTCTCTCTCTCTCTCTCTCTCTCTCAAAAATAAGCATTTAGGAAAAAAAAGCAACCATTCTTCATTTTCCTAACGTGGTTCTCACCTTTACGTCAGCCTCCAGGTAGGAGGAGACCAACTGAGAAGTGCCTCTGCAGTCTGGCGCTGGGGCCTCAGCCCGTCGGGGGGAGCGGCAGCCACAATGTCCCCTGTGTGTACGTTACCCTTTTGTGGGCCAGCCTGTGTGCAGTCACAGAGGCCGGTCTTCAAGCTGGATCTGCTGACGGGAACTGAGCACTTCTGAAGAGAAACCAAACCGCACCTCAACGCCTCTTCCCACTTCTCCCCAGGACTTCCTTAAAGTACTTAAGAAGCCCTTGGGAAGCCATCCAAATGCGAGATCTTTCTACAGGTGTGTGTGTGTGTGTGTCTGTGTGTGTGTGTGTGTTTCCTTATTTTTCACAACTGCCACACCCACCTAAAACAGAACAGAAAAACTGTCAGTGACTGGACTGTGCTCTGAGGAAGCTTAAACTTCGCAAGAATGACTTTCTTTTCCTACTGACAGTCCCGTGTCACGGCATGTGAAGCCTCTCCCACCTGTGCTCAGGTGAATGGCAGTCATGAAACGCTATGCCCTATAAACCATGTGCCTCGTCATTGCCCATGCTGATCTCACGTCGTCAAACCTGGTCTATTTCTTATTTTTATTGTTATTTTTTTTTTAAGTTTTACCTTATTTATTTATTGAGCGATAGTGTGTGTGTGTGTGCATGAGAGGGGGGAGGGAGAAAGAGACTCCCAAGCAGGCTCTGAGCTCCCAGCACAAAGCCAGACCCGGGACTTGATTCCAGAAACCATGAGATCATGACCTGAGCCAAAGCCAAAGTAGGACACTTAACCAACTGAGCCCCCTAGGTGCCTCCAGATCTGTTTTTTAAATGCGGGTTATGACCCACTTAATTGACATGATGAACTACAGAGAGTCAGGACCCCGCAGCCTGAGAAACCCTCATTCTGAGGCTGTCTGGCTCAGCCCAGGGGTGAGGGATGGTGAGCTCAGCCCAAGGGTGAGGGACGGTGAGCTCAGCCCAGGGGTGAGGGAGGATGAGGACACCCCTGCTCTTTCCCAGCCCCCCAGCGCCAGGTAACGTCCCAGCATCTCAGAGGACAGGCAGCACATGCTTGATGTGTCAGAGCTACTGAAATCAATGCCTACATTGTAGACTCCATGGCAGTTCTGTTTTGTGAGAGTATAAAAACCCCAAGTCTCCGTAGAGACAGAAAAGTAATGTGTAGAAAGCACCTCACCCCCCAAGGTGCCTGGGTGGTCCAGTTGGTTAAAGCTCTGACTTCGGCTCAGGTCATGATCTCACAGTTCATGAGTTGAAGCCCCAAGTTGGGCTCTGTGCTGACAGCTCAGCGCCTGGAGCCTGCTTCGGATTCTGTGTCTCCCTCCTTCTCTCTCTGCCCCTCCCCTGCTCACACCCTGTGTGTGTGTCTCTCTCTCAAAAAATAAATAGACATTAAAAAGAAAATTAAAAAAAGAAAGAAAGAAAACCTCAGCACTCTCTCCACGCTACCACAGCTTACTCTGATCTCCTGTGATTTCTCCTCTAAGTCACGGGTCGGCAAACTGTGGCCCAGGGGCCAAGTCTGGCCAACGCCCATTTTTGTAAAGTTGTGTTAGAACACAGCCGCGCTCCTTGGTTTATGTGTTGTCCGCGGATGCTCTCAGGCTACAGCGGGAGGGCTGAGCAGCTAGGGCAGAGAGGTCCGACTCGCAAAGCCTGAAATATTTACTACCTGGGTCTGTGCGGGGAAAGCCCCCCACCCAGCCGTGAGCCCTCTCCAAGTCCAGGAAAAACTCGTCTCTCTCACAGAACTCAAAGCTCTCAGGAGCTCCTTCCCCGTGCGATGCTGTGTGCTCACAAACTGTGTACCGAGGTAACGAGAAGGCGGGATTATCTCCACCACCGTTTATGAGTTCGGGCAAATAGATGGTGACGTCGTACTTGGAAATGCTCCACGTCTTATCGGTTTGAGATGGACGCTTCCCGCCCATGTCTTAGTTTAACCCAATGACCCAGGAAAGTAACCTCGGGCTCCTGGTATAATGGTTTATTTGGTTATCTCCTCTTTACTGTTTAAAGTCTATGTAAAATTCACAACCTACTTATGATTTATGATTATATTAAAATTGCTCACCACCCAGTAAAACTCATGGTTCTGGAAGAAAAGTGAGGTTCACTCCAGAGCTTCAAGGACCCTGGAACGACAGGCCATCATCTCCCATCCTGGTGCTCTACCTCTGTTCAGAAAGCCTGGCCTTGAGGCAGAAGGAACGCAATCCAGAATTTCAAGCACATGGCTCCCAAGGGCTGGGCTGGGGGTGTCAGCCAGGGATGGAGGCACTGAGTCCCCTTAGTAAGGAACTTAAGCACAATCACAAAACCCACTAAAATAGATCTGCCTTTATTATCCCCATAAGCTAATCACTGTAAACACAGGGATGAAATTCTCCACCCACATGAAAGCGCTCGCTGATCCAAGTTCTCAACAGCGGCGGCTTCACGCTTGAGTTTTGTGTTTTTGTGCTGAACTGTGTCCCTCCAAACACTTACGTTCAAGTTCCAACCACCGGTACCTATGAATGTGACTTTATTCGGGAAGAGTATCTTTGCAGGTGTGGTCAGGCTAAGTGGGGTGGGCTCTGAATCCAATGCAGTGGTGTCCTGATGCTAACAGAAGGGGAACAGAGCCACAGGGAGAAGTTCATGGGTGGATGGAGGCGAGAAGTAGAGCCACACAATGCCAACGGCTGTGGCCACAATGGCTCCACAGGCCTGGAGCAGATTCTCCAGTGCAGCCTGTGAGGAACCCAGGACCACCCTGACCTTGACTTCCAGCCCCATGAACAAGGGACAGGATAAAACCCTATCGCCTTCAACCCCCTGGTCTGTGGGACTTTGTACAGATATGTCAATGTCAGTTAATGCATTTACATTTCATATCATTTAATAAACATCGGATGCTCCATGGAGTTTCATCCAGAGAACTCAGGGTACACGGTGGGACCCTGCTCCGGGCTCAACTGCCTGCCTTCGTCTGGAGGGGAGAGCCTGATGGTGCCCACCTGTTCAATTTTGTGCCAGGTACTTCTCCAGTCCCCAGACTAAGACAGACACTTGCATTTGAACCTTAGGTTCTAAATAAGGACCAAAAGCCCAGTAACTATGGAGACAAACAGGACTTGAGTTATTTCCATTCTGTCTTTCAAGGTGATCGCTTTGAGCTTTTATTTATGGTTAAAATCTAAAACAGTGAGATGGAGCAAATTGCAAGATGGAGTATCTTTTGCGTGACAAATGCAAATTCTAGTTCATAAAGGATTTTACTGAATTTGTACTGTTGAGCTGCTATTTTTGCTGGTTTTAAGATTAGAGAACAAATCAAGAATGCACTCTTATTACCAATTATTTCATGGCTGTCACTAAAAACAATTGTGTTACATGGAGGAGAGAGTGTTGGGAATCATCTTCTGGGTGTGTCAGATATCCTGGGGGTGCCGCTGGGGAGGCAGCCGGCAGACACCCCACCCATCGGCCCCGTGGAGGGCATCTCTTATCTGTGTGACTATGAAGAAGCACCTATTGGCACTTGTTGGGTTTTAGGGATACGGACGGGACAGATAAAACACGTGCAGCCTGTGTCTTCAAGCAGCTTGTCATTTATGGGAACACTGACATGCAGATGATGGTACACACAGCCCTGCTTTCCAAACCTGGCCGTGCGTGCGCTGTAGACAGAATGTGGCTGTCCCCTCCCACATCTGTATGTTGACTCCTAACCTCCAGTGTGATGGGGCCAGGAAACCTCACCTTGGGGAGATGGTTAGGTTGGGAGAGGGCAGCCCCCATGAATGGCAAGGGTGTCTGCATGGAAGAGCCCTCCCATCAGGTGAGGACCCGGGGGGCAGAAGGCTGTCTGTGAACCAGGAAGCAGGCTGTCTTCTCCAGACATCCAGTCTGAAACTTCCCAGCCTCCAGAACTGTAAGAAATAAGATTGTGGGGGTACCTCTGGGGCTCAGTCGGTTAAGCTTCCAACTTCAGCTCAGGGCATGGTCTCATGGTTCACAAGTTTGAGCCCCATGTCAGGCTCTGTGCTGACAGCTCAGAACCTGGAACTTGCTTCGGATTATGTGTCTGTCTCTCTCTGCCCCTCCCCTGCTCATGCCCTTTCTCTCTCTCTCTCTCTCTCTCTCTCTCTCTCTCTCTCTCTCAAAAGTAAAAATAAACGTTAAAAAATTTTATAAGAAATAAGCTTGGGTTATTTATAAGCCCCCCAGTCTATGGAGTTTATTTATTATAACAGCCCAAACGACCAAGACTACATCGGAATCAACTACAAGTCTTTTTAAAAAACAACAGGCACGTACTCTGGAAGACAGTGTCGTAGGTTCTTACAAAGTTAAACATGCCCTTATCATATGTCCCAACAATCCTATCCCCGCGCTTATGCCCTAAAGAAATGAAAATGTGTGTTCACACAAAAACCTGTGTGTGAATGTTTATAGCAGTTCTACTCATAATTGCCCCAAACTGCAAACACCCCAAACGTCCCTCAACAGGGGAGTGAAGAAAGCTGCCGGTGGGTAATGGAACATAAGTCAGCTATAGAAAGAATGAACTCGACATGCTCACCAATGTGGATTAAATTTTTTAACGTTCATGTTTGAAAGAGCACAAGCCAGGGAGGGGCAGAGAGAAAGATGGAGACAGAGCATCCCAAGAGGCTCTGAGCTGTCAGCACAGAGCCCGAAGTGGGGCTTGAACCCATGAACCATGACATCATGCTCTGAGGTGCAGTTACTGAGCCACCCAGGTGTCTCTGCCAATGTGGGTGAATATTAAAGGCATTGTGATAAGCAAATAGAGCCAATACTGAAAGGATGTATTCTGTGGGATTGCGTTTGTAGGGCGTGAAGGAAAAGACAAGCCCTCTGGGTGAGGAATAGATTAGTGGTGGCCAGGGTCAGGGACAGCTGGAGGGAGGGTTTGGGGAGAAGGCCATACCCCGACTGAGGTAGTGGTCCCAAGGGGCTAGACACGTGTGAAAACATATAGAACGGCACACCAAAATAGAAACGTCCCCCTAACTCCTAGTGGTAGAGAAGTAAGCAGAGATGGGACCATGAAAAACTCAAGGGGGCTTTAAATGGATTTCCAAAGCAATGGGGAAATTAAAGGTTTTTCATCAGGAGAGAAACACGATTAGGTTTGAGTTTTACTGGGATCGTTCTGCAGACGATATGGAAGAGTGATCCGAGAGGGTTACAACGAAGAGAAGGGAATCAATTAGTATTCCATTGCAAGAGAGATCAATTAAGGACAAGGGATAATGAATTCAGCTCTGGACACACCGAGGCAGAGACGTTTATGGGGCATTGAAGCGAAGACATCTACAGGGTACTGAATACATGGGTCTGAGACTCCGGAAAGAGGTCTGAATGAATAGTAACAATCTGATGGTTGAATTGACACAGAGGATGAAGTTGCCTTCGATGAACCGTATTCATTTTGTCCCAGCCTTGATTTTTCCGTTTTCTTTCCCAAAACAGCTACCGTTTGCTATCCCGCCAGAGTATGGCAAAACTCTTACACACATGAGATTCCCTACCAATTGAGGGAAACTTGAAAACTAATCCCCACTTGAAAACTACCCCCCAACTTTTAAAGTGTTCTATACTTGTTTCAAAAATGTACAGCGAATCTAGTATACAACTGAAATTATTGTTCCCAGGGTTAAATTGCCAGGCATGAGAGCCTCAGATTTGCAGCTTCCTCAATGGTTTCTAGGTAAATCTCAGTAAATGAAGAATGAACGAACGAACGAAAGAAAGAAGAAAAATGTATATGCATGCCAAACTTGCTCCGTGATTTATAGATTTCTTAAGAATTGTATTTTGCGGGGCACCTGGGTGGCTCAGTTGGTTGAGCGTCTGACTCGGCTTAGGTCCTGATCCCAGGGTCGTGGGATCAAGCCCCATATCGGGCTCTGCTTGGGATTCTCTCACTTTCCTTCTTTCTCTGCCCCTCCCCCTCACCTCTCAACATAAATAAATAAAAATGAAACCAAATGTATTTTGCTTAGCAAATTTGGAAGGAAGTAAAAGAGTGAATGCCTCCAAAAATGCAGCTAAATAATAAGCGGTCTAGAGCTGAAGCCGTAGACACTTAACGGGAATAACATCATGTTCGAGAAAGCGGGACAGAGTGACTGTGGGTTGCTCTTTTCTCATTTGAAATGGAGTTCATCTTTTTCCATTTTTTTACATATTCATTTTTGAGAGAGAGAAAGAGAGTGTGTGTGAGCAGGTGAGGGGCAAAGAGGGGGGACAGAGGATCCAGAGCGAGTGCTCCACTGTCAGCAAAGAGCCTGATGTGGGGCTCGAACTCACAAACCATGAGGTTATGGTCTGAGCCAAAGTTGGGTGCTTAGATGACTGAGCCATCCAGTCACCAAAACGGAGCTCATTTTAGCAGAAACCTGCCCTTTGTGGTTCTGCTCGGGTTGTCCCTAAACCAGAAAAGAGTACTTTTCCTGTGTCCATTCTCCCTCACTTCTAAGTATATCGTGTTATTGGCTAACTTTGAACCTCAAACATCTTGCTTTAAAAATGTAGAAACTATAGGGGTTGTGAATTGTTTGCAGTTTTGGCTCAAGCTAAATCATAACTGATAATATGGAATACAAAAAGGCCCAATACGATGCACATCCTCTGTTCTAATTCAAATAAAACTGTAAGAAATTCTAAGCACTGGAGAGTCCCATCAGAACCTCGAGAGAAATCAACAGGTGCACTAAACAGAGCGCTTCCTATTTCTCTACATTTTGTATTTTCTCAAATTTCTGCTTTTAGACAAAGAATAGGTAGAAATACTGATGTGAAAATGCCACAGTGTTGGAAAAGAAAAAGCGGAAGGGCGTGGAAGAGACGCATAGAGAGGTCCCCACTTGAGCCTTGGGGAAGCGCCACGCTCAAACTCCAAGAAGTGGACCATTTTCCCTGAGCCAACTGGGGGGAGGGGGGGCGTGTCAGTAAGTCCCCATCACTCATTCTGAAATAGAGTCTATAAGCGACACTCAGAGGAAAATTTCCTCCCAAAGATAGAGCCCAACACTGTTTTCTAAAGACAACAAATTTCCCAGGGAGGCTTTGAGGCATAAAAGGGGCAGATCAGAGCTAACCAACCCCAGACCTTCACGCCAGGATGGGACCCAGGACACCAAGGTGCCCGCACAGCCTCAGTGGAGTTTTCACGTGTTAGAGGGACGTACAGCCAACACGAGCCAAGAGACACACCTGCTCCAGGCACTTGATGACTTCACCTTGACGGTGCACCTGCTCCGGGCACCTGACAGCTTCATCCCCACAGTGCACCGCATTCCTTCCCGTGAGGCTCACCCTGGAGAAGAGAGATTCCCAGCAGCTCCTGGAAAGTCCAGGTGGGACGGAAACTGTGGGAAAAGTTACCCGAGCCTTTGCATGGCTCCCCTGCCACGAACCGGTGGCATCCGTCTAGCATGAAGGGGAAACATTGCTTCCTCCTTTAATGCCTGTGTGCTCGCTTTTCACAAGGACGCAGAGCACGAATGAGCTGGGCTCTGACTGCGTCCAGGGAGGATGTCAGGAGGTCTCCTGGCCTAGGGGCGCGGCGGGACAGTCACTGGGCCGGCCTGGGAGCCGGGAAGCCAGCAGCGAGGAAACGTCTGTGCCGGGTTATCTGCTCGCAGGGAGAAGCCTCCTGGGTTTGGCTCCGGGCCCGGGAGGGGGGCGTGGGAAGGAGGAGGTCCCCGGGATGCCGGCCCAGCTCTTCCTGCTGCTGCTGAGGACTCCCCCACTGTCGTGGGGCCGTAGGCAGCCATTCAAGGGAGAGGCCCGCTCAGGAAACAGATGTGCGCGCTGCAGAGGAAGCGCGCGGTCAGCGCCCACGTAACCCAGCCCAGGCCTTCATTCATAAAAACGAACCATGCCAGGGGCCACCCAAGGCAGAAGGGAGCCGCCAGCATGGACGGCCATGGCCGTGAGGGCCAGCTAAAGCAGCTCCCCTCAGAGGAAACGGGAGTAATACTAGCAACTATAGCCCAGCGGGATCCTGGGAGGCTCCCGAGTCTACACCCACCACATCAGAACCAGCTACCTGAGACGAAGGACCCGGAGAGGAGCTAAGAGAAAACAACACTCCCAGAGTGGAAAGAGGCGCCGGTGATGAAAATAGGATTGCGTCCTCAACCTTCAGCTGAAACACCACGCTGGTCCTCTGCACGACCTTGACCTTGGACCCCTGTTCTTCAAGCAGTAGGAGCGAGCGGCCTGGGATCACCTTTCCTCCGGGGCGGGCTCAGTCACGCACCCTGTGTGGAAGACGATGAAACTTGCACAATTAGGACACCGTGGGCCACCTCGGAGGAAGGTCCATGATGTGGAAGCAGAGTGAGCAGGACAAGTGGATAACTTTATCCTGCGGGAACGAAACACACACATGCACACAGAAAGGGGACACACAGAGATGACAGACACACGGACAAGGGGGTGGACGTTTGTAAGGACACAGGGCAGACAGGCGGGGCCAGGGGAAGGCACGAAGCTGTCCTTACCAGCTGATACTCTTTCTCTCTTTCTTCTAAGAAGCACAGATTACTTTTGAAATGTTTTAAAAATGGAGATAAAAAAAATTACAGTACCTTCTCTAGAATGAAAGCAGCAGAAGGCACATAGTAGATAATTAATCAGTATTTGTTAAACAAATGAATGAATAAGACAATATTTTCTACCAGCAGAAGAATACTCTCATTGGAATGTGTCCCCTGTCTCCCACAAAATTGATACATTCAAGTTCTCCATCTCTGCTAAGTGGCATCTACTAAATAGATTTTCCTAGAAATTCATTCATTTCAGCTAGATTTCAAAACGTATGATCACATGGCTGGGCACAGCACTGTTTAACTTTTGGGGTCCATATGTTTTGTTTGCTTAACATAGATTTTCCTTTAAAAATCCCGTTCTGTGCACTTTACAAATGGTAACTGACTGTGAGGGTGGGGATCTGAGGCCTGGGAGGTCAGGGGGCCCTCCTGGGGGCCAGGCGGGCATCGGCGGGTGGGGGGGGCTCTGTGCCCTCCCCGCTGCAGGCACCTCCCCGCCAGCTCTCTTTCTAAGCCCGCCCTTTGCCCCTTGCCCAACATCTGTCAGTGTTGACACTTCATTCCAAAGAATCCGGTTTTGAGTTGTTTTATTCACGCTATTTTTTCAGGTCCTGTTCATTCATTTCTACTGTATATTTATTACCTTCTTACTCATGCTTCCGTGATGAGCCACGACGCCTGGTTGTTGTTCTTCTCATGGCTGCTGTCTGGGTTCTGGAAAGGAATGGGTACTTTATTTCTGCTTTTCCGTATTTGCAGATAAAAATCTTATTTATTTATTTATTTCTGAGAGAGAAAGAGAAAATGAGCAGAGGAGGGTCAGAGAGAGGGAGACAGAGAATCTGAAGCAGGCTCCAGGCTCTGAGCTGTCAGCACAGAGCCCGACGGGGGCCTCGAACCCAGGAACCGTGAGATCATGACCTGAGCCGAAGTCGGACGCTCAACTGCTTAACTGACTGAGCCACCCAGAAGTCCCACAGATAAAAATCTTTAAGACCAGTCTCTCCTAGCCCAGTCTGGGTGCTGGTGTCTTAAATATTATGGTGCGTGATGCTTTCACCATTACCATTTTCTACATGATCTATTTAGTTTTAATTTTCTCTGCCACAGAACAATATTTCTAATTTCTGCATTGTTTTTACACTGAACTTTTTGTTATTACTTCAATTCCATTTTTCGTTGTCAGAAAATACATGTGGCTCATGGAAGCTAATGGACTCTTATCTGAGACACAGACTCTGGTCAGTGTGTACCTGTCCCATGGACATTTGAAGAGAACTCAAGTTTTACAAATATTGAGTAAATACAATGTATTAATTACATTATTTGATTATTCTCCCCAGCATTTTTCTACATAACATATTATTAATGTACTGAAAGACAGTGCTTGGCCAATTCTTATTGTACTTCTCACAGCTTGTAGCTGACATATTTTGAGGCTATTATTATTTGGCTCACAAATATTCCTGGATGTTATATTCTCATAATGAATTATAATTTCCTAAATCCATTTTATTTTTTAAATGTTTATTTATTTTGAGAGAGGGGGGAACACATGTGAGTGGGGGAGGGGCAGAGAGGGAGAGGGAGAGAGACTGCCAAGCAGCCTCCTCAGTGTCAGCACAGAGCCCGCCTCGGGGCTCGAACTCACAAACCAGGAGATCAGGACCTGAGCTGACGTCGGACGCTTAACCAACTGAGCCACCCAGGCGCCCCCAAATCAGTTTTTAAAGTAGCCTCCTTTATTCCTTACTGTTTGTTTTTCCTTTCCTTCCGATAACAATATGGTTATCTGAGGTCCTTTTTATTTTTATTTGTCTCACATTTCTTTGTTCATCAGTTTATTTGCATTCTTTCTGGGTCACTTTGTTTCAGAACATGTGTGTGTATAAAATTTAATGTAAGAATCCTCTCTTTTATTATAGATGTTTAATCCATTTTATGCCCCTTGTGTGGTGAGTGATAATAGTTGGTAGTAGGTATGTTGTCTTGATTTGTCTTTTCGGTATTCTCCCTTGGTAGAAACACAGATTCGTGGCATTTAAAAAAAATCACCCTGTTCCAGCGTAAAGTGGTACCGCCATTTGCGTACACGCTTGTCTGACAAACACACTTTCATCCCTGTTGTGTGTGCCCGACGGCCCGGCTGAGGATGGGGGTGAAACAGCCTCGGAGCCTCCGCTGCAGGGGGCTGGGGGGCGGGGCGGCAGCACCCTGACCCCCGGCCGCCGTCCATCTCACTTAGCCTTGCCTTCTCTGCTGGCACCAGACCCGCCCCCCTCCTTCTCGGTGTCACCGACGCCTTCCTTGCACAAAACCCCATGGTCACATTCACTTTCACCTCGTTTTGAATGTGTCACAGGAGGAGAAGCCAAACTTGGGAAATCTCTCTGTGTCTGTGAGGCTGGCCTTCGGGCTGCGTGTGTCTGGCGCGTGCGCTCCGAGACCGCGGTTAGCGCGCCTGTGGCAGCTGTCCCTTACGCTGTGAGTCAACGCGAGGACCCACTGCGCGGGCTGGGGAGGGAGGAGGCCACAGGCCAGGAAGTGCCAAGCACAAGATCACTTCACTCCACCTCGAAAGTCTGTGCCTTCTTTGTACCACTGGGGGACGGTCATGACCCTGCGGTGTCCTAAAGCAGGGGGGTTGCCTCATCTGGGAGGGAGCGGGAAAAGGTGAGTTCTGAAGGACACTTGGAGTCACCTGGTCAAAGAGGAAAGGAAGAGAGTTTCCAGCAGAGGGAACTGCATGTGCGGAGAACACGAGGGTGCAGAGCATGGCGTGCCGGGCACCCAAAGGAAGTCTGTGTGGCTGCAGAGCAGAGGAGGAGGGGTGAGGGGCGCGGGCACCCCGGCTGCCCCGCAGGCCCAGCAGCCCAGGGACCACAGGGGCTCCCTGCACGGGAGCATGGAGAGGGCAGAGATGGAGGTGCGCGGCCACGGCCCGGAGCCCACAAACCCGGCACATCTCCGGCAGGGTCCGCGCTACGGCCCCGGTGGACTCGTTGGTCTCCTGCAGGCTGAAGGGGCAGAGAACAGTGAGCTGGGGTCGCTGGGGCCTTTCTGGGTGCTCGCTGCCCTGCACCCCGTCTTCCACCCAGCACCACCCCAGCCAGGCCCGGGGGGCTGAACTCTCGCAGACACGCTCAGACCAAAGCGAGCAAGGTGACCGGCGTCACCCACACACGCTTCTTCTCTGTGGACCTTCCGTGACTCTCCCCCAGGCCCCCGGCTCTGAAAGGCGACAGAAAACTGTGCTCGAACACAGTGCAAACCTGTTGGGAGCACAGAGCAGACGAGAGAATCCCCATCCCATGGAGGGGAAGGGGAGGCAGGCCGGTGGCGTCCGACCACAGGGCGGCCTCTCCAGCGAAGATATGATGGGCAGGGAAGGAAGCTAAGCTCATCTTACCTTCCTTATCCCCACCCCGGAGCCCCGAGAGGCACGGCTCGTGGCGTGGAAAGTATTTCCCCACATCTGTGCCTTCTTGGTCAGCCGAGAAGTGTAACACGGTAAAGCCTTCCCGCAGACGGCCCCCCGCACGTGAGGCAGGGCAGGTCCGCGGCCTCAGTCCCTGGGATCGGATCCGGCCGGGGGCCCGCGGGCCCGCACCCTCACAGATCTCACCTTGGCTTGTGCACCAGGGTCTCCCCCTAGTGAACACGTCAGTGATGATACAAGTTCAAGGCTCTTTTCCAAAGTTTACTTAAAAAGCAGCAGCCGAGGAAATTATGATTTAAAAAAAATAGTAAGTAAAATTCAAATTCCACCATTGCCTCTGTTTTAAACAAAATAACGACATACATTCTCCGCATTATCAATTTTTAGTTCAAAACATCTGATCCCAAGGAAGTCATTCACAGTAAGTGATTTTTTTTTTTTTTCAACAAATCAGGACAGTCATCGGCAAGATATGAGTTCTGGAGTGACGTTCTCCACAAGGTGCCCCTGCGTTGCTGATGGTGTTGGAATCACCCACGCCCGGACTAGAATGAACACGAAATCAAGGAGTGTGCTGAACCCTGAACGCTGTTGAACAAGCAGAAGGCATTCCAAGGCTCAGAAAACACGAAAGAACCAAGAATGCGTTTTTAACGCCTGTGGAAACCACAAGAGAGAAGGTGGGTCTGAAGAACGATGATTTAAAGCAGAGGTAGATGCTCCTCAAACCGAAACCCAAGGCCCCTCCACCTCCCCCCGCCCCCCAGTCTCTGCTGTGCTGTCGGAGAAGCCGCTCCCTGGGGAAGGGACGTTGTTTTCCTCCCGCCTTCTGACATCATATGATGCAACATGGTGGAAAGCGATGAGCATCTTGTCACAGGAGGCGGCCGGCCAGGAGGGAGCGGGTCCGCAGCTGGTGCGGGGCTCCCCCGAGACCCCCCCGACCCCGGCGGTGGAGACAGAGCCGTCACAGAGAGGCAGGGTCCTTGGGGGAGTGCGGGAAACACGCTGACTCTGAGGGAAAACCCAGGACCCAGCCACTGAGAAAAAGAGTGGAAACAGTTGTGAACAAGCCCTCCTGGCACGCGCCCCTGGGTGAAAAGGCAGCGCTCCTCTCAGAGCGTCTGTGAGCGGGGGTCCTCTCCGGGCTGGGGGTCCTGGGGGCGCGGCCCCGAGGCATCTTGTCCTGCTTCCCTGCATCCCGGGGAGACAGGGCAGCCGGTGAGAGCCACACAGAGGCCAGCGAGGGTGACAGTGTGAAGAAAGTGTGTCCCTTGGGGCTGATGCCGTCTCTGCATCGGGGGGCGGGTGGGGGGCAGGCGGCAGCTCGCAGCCCCCGGATGGGCCTTGGTGCGGCCGGAGGGCCTGCGCACGACTCTGCCGCCGGCCACCGCCCAGGTCCAGGTGAGGCCGCCTTCGCCACACGCAGCACCCAGCACCCTGCGTATCCACGTGCTCCCCAGGGAGACACGTGTGAGTAGGTGGACAGGATGTAGCCGTGCCGAGGGGTTCTCTCCTCCAGGGATAAATGAAGGTTCTGGGTAAAGAGCAAAGTTCAGGCAAGCACGGTATTTCCTGACGATGGCTTTTAGTAACAGCCTCGTTGTCACATTTTGCTGCAGAACAAAACAAGCAAGCAGAGACCAGGCAGGTGCGGCAGGCACTAGCCTAGGAGTGGCCCAGGCATCGAAGCGTGTGGAGCCACATGCAAGCCCATTTCACGGATAAAAATGCCAAGGCCCGGGGGTTAGGCAGCAGGTGCGGCTGGGCACTCTGCGGGCAGGGGCATCCGAGTCGAGGCGCTGCTCCGCGCAGCTCCGGGCAGCACTGGGCCCGTCACAGCGCCCAGAATCCCTCTCTTTCCTTGGTGGTCACACTCACTTTTCCTTTCACCGTGTTCAGATTCTGGACACCCCCAGATATGTCCGAGATTTCGGGTCATGTGGGTACCAGATCGGCTTGTTGACCGTGCAGCACTGCGGCGATGCACGTGCAGCCTGATTTCCTCATCACTAAATGCCACAGGACATAGACACCAGGAAGCCCCTCGCTCACTGCTCTCCTGCTAAAACCCAAACGAAACAGAAAATGCTGTGAACGCCTTTCGGGGGCTCTGAACCCAAAGATTACCATCATTCAGGTTTGGTTTGGTTTGGCTTTTAAAGATTTACTTTAGTGGAAGCAGCGTTAGTAAAAATAATAATACTCTTTTTAAAAATTTTTGGAGAAATTTTTCTCCCGTAAGACGACAAAAACATCATGAAACAAATTTCGCAAAAGGATATCCAGGCGTTCCCAGATATCTGAACGTTGGCAATGGTGTGTAATCCACAAGTACCATGGAAGGCCTTTATCATGATCTGTAAAATCATTAGCAACGGAGTCATTGATTTTTGAAAATTATTATCCCTTAAGGAAAACCTGAAAATGGAACTTTTATAATTTGAAAATGGAACCCAGTTGACCGAAGCCCTTCCACGTGAGCCACACCCTGGGTGCCGTGGAGACCACGGCTCGGGGGGTTTCTCCCCCACACACTCGAGGTGAAATAACCCAACGAGTGCGGGCTGGGCCATCCTTTTCTCACCGCCACCCATTCGTTGAACTTGAACGCAGGGCCAAGTGTTGTGATTGTTAGGGGGTTGGGACTCAAAGATGAAAGGGGAGAACTTCCTGTTCACAAGCTTCCTGGGAGGAGGGTGAGGTGAGGAGAGCAGTGGTCGCCGGGTCAGGGAGTCTTTCGGGGAGAGGGGACGTGTCTGGAGACTCGGTTCTGTACTCACTAAGAAGGGATGCGGTGACTGCCTGGAATGCACAGGAAGGAAGGGAGCGGCGAGGAGGACCCCGAGGCAAGGTAAGAAGCCTGTGGGCTCTGAAAGTACTGGTGGGAATCGGACGCTCCGAGGGAGACAGAGGACACCCTGGTGATCCGATGGCCAGGTGACAATAATGACAGAGTGATTCTCAAATGTTAGACTAAATGGTGGATCCTGTAACTAGTGAGGACTAGTGGATGCCTGGGAAAAAATACACGAACATAAAATAACAGGTTAAAAGCACACTGTTGAGTTGGAAAGGCCCCTAGAGAACGTCCAACCAGACTCCAGCCCCTGCAAGTCCAGGATGGTGATTTACCACGTGTGCCTGTGTTCCCCACAGTGGCTGGTGGGAGGTAATTGCTCAATAGGGGTTTAATTTAAAAATGAAAGAAACAGAAAGTATGGCCCAGAGCGACTGATTTAGTGCCTTGCCTAAGGTCACCCTGCAGTGACCAGACCCCGGGTTCTCTGATTGTCCCTGACCAGGACCCATTCTTGCCTCACTCATTATTAAACCTAAACCAGATGTTGGAAGCACGCAGAGATCGCTACGTAGATGCATGAACTTCTAGAAAGCGGACTCTGTGTTTCTGCTTACACAGGGGTATCTTGCAAATAGATACATTAAGTCATTCCAGATTAAAATTAAAATATAGGCCTAAAATTTTCTGAAGCCATACTTTTGATATTGATGTTACAGAGGTCTACTAGGCTGGGGCACTTAGGTGGCTCAGTCAGTTAGACATCCAACTCTTGGTCTCAGCTTAGGTCATGATCTCCCGGCTTCATGGGTTCAAGCCCCACATCGGGCTCTGCGATGGCAGTGCAGAGCCTGCTTGGCTCTCCCTCTCTCTCTGCCCCTCCCCCACTCACACAGTCTCTGTCTTTCTCAGATAAATAAACTTTAAAAAAAAAACTCAAAGTTTTACAAGCTACATTATTATCTATTCAAATAAAGAGAGAGTATAAAGCACTAATCCTACAAATACCTCTCAGCCCCACTCGAACTGCTCTCCATGACTATTAATTCATTAATTCTCCACCCTTCCAAGGGTGTCTGCTGTCTGCTCCAGCTCTGGGCTCGGGGATATATATGAAGCAAGATAGGTCATGACTATAATTACTGAAAGCAGGTGATGACTCCATGACTATTTCTTATACCAGGCTCTTTACTTTGGTAATTGTTTAAATATTTCCAACTAAAAATGTTTCTTTTTTCTTTCAATTTTTTAATGTTTTTATTTATTTATTTAGTTTTTGAGAAAGAGAGACAGAGCATGAGCAGGGGAGGGGCAGAGAGGGAGGGAGACACAGAATCCCAAGCAGGCTCCAAGCTCTGAGCTGTCAGCACAGAGCCTGACTCAGGGTAGAACCCACAAACCGTGAGATCATGACCTGAGCCGAAGTCAGACATTTAACCAACTGAGCTCCCCAGGCGCCCCTAAAAATATTTCTTAATGAGAGTGAAAAGATAACATCCCTTCACACATAAAGGTGTCTTTCAAGATCAGCCCATTGAAGAAAACAGTCGGAAGAAAACAATGCAAAGTGAAATCTGGGTAAAAAGGCCATCGTTAGAATTGATGGCCGACCGGTGGTTGCAGGTGTCCAGAGCATGAACCACCCCCAGGTAATTTGGGAGCTGGTGACCCCACTCAGGAGCAGGAAGAGACAGCAATAGGTTCTACCCTCTTGCACAGCTGTCTGCTGGATGGACAACTGCCTTGTGGCAGGAAGAAAGCCACTTTCTTAACCCAAAACCTAAAACAATATTGTGATTCAGAAAAGATGAATGTCTAGAGATGATCTGAAAACTAAATTAGTAGGAAGCATGCACTAAATTTCACAAATCAGGAGCACTGATTTTATTTTTGCTCAGATACCAAAATAGACACTTACACATGGGCACAAATCACGGCAACCAATTAGTAGAAGCAGGCTGGGAAACAGAGGGTTGAGAACGCCCTCACTCCGTCCGGTGCCTTCCACAAAACTGACCCCCTCTATCTGCATGTCTCCAGCACTCACGTGCGTGTGAATATTAAACACGGGCGATGAAACCACATGAGGAAGGGTATTCTCACACTGTTGGCCGGAGTCCTGGCCGGTCCTAATAAAAAGGAGACAATTGTAACTCCTCGTCTTATGGAAACGTACAACTGAGCAGATCTCCCTAAATCAAAAGCATGGCTGGGGTCTTCACTTTATCATTTGCTCTTTTTTAAATTTTTTAATAGTTATTTTTTGAGAGAGAGAGACAGAGTGCGACCAGGGGAGGGCCAGAGAGAGAGGGAGACACAGAATTGGAAGCAGGCTCCAGGCTCTGAGCTGTCAGCACAGAGCCCAACGCGGGGCTCGAACCCATGAACCATGAGATCATGCGCTGAGCTGAAGTCGGACGCTTGACTGACTGAGCCACCCAGGCACCCCTCATTTGCTCTATTTGGTCGATGACATATAATGTTCTACATGTGCATTCACAGGTGTGTAGAAGGAACTCCAGAAATGTTTGCTCCTGAACATAGAAATCAGTTACTACAACTCTCGTTAGAGAAGAAGCTAGAAATATCGGCCCATCCTGTGTACATACTAGCGTGCGTTGTTACATAGCATATTTGTATCGTTCAGACAGACAAGGGCAGAAAAAAACCGTAACGAGTAAACTCCGGCACACATGTGTAAGCATGCTCAAACACCTGAAGGTCGGGAGCCAGATTCGTAACTGCCTTTTAAACCCGAAGCACAAAACACATCACGATGTTTATGAAAGCGTGAGCTGCAGCGGGTACAGGGTCCTGGAAATACGAATTATGTCATTGGCGCACTGTTGAGATGTCGTGCAGAAGGGACTGGGTTTACTGTTTCTGTTCGGGATGAGATGGGCCCCACTCCGCTCCGATCTGCAGCTAAGACACTGGCGACCAGAGGAATTCGAGGCTGAAATGACTGTAATGTGATGCTCTCGAAAGGGAGGAAACAGCTCTTGGGAGTCATTGGCTCTCCGGATTTGGAGGGAATGATGGAGGGGACGGGGCTCTGGTAAAGACGGAGCTGAATGGCCTTTTCTATCCTGGAGGCCTCTTTTGAAATGCAGTCCTCCTGGGAGTGGCCACACCTTGAGTTATCAGCTAACAGGAGAGGAAGCTGCGCACAGCCCAGGGGAGGGAGAATGGGGCTCAGGAGAAGTGCCCGGGGCAGAGGGGACGCCGGGCCTGGGGGAGAAGGCAAACTGGTCCACACATCTGTTGATTCGCTCACCAGCCGACTCACTGACTTACTCCTTGAGCATTTTGAGACTCCCCACCCTGGATGCCCCTGTCACTGGACCAAGAAAATAAAAGATGGCTCTGGAGCAGATCCATTAACCCTTTCCACGAAATCTCCCATCCCATCTTGGAAGCGATTTGAATAAACTTGGGAGAAGCGGAGGGAAACAAAATTAACCCTAATACCGTTGAAAATTATTGACTTCAAACCCATTTGGATCATCCCTAAGGGGTTTCTGTGCATGTGAGGTCATATTTTAACGCACCTAGTTCATCTTTTTTTTTTTAATGTTTTTATTTATTTCTAGGAGAGAGAGAGACAGTGTGAGCAGGGGAGGGTCAGAGAGAGAGGGAGTCACAGACTGAAACAGGCTCCAGGCTCTGAGCTGGCAGTCATCACAGAGCCCGACGCGGGGCTCGAACCCAGGGAAGTTCATCTTAAGGTAAAGGATGCGGGCAATAGAAATCTCCCCTCTGCAAACCCACCCACCTCCAGTGTCCCAGCTAAGACCCCCCACAAAACCACATTGCTGCAGGGATAGAAAAATCATCTTCTCTTCTATCTGTCTCAGGAATCTATTTTTCTTTTTTTTATGTAGTTATAAACATTTTTTTTTCATTATGATGTGGACTTGTAATATCTACTCTCTTAGCAGCTTTCAAACACGCAATGCAGTGACAGGAAATACAGTCACAGAAATGTACATGGCAGCTCCACGCTTCCAGACTTGATTTTTCAAATGTTTACTTATTTATTTTGAGAGAGAGAGAGACAGACAGACAGACAGAATCGCAAGCAGGCTCCATGCTGTCAATGCAGAGCCTGATAGGCTAGGGCTTGAACCCAACAGCCATGAGAACATGACCTGAGCTGAAGTCAAGAGCCAGATGCTCAACTGAGCATTCATATCACAAATACTAAGTAGCAAAACGTAGGTGGATTTTGCTCCATTTTCCTTATTTTCAACTCGAGGCTACCCTACCCACAAGCAACGGAAAGGCCAAAACTATTAGAATTCTTAAAAGAATATCAGAATTGTTTGAAAATAATCATGAAGAGAAAACACGTCTATTCTTCCCGCTTTAATTTGACAGACCCGGTTGGGCTCCCACGTGCGGCAGGCACGGGGACAAGATGGTGGCCACGCACCCCTACCGCCCTTAGAGACAGTGTCACGTGGCCCTCGCTAACTGGCTCCGATTAGGAAATGACTAGCAACACTGAAATTCTGTTGAAAACACAGAACTAATGATCGAGACTTGACGTAGAATCTCCTTGTTGCCGTTTACTGGTTTCGTGGCCTTTGGACCAATCACAGTCTCTCTCATTGGCTTCTCTCCCACAAAATGTGACCTTTGGCCCCAGTGAGCCGGTTCCTTTCCACCCAGAATTGTCTGCTTGCACAGAGGGCTCACGTCCATTGAGGAGGAAGAGGGATGTATGGCTGGTGCACCGCTCACTTGCCAGAAGGGTAACGTCCAACCACAGCCCCCCCCCCCACCTTCCCTGGGCGTGTTTCTGCCACATCACTCCATGGCCTTGGCTTCGGGCCAGGTCCTCCCTCTGCTCAAAGGCCTCACTGTAGAATCTTAAGTGCTGGGAAAGAATAATTGTTCAGATGCACAAACCAATTGGTGAAACCAGCCATGTTTTAGGAGAAACAAGGAGGAGGCTTGACTTCTCATCATGCAAAAAATGTCAAAATATTAAGTCAAGCAAGGGGAATAAATATGTTCTGAGGACCAATGCAATCCATAGTCTCACTGCTTTACCCTGCTGGTACCAGTGTTTCAGTAAATCACAGGAATAATAATTCAATTGATCCGGTTTGATGAAAGCCACGGAAAACGAGAGGTAAACTCTTCCTGTAAGATTTTAGAGGAAGTTCTACTGGCGACCTGTATAAATACTATAAATCTGCTCTGATTTCCCCAAATCTCCGTATCAAAATCTATGTGTGTAAGATCAGGAAGTCTTACAAAAAGCAATAAATGTTGGACAATATGAAAAAGTAAGTCAGAGAAACCCACTTACCAAGGACACGCTTCAACCCCAAATGGATGTACTTGAAAAGTACCTTGCTAATTAATACATGCTGGTCTGAATATATGATGTACAATCTGTAGCATCTGATGTCCAAGCCTCTGTCCCCTTCTGCCCCCACAGCATTTTCTAGGCAGACCTGCCAAGAGAAAAAGATGTTGTTCAGTTGCCCCCGTGAGGACTGGGGGCAGAAGGGAGCCTGAAACCCTTCACTTCGGCATGAACTCCCCGAGATTTGCCACACCCCAGCCCCGGCCCGCAGGACGGCAGCCAGGCCAATTCGAAGCAACACTGGGTTGCACGTTGAAAACAGTGACTTATTCATAAAGCAGCTATACAACATTCTCCCAGGCTAGCTTTGGTTCAAGACCAAACCCCCGCATCCAGAAACCGCAGCAACCATACTCTTCAGCTCCAAGGTAATGGCTTACTAATGAGATTACCTTCATTCTAACAGATTTTTCTGCTATGTGGAGACCGGGAATATGAGAACCCCTACTTCATTGAATGTCCCCTGAACATTAGTGATTTGAAAAAAAGTCATTGCTGTTTGGATGACCTTGTTGACACTTGAGACGGAGGGGCAGTTCACGGTGGGGACACCCAGGGCTCATATCCAGCAAACGGGAAAGACTTGGTGAAGCTGGACAGAGGAGAGAGACCCGCCATGCTGTTACGGTATGGGCAGCATTCTCGACTGCAAAGTGTGGGCTTGCCCTGACCTCCCACCTACTGGCTGTGTGGTGTTGGGCAGCTTCCTAAATTCTAAATCTCAGCGACTCTGAGGGCATTAGATCGAGGGGATTACAGGAGATACTGCATTAAAAGGAGCTTGCACAGGGTCACCTAGGGGACTCAGTCGGTTGAGTGTGCGGCTTCGGCCCCAGTCATGACCTCACGGTTCATGGGTTCAAGCCCCGCACCGGGATCTGTGCTGATGGCTCAGAGCCTGGAGCCTGCTTTGGATTCTGTGTCTCCCTCTCTCTCTGCCTCTCCCCCTTCCTGCTCTGTCTCTCTCTCTCAAAAATAAATAAACATTAAAAAATAAAAAGAACCTTGCACATGTTGAAGGCATATAGTACACGGCATATGCGCATATGTGTGTGTACACATCCGTATACATACATACATGTACCATTTGCAGGTATTGCTGTTTTCGTTACTTTGCCAGGGCTATGGTAACAGAGCATCACAGATGAAGGGTTTACACAACAAAACTACGTTGCCCCACATGTCGAGATGGTCAAAGTCCAAAATCAAGGTGCTGGTTGGGCTGGCGTGTTCTGAGGGCTAAGAGAGAGAGTGTGTCCCCGGCCTCTGTCCTCAGCGTGCAGACGGACAGCCGTCCTCTCCTGGACCTCCACATCGTGTTCCCTCTGTGCCCAATTTCCCCTTCTTGCCAGGATGCCAGCCAGACTGGGTCAGAGCCGCCCTGCACCCATTTCACCTTGGTTACCTCCGCAAGACTCTCTCTCCCATCTCCCGCATTCTGAGGTGAGGACTTCAACATATAGATTCGGAGAGAACACAATTCAACCCGTAACACCGATGCTGCAAATAATAGTAGCAGTTGTCATTATTACTATAAGTACTGTGACTACTCTTGGAGCAGAGGTCATTCCTTGCAAGGAAGGGCACGATGTCTTTGACTGTAACAGGTGACTTGCAGGAGGGAGGGGAATGTTCACGAGCGAATGTGACATGCTGGACGGGTTATAAATACTGCTGAGGGCTCATATCCAGCAGGCCTGGGCTGACAGAGCTCCCAGCCCCCAGGGGGGTAAATTGCAGGTGTGAACAAGGGAACCGTCTTGTCGATAGCCCGCAGGCCAGACCCATGGGAATGCAGGGACAAAGCAAGGACTTCAGTCCCAGAGGAATTAAGCTCAGAAAGCAAGGTGCAGATGCTGACTTGGGGTCCCTTCCCACCTCCCCCACGCGCCAGCTTAAAACCTCTCTGAAGCCCCGGGTCGGCCAAGGCTGAATGTTCTGGAGCTGAAAGAAAGGCTCAGTGGGGTAAGGTACATAAAGAGCCTTGCTCAGAGCCCACACATCGTAGGCGCAAGGAAAGCGTGCGGGTCCTCTGCTTCTTGCAGTTGTGTGGAGTCCCACGGTCTGGACCCTTGGGGGTGGCCCCTGGCACCCTAGGGAGGAGGTGAGTCCTGGAGAAAGTGGCAGGCCACCCCGCCCTGGACGGCTGAAAAGCCACCTGGGCACGTAGGACTCACCTTGCAGCAGACACGCACGTGCTCAGGCTCTCCTGAGGACACAGTGTCAGGAGGTGACCCGGAGGAAACCACTGGTTTTGAATTAGGTTACGTTGTCACCTCCTGGAGAGCCGCATGGGGAAACAGAAGCTTCAGGCCGGTGGAGGGCCCTCTGTGGACATCTGGTCATACTTGGAGCGTTGCGTTTGTCCTATTTGGTTTGGTTTTAATACAAGAGAAAAGCTGCCGTGTTTTGAAAACCACTCATTTTCCTAAGAAACCTTACTATTATTTTATACATACCTATGAGCCAGCTATGATCGAATTACCACTCCAAAAATGAGAAATCAGAATGTCCTTTTATAAATCAGTGGCGCACGCACACACACACACACACACACACACACACACGCGTGCGCGCGCACGTGCACACGCACAATCCAATCCGACACAGCAACTCAATGTCCTGATTGGAAATATGATGTAGCCCAAGAGTTGCTTCTGCTTCCTAGATAATGAGCGTTTCCTTTTATTTTTTGAAGGAATTCTTGGAAATTCTTCTGGACAGCAGCACACTCAGAAGAACAGATCACTTATCCAGGGACTCTGACCGGTTGATACAAGAGATTCCTCGGACGAAGGACTTTGGAAAAAGAGAAAGTGAAGAAACCCAGAAAAAAGACAGTAAAACTCCCCCTGGCTTGATACCACAGTCTCTGTTTTCCTGGAATCTGAGTCACGGCTGATGGCGAGCTATGGGAGGCGCAGAAGGAGGGGTGCTTTGAAGTCAAACTCTTTAAGTCACAGAAAGGAATTAAAGACAACTGAGAAACTGAACACACATGCTTTTTTTCATGGCTGCTTGTTTTTTAATCAACAACCTAAATATTTCAAGTGCACTTGTGTGAGGCAAATGTTTTGGGGGGATGAAAAGAAAACATGTATTTTCTTTTTTTTTTTTTTAATGTTTTATTTATTTCTAGGAGAGAGGAAGACAACGTGAACAGGGGAGGGTCAGAGAGAAAGGGAGTCACAGACTGAAACAGGCTCCAGGCTCTGAGCTGGCAGTCAGCACAGAGCTCGACGCGGGGCTCGAACCCACGAACTGCGAGATCATGACCTAAGCGAAAGTCGGACGCTTAACCGACTAAGCTACCTAGGCGCCCCGAAAACATGTATTTTCCAAAGAAAGAAAGAATATATATCCGGAGCTCCTGGGTGGCTCAATGGGTTAAGCGCCCGACTCTTCATCTCCCAATTTGTGGGTTTGGGCCCCAAGTTGGACTCTTGAGTTAACAGCAAAGACTCTGCTTGGGATTCTCTGTCTCCCTCTCTCTCTACCTCTCCACCGCTTGCAATCTCTCTCTCTCTCTCTCTCTCTCTGTCTGTCTCAAAAATAAATAAATAAACAGTAAAAAAAAAAAAAAAAAGAATATATCCAACAGGGCTTGTACAAAGTTCAGCAAGGAAAAAAAAAAGTAAAACCAATGAATCGCTGACGAAGTAAGCAGTAAAAGTTTATTGCGCACACATCAAAAAACCGGGAATGCTCAAACCAAAACACAGGGTGAGGCCAGGAGGGACTTTGTTAGGAAGCCCCTCACCCAGAGAGCAGGCACTGAGGGCTCACTCTTCCCAGGGACTGGATACAATGTTAGAATTGCCTTAAGTAAGGGGCGATCAGTTAGTGGCTACTTCCTATCAACTTGGGGGAACAATTTAAGTTGTGCTTATGATTTTCAGACCATAGGTGAGAAGTCACCCAAGTCAAGTTAGCCTCGCTTTAGTCTCACTTATCTTGCAAAATACGACACATGAAGCTTTGCTTATAGAGTGAACTGCTTTTGTCTGCTCAGAGAACTTTCATATCTGTTCTCCATTTGTGTTTGATTTTAACAGACTGAAATAGATGTGCATGTTCATGTGCTCATACACATGCCTATATAATAATTCTCATATATAACAATATAACTGTATATATAATATCATGTATGATATATACACCTTGTATCACACATGTATAATAAATATATATAATATACACACAAATATACGTATTTATAGAAAATCTATTCTGTAATCCTGTGATGCCACCCTCACACGGGCATCCTCTAACAGGGATGTATTATCCTGGTGTTAATCACTGGGGCCTGAAGACAATGCTTACATTTACATGAAAGTTCAGCTTTACACTTAGAATTCATAGCTGGTCTCTCACGTACAACTGAAATTGAGTATTTCACTAGAACTTCATTTAAAATATAAACAGTAAAAGAGAGAGACTAATGCTTTTGAACAGGAAGAAAGTTAGCTTGTTGCATGATATTTTTAAGAAATGTTATTGAATTCCAAAGCAAGAATTGGCTTTTAGGGTGAACGAGTGAGTCAGCAACCCTGTGTTAACAGAGGGTCATCCACTCCTGGGCCATACTCATTGAAGGACTTTTGGTGAGGGATGGCCAATGTGGGACCTCATCAGCCAACTCGCAGTCTCCATGGCAACCCACTTCCGCCATGTTGGACGGATCCTGTATTGGAGAGCTCAGAACCTGAGGAGACCCAGAAGAGCTCCAGCCAGAGTCAGACTCACAATGCACCACAGACCTCAGAGATCAGCCTAGTGTCTGAAACACACAGAAACCCAGGGCAGGGTTCACGTTCTCTGACAACTGGCAGCAGCCGTGACTCACACAGCCTGCTCTCCCATGGCTAGTTGGCTCAGGGATCAAATTTTACTACCTGTTTGAGATAGTCTCTGATCTTGTTCCAAATACCTGAATAAACTTTTAAAGCCAGAGTGCAATCACCGGGACACATTTCCACAACCATCCATCCGTCATTCACTGTTGACTCAGCATGGCACTGGGCGCTGTGGGGGATGCACACAGCCAGCAAGTCCCCACTCCCTTCAGCACAGATGGGGTGACAGGAACAACGCACAAGACAGAACACAGCTCATCAAAATTGTTCTGGATCAGGGCGCCCGGGGGGCTCAGTCAGTTGAGTGTCCGACTTCGGCTCAGGTCATGGTTTTGCAGTTCTTGAGTTCGAGCCCTGCATCAGCTCAGAGCGTGGAGCCTGCTGCGGATTCTGTGTCTCCCTCACTCTGCCCCTCCCACACTCAGTCTCTGTCTCTCTCTCTCCCTGTCTCCCTCAAAAATAAATAAACATTACACAATTTTTTAAATTGTTCTGGTTATTGTTATTTCATTTTTTCACATATGAACCCTGGGTGGAGCCAGTCTTTGTCCGTTAAGTTATCAGCTACAGAGAAGGAGCTAAACCAAGTGACATCATGTTGCACTGACAGCATGTCTTTGTGGGCTTCGGGAATACAGAGGAGAAGAGGGTCGGGATGGCCCAGCGGTCTGGGGGCTACCCGGAGGAGGAGGGCTCTCAGCAGGGTTTTCTCTGAAGAGGAAGTAGGGTGCACGTAGGCAGGTGAGAAGGGCTGACTTTGAAGACACCCCCAAACCTATACATCCATCTTGCCCATTTTCTCATTAGCGTTTGTCAGCATCATCGACTCAAAATTCTGTGCGAATAAGAAACATTAAAAGCGGTTCAGCAGTTAAAGATAATTATTTCAGCGGAAGGGAGTTTTGTTTTCATAATCTCCTCTTTGTGTAGAACTAGTTCTTGGTTCCATCCACCACCGATAGCCTTTGCTCTGTTTACTTTAAAGAATAAGCCACTGTTTGATTTGGTTTCTCGTTTTCAGTCTGTAAACCCCGGGCTCTTGATTCTCTGTTCCAGGAAGGAAAAATAAAAGAACAAGGCTCTTTAAATATCAGAGCAATGGTTACTTACAGATCCACACAGCCTCAACATGTTATAGAACCGTCACTTAGGAAAACGTGTAAGAATCTCCCAGCTGGCAGCCTTGATTTGGCAAATGTACCTCAACTGAACCAATCACTTTTTATTTGGCTGTCGACTCGTTTGGTTTATTTCTGGCTGCATTGTGCCAGAGCGTATTTATTTCAAAAGGCCGTTCACCTATGCCACGGTTCAAAGGGACCATTCTGTTCACTTACGGCGTCACTGTGATGGCGAAGGCATAGTAGCTAAGGAGGGGGAGTCGGAACCGTGGGTCAAACTGGTAGGAAAACCTCGGAAAATACACTGAAAAATACAAAAAAAAAAGGAGAGAGATAAAATAAAAGCATCCTTAAAAGTGATTAAAGTTTAAATTTATTTAATTTTATTCCATTAAAAAAATGAAGAAGCCAAAATTTTTTTAAAAATCTAAAAGCAAAAGCAAACATTAAAAAACTACAGCAAACTACATTCTTAAGAGTGTTGCCGTCCAATAAATCTCTGCAGCTTTCATTGCTTCCTTTGTTTATTTTCTTCATCATCTGCACCGGCGGCAAATACCAGTTTGCTGCTTGGTTTAACCAATCCAGGGCAAATGAAGAGTGGAGACTTACAGAAATTCCATTTTATCCATAGATCATGATGGAGTCTCAATTTGCACCTGGGATTGATGAACCCGTTTCTCCGTTCCCATGGGTCAGCCCACTTCGGATGAACAAGAACTAGAGTGGCCCCATTTTTTTAGCCAGAAAAAAAAAGCCATTCTTGGAGCACAAATGAGGAAAAATGTTTCCAAAAGAGAGCGGGATTCTTAGATATGATTATGTTGGATGAAAACACTCCCTGGCCAGCAACGTGGCTATCTTCAGAGGGAAGTGGTTGCTGTTAATTGGTTTTACTGCATCAAAATATTTGATTTGGAGGAGATTTTTGTAATTACACTACTGTGTTGTTGTTGTTTTTTATACAGATGTGTGATATGTAAAAATGCTGAAGTTTACACTTTATATGCCACCTTCTACCTGTGTTTACAGAGGCCTCAAGATGGAAAGCAGAAACCCCTTGGGAGCCCAGAAGCATTTGAATGAACTACGCCTGTTATTGTCATAGGACTTTCAAATCGGAGTTCTTTCTGAGTCTGATTTTCCTCCGTCGCGGACACAGGGGCGATAAACCGGACACCAGGGCTCTGGAGACTGCTGAGCTCACGGACGGAGGACGGATGCGGAGGGCCGAGCGCCTGGCTGGCTGGAGAGAATCACTGAGTTGATGCCGATCAGCCCCTTCCCCCTGGAAAGCCCCCACTCTGCTCCAGGGCTGAGCTTGCAGCGACAGGTGTGTGTCGACGCCCGTGTGCAGGTGTGCCTGGGGCTGGGAATGAGCGTCAGGCGTCTTGATCGTATTTATTCCGCCGCCTGACCCTGTCTCTCATTAGGCCCCCCTGACCATGCGGAATGGAGAAGGCATCTCTCCCCCCAGCCACAGAGGCAGAGTGGGGGATGCAGATGCCAGCGTGGGGGGAGGGACATTCCCCGCTTGCACCCCAGTCCAGCCTTTCCTGTTGGTGACCTGCTCCGATGAACGTGGGTCCTGTCCACAGACGTGGCACCGGCTCCCGGAGCACAGTACCAAGCGGAACCTCAAACACAGACTAGAACAGGCTGCCCTGATCTGCTGAGCCCCACACAGAGCCAAATTCAGAGCTTTTATTTTTGAAGCTATGAACAGAACCGCAGTTTCAGAAGCACCAGGAAAATCATCTCAACAAGATGTTCCTACGGGAAAGAGGTCTAACATCTCTTTCAGTGCGAAAAGGCTGTTTCTTACTCTACTTGCTAAAATCGCTGCATTTGTTATTAAAACAATCACCTACATAATCTGACCGACCTTATACTGAGCCATGTTTTATTTACCCGAAGCTCTCTAAGTCAAATAGAGATATCATCAGTGCTATCAATTTAGGTATTTCTATGGCCTCTATTCCTGTGACTATTAAATCTATGTTTCTGTGAGAGAAGTACATTGATTTTTTTTACAGCAGGACTTTTTTTTCAGCTCCGATAACAGCTGAGAACTGCAAAACTGTGCAGATGGCCACACGGAAGGCTCTGCTTGGATGATAAGATAGTTTAAAAGAAAAATCACCTGACTGCACATCGCATCCTGAATAACTGTCAAACTAGGTCAGGGACAACGTTTGACTGGACCGTACAAAATATTTAACGTATTGAATTTTCCAGAGTTGACGATAACTACCACCACAGCAGCCCAGGCCTCACGCTCGGCGTCTCCTTCATCCCTTTGTTCATAAAGCCTGGCCTGTGACCATGGCAAGCGGCCTGGGCGGTGTCCCCGTGGATCTGGTCACCTGCTGCAAGGGCCCCACAACGGTCTTTCTCATGATCACATGGCTGACCCAACAACCACGGAGTCAACCATCATCCTGATAAAACATGGACTGCCTTACAATAGGCTGCGGCCCTCAGCCACGCCCTGAACCCGAATATGCTTAAGGAAGTTTGTAAATCCTCAGAAACGTGAAGTTTGGTGTTTATCAGAGAAAAGAGACTCTTTGTAGGAAAACAAAAAAGAACATCTTCTTGCTCTGAGAAAAACAGCACCCCAGAAAGGAAGGGCTGCTCTCTCCGGTAATGGGTACTCTTGCAACAGCAAACTTGCAGACTAATGAAGATAGTAAAATACAGTGCTTCCTTTTGCCTCCAGGTACAATATTTTATTCGTAAAAGAGCCGTGTGAGCCTTGATTTATATGGACTTTCATTAATAGGCAAGGTTAAATCACAGGCTTCCACTCGTCCATCCAGGCTTCCTTAAATTCAACACCCCGTCAAAGGGCAATGGGCTCTCTCCCCAACACAGGGATACTTCCCAAAAAGGGAAAGGGAAAGGGAAAAGAAGAAAGGAGGGAAAGTGGCCAAACAAGACTGTCTGCTGTGGCGGCATAGGCGTGCCTGGTTCTCTCCCAGGGTGTCCAGCAAAGCGTCAGCCCATCGGCCATCATTCCCTGAACCCCGTCAGGCCCAGGTGGGACCTTGACCTCCACAGGACACGCAGGCACTAGGCTGTTTGGAGTCTTCCCAGGCGGGTAATGTGCTGCCTCAGTTGTGGGGTCAGAAACCCAAAACTTTGCCGTTTACTTTCTCCTCACATAGCGAATGTTTTCCAATGAGTCCCCAACTTCAAGAAGCTCAGAGTGGCCCCAGACAGAAATCCAATGGTTATTTTTATTCTTGAGTGTTGGATTTCATCAGGGTCAGATCACCCGTTCATTCATTCACTTTGTTCAAAGACGTCCCAGGAGCCAGAGCAGAATTTCAGGGAGGGTGTAAACCCATGTAGGGCCCCCCAAACTGTGGCTTTAAAAGAAAAGAAAACTTTTCTGAAGCATCAACATGGAACGCAAGCACATATATACGTCTTCCAGGAAAGGAAGTGGTTGGCTAAGCTTCCTGATGGATATGATCAGAATGGCGTGTCTCCCGGATTTGAAGACCACTCTTAAATCTTCAGGCTCTTCCACGTTACGTGCGTATGGATGACATGTGTCAGGAACCCCCATCCAGGCAAGCACACCCCCAGTCTGATGAGAGCAGGGGCGGGGCAGGGGTGAAGCAGGGACCCCCACCGAGCTGCCCGCCCACCGTCACTCCCAAGGGAGGCAGACGGCTCCACTTTCCCTTGTGCAACTTCTAAAATTATTTTGGTGTTTGGGATCAGAGCAGACCAACATGGGATGACCTGAGGCTGCCTCTGCGCTAACCAAGGCATCTTCTGAGCGTGGTGAATGGGGGCGATGGCCCTGGGCCCAGAGCAGGGATCTGAGAAAGTCACCCATGGCCACGACCAGGCAGCGAGTCCTCGGGGCCTGGCAGAAATGCCCATGAATATTGGAGGGAGAGGGGACTTATGTTTTCCAATTCAGAGCAACAACAACATCAACAACTTCATGTTCCAAGGTCTGCATGAGAGAGAGAGAGAGAGAGAGAGAGAGAGACCCAAGGCTGGAGCAAGATGAAGCCCAAGCTCTAGGGGGACGAGGTTGACATTCACAGACCCAGCCCGGAGCCACCCAGACGGAACGCCCGGGTTCCCAGCTCTGAACTGCACCTTGCAAGGTGGGCTTTATGGAGGAGGCGGCTTCCCCACCAAGCCTTAGCTTTCTTGTCTGAAACTGAGCACCTACCTCATAGGCCTTGCAAGGGTTCAGTACCGGCACATACTAAGTGCTCAGGAAACAGCAGTTAGCATCATCGCCCTCCCCCAGACAGCTGTGTGTGACAGGTGGGAGTCCATAACTGGGAAGCCAAGGGCGTGGGGAAGTGGGTGACACACCCCTCCGCCCCTCAGCTGGGCGCGCTAATGACCAGGGTCTAAGCCCCACGGGGGGCTCTCGGTGTGGGAGCTCGGTGGAGAGGTCTGTAGGAAGGAGTTGAGAGCTGTAATGACCAGCTGACGCAGGAGGGAAGGTTTCGCCTCACAGAGCCCTTGGACGCCTGGGGACATCCGACGGCACAGAGAGGCCTCAGCAAGGAAGACGGGCATCTCTGGCCGAAGCATCTCTAGCGAAGGGATGCAGACACCTGACAGGTGTTAACTGGGTGAGTGAGTCCTTTCCCGGTGGAGAACCCCGGCCCTCACGTGCATGGTCCGAGAGGCCGTGGTCATCGCTACAGAAGCAAGAGATGGGTGAGGCCAACGACAAGGGGACAGGGGCGTTTCTTCAATCACACTCCCCCCTTCCCACCTCCCCCCACCCCCACCTGTTACCAGGCATCTCACGGCCCTCCTTTCCTGGGAGAGGGGGGCATCCGGGACGAAGCAATTTTCCATGAATATCTAATATGGTTTATTCCATATATTTTATGTGGCAAGCAGCATGCTGGTTGTTTTAAGCATGCGATTTTTAAATTTTTTTTCATGTTCATTTTTATTTGTGAGAGCGAGAGACAGAGTGTGAGAGGGGAGGGACAGAGAGAGAGGGAGACACAGAATCCGAAACAGGCTCCAGGCTCGGAGCTGTCAGCACACAACCCCACGCACACCTCGAACTCACGAACTGTAAGATCATGACCTGAGCCGAAGTCGGACGCTTAAACAACTAAACCACCCAAGTGCCCCCAAGCACATATTTCTAATCCCCACAAAGGACCCTGAAATGTAGGTATTATTGACCCAGTTACGTGGAGAAGTAAAACGCGTTGGGAAAGACTGAGTACCTTGCCCGGCTCAGTAAGTACTGCTACTGACCCCATTATGCTGCCCGGCACTCATTCCTGTAAACGGGCTTCTGAATGCGGGCGGCCGTGAGAGCTGAGCTGCCCACGAGGGTAGATGTGAGGCCGCGCTGCAGGCAGGCCAGCCCACGGGGTGCCCAGGTGCCCGGGCCCAGAGTGGGCACGTGGCCCACGTGCAGCCAGGTGTCATTCTGGGAAACATCACGTGGACGCCGGGGAAACCTCTCCCTGAGATGACGAACTCTGACGGGGATGGAGGGTGGGGCTGCCTGGGGTTACTGGGTCAGGACGTGGACGCCGAGGAGCACAGGGTGCGGAGAAGAGAGGACAGAGGGGTCCCAGGCACACCACCGGACTCGGGGCCAGCACGCCACGTTTCTGGGCCCCCACAGGGTGTCCAAGGGCCGGCTGGGGGACATGGCCCTGGAGATCTGGGCCATGGACAAGGCGCCAGTCCGTCACCCACTGAAACGTCTTCAGGCGGCTTTAACTGGGTTAATCGCTCAAGCACGGAATGACTCTGCTTGAGTCCAATCTAGGGAAGACGTGTCAGCCCCGTTTCTTCCCTCACGTCCCTTGGAGGGTCCTGGTGTCCGTCCGGGGCTGGTCCCGGTCCTGGCACAGCGAGAGTGACATGCAGCCTGCCCGGGTCAGGGTTTGATGGGAGCCCGGGTCTCACGCAGGGAAGTACGAGCAAGCTTCCAGAGCAGCTAGAGGGCCTGCCCCCCACATTCCGCAGGTGGCCGGCAGCGGACACAAAGGGGGAAAGAGCCAGCCAGCAGCCACCTGCCCCCACCCCGCCCCCCAGTCTACACCCACTCTCAGCTGCTTTCAGCCCGTCCCAAACACAGGCCTGCCCCTGCCGGCCCGGGGCCCCACCCCCACCCCCCGGGGGGTTCCACGGGGTGGAGGGTGCATGGCAAACTAAAATCAACCGCCTGCCAGTCAAAGGCCTGTTTTGCAGCACAGAAGGCGGAGCGCCACGGCGGGGGCACATAAAAGGGCTCGGGCACCTCAGGAGCCAGTCCCACACAAAAGCACCTCTGTGCCTTTAAACAACGACTCCTGTAAGGGTCTCATAACCTGAAGCTGCCCGGAGTGATGTGGTTTGGAAATTAACCTCGCTTTTCTTCCCACTGCTGTTTTACATATTAATTAAAGTGTTTTCCTCGGATTCAGGAATGCCTGCAGGCGGGCTGGGTTCTGCAAAGGCTCCGGGCTCCCTGCCCCCGTCCCCCGTCCCAGCCGCAGTGGCTCTGAGTTCAAGGATTACAGCCCCCCCACCCCACCCCACCCCCCCGCCAGCCTGCGACCGCCCCCGCCCCTCCCCCCCATCCACTGGCTCTTTTATAAGGACGCACACTTCCATGGGCCTTTAAAGTCGTCTCTTCTCCCGCCCAAACGACTGTGCTGAGCTGGTCTAGGGAAGTCGTGTGCGGTGCCAGTCACCCCACTGCCTCCTCCACCTCACTACCTCCATCCTCAGCCTGCTCCTGTCTCTCCCCGCCCCTCCCCCACGGCCTGCTGAGAAAAGGAGCAGACAACTCACAGGCTCTGAGCAACGTGTTTGAATCCATCTATGTTAGGAGAGTCATGGTTGAAGGCCAGGAAAGATCTGGAAGGTGTGACACCGTTCAGTGGGGTTCAGATTCCCACGTGGGACTCTGTGTCCTGATTTGCAACGTTGAAGTTCATTTCTAAAAATTAAAGAGTCATTGCGGGGGTCCCCTGGGGGGCTCAGTCCCTTGAGTGTCCAACTTCAGCTCAGTCCGGTGGTGATCTCACAGTTTGTGGGTTCGAGCCCAGCGTGGGGCTCTGTGCTGACAGCTCAGAGCCTGGAGCCTGCTTCGAATTCTGTCTCTCTCTGCCCCTCCCCTGCTCACTCTCTCTCTCTCTCAAAAATAAAAATAAACGTTAAAAAAATTAATTGAAGAATCATAGTGGTATTTAAGATATTCACTAATACCAAGATTAACTTTCTGGATTAGTACATATGGTTAATATATCGGAGACCCAAAATAGAATTAAGCCATAATTACTTCCTTGGTTTTATGGACATTTTAGTTCAAAGCTTCCTTTTCAGTTTTCAATTATAATTTGGACTATATCCATGAGCTTCTTGGATTATGTTAAATAAACATATCTCTTCATGATTTTAGGAAGGCCGTTTGTTCCCTATAAATACAAGCGTATAGGGGCTTAACCTATAAAACGAGAAATGTAGGGACAACTCATAATCTCTAATGAAGGCAATTAAGTTTATCTACCAAGGGGCAGATTATCCCACAAGTTACACGTGGAAGTCGATACTGGCATAAATAAGCAAATTCATAAAGGAATCAGCTGATTCGTTGAAAGTAAAAATCAAGCTACTTTATGTCCCTACTTAGCATTTATTTATAAAATTCAAAAGAGATCAGTGAAGATCAGGATCCAGTGCAAGGAGTTTTGGGTCCCTTGAAAGGTGGCCTCCACACCATCAGTGAGCGTGGAGTCAGAAATAACCATCAGTGTTGCCCTGTTCCTTGAAGATATGTTTGCGGTTCGTCCCTCCTGAGTAGTGTGTGTGTGTGTGTGTGTGTGTGTGTGTGTGTGTGTGTGTGTGTGTGTGTGTGTTCGCGCGCGCGCGCAGGAGGGCAGGAGCCCGGGCCTGAACCAGTTTCGTGATGAGCACGTGTGTCTCCTATGACTGGGCCTCCCCCGAGACGGAGCCTGCTTCAGGACGGGAGGGCTCAGGGTCCAGCGGTGGCTGCGCTCTGCGTCCTGTCCACCTTCCGCGCCGGAATCAGGGTTCTATGTCTGTGTAATCTCCAGCAGAGGCCCAGGCTGGGTGCGGTCGGAGGCCAGCGGCGAAAGACGAAGTCGAGGAGAGGGAAGTGATGGGTGGCCTGTCAGGCGCGCCCTCAGGGTGGCTGCTCTCAGAAGGGAGCGGGCTCAGCCCCATCCACCCCGGGGCCCCTTCCGGATGCAAGACTCTCTAACGCGAGTCGTGCTGGTGGCAGAAAAGGCATGTCCCGCCCGGTCAGGACGAAGGGGGCACAAAGGCTGTGCGGGGGCCTCCTGCTGCAGGCACCCGCGCAGGGCTGGGTGCCCGCGGCGCGCCCGCGCGGGTAGGGCCGCAAGGGGCCGCGTGGGAACGAGGAACCAGGCAGGAGAGGCACCGATGCAGCGCCGAGGCAGCGGCTGGAGACTCGGTGCAAATACGCAGGCAGGAAACGAGGGGCTGAGACAGCGACCCTCCCTTTGCCTGCTCCTGCTTTAGCCCGTGACCTTCAGGTCACGGCGGGGGAGGGCGAGACACGCCCCTCGCCACCTGAGACACGCCCCCTCGCCGCCTGAGGCACGCCCCTCGCCGCCTGACACGCCCCCTCGCCGCCTGAGGCACGCCCCTCGCCGCCTGACACGCCCCCTCGTCGCCTGAGACACGCCCCTCGCCGCCTGGCCACGCCCACTCGCCGCCTGAGACACGCCCCCTCGCCGCCTGAGGCACGCCCCTCGCTGCCTGACACGCCCACTCGCCGCCTGAGACACGCCCCCCTCGCCGCCTGAGGCACGCCCCCTCGCCTGAGGCACGCCCCTCGCTGCCTGACACGCCCACTCGCCGCCGGAGACACGCCCCTCGCTGGAAGGAGGGCATCTTTGTCTCTGCCGCTGAAGTATGGGTGTGGAGGCTCACTTCCCCTTTCCTGAAGATACCTTGGTCTTGAGGAAGGAAAGCTGGACCTGTCGGCCCAGACTTAAGCTATTTACTTTGTTTCTTGTAAAGTCTTCACATGTGGAAGATAAATGCATGCGCACAGCACGGGTGCACCCCAACTTTCAGTGAATGGGGGAATACAGCTGAGGGCATCTCAAGGTGCCTGCAGCGTCGGTCGGTTAGATCTTCGAGAGACGCATCTAAGGCTCCTCTGACGGATAGGTTTGTTAAATCCGAGAGGCCAGAAAAAAGGGACCCGCACTTTCATAGCTTCGAAGAACAGACCCTCTGAAACACACAGAACAGGATAGCTGGGTTCCCCAAGGTGGCCACGAAAGTCATTTATCAAAGTCCAAAGTTAGTTCCCCACGGTGCTGCCTTTTCATACCAACCCACAATTCCACAAACAATGATTTCGAAGACCCAAACATTCACATTCTTTGCGGAACCCTGCAGTATCTATTGGTGCAAACACTTTAATCAGTGAGACGCCGCCACCCCACCAGACTTAAGCTCCCCTAAAGCTGTTTGCTCCTTAGCAACCACACGGCACACCTCTCCAGTCTTCTCTTTTGGGATATTTGCACATTTCTAAAAGGATTATCCCCGAGTTATGAAGCCGTAGTTACCACTGCATTCGTAATTGTAACATTATTTTGAGTCAATATTCTAAATGTTGACAATCCATGAGGGTCATGGCACCTGGGACAGTCACTCATTCCCACTCTCAAAGTAGAGGGGTAAAACAGGGACCCCCATTCGGAGGCAGATTTGGGCCAAAAGAAGGGCTGTATGCAGTGATGGGTTTGGGGGGGATCAGGGAAGTCTTCATGGTGGAGGTAACAGTGGAGAAGGGCCCCTGAGGATGGGCTGGCTGTTACCAGGCAGAGCTAGGGGACCGGAGACACAGGAGCCTGACTGAAGACGGGGTGGGAAGTGTGCGTGAAGGCTGTCTGCCGGGCTCAGGGTCCGCGCCGCCGGGCGATCGCACGCAAGGCGTTATGGAGTCACCAGGGCTTGGAACACTGAAACGTCGTGTTTGGACATTATCTCAGTAATAAGGGGTCTGTTCAGGTGTTGTGTATGGAGCAGCGACCTAATCCAAGCTGAGCATCAGTCGGATTCATTCGGCCTCAGCCACGCCGTGGGGGGTGGGGGGGAGTGGGCAGTCGTCAGAGAAGCCAGGACAGAAAGCCCCGCGTACTAAGCAGTGTGCTCCTGGCGGGAATGGCAAGGAAGGGATGGGTCCCAGTGACGTGTCCAGGACAGAACGGGTTGCATGGTGCATGTGCAAAGGCCCAGGGGCTGCGGAAAGAGGCCGCACCCTCCAGGTTTAGCCTCGCTGACTCAGAGAGAAAATGGTCAGGAGGTCGGACGTGTTGAATCAAAGACGCGGAAGGAAAACCAAATGAATGCACCTGCAGCAACAGCAAGTGCGAGATCAAGGCTTGGGGACTTGAGAGGCAGCAGGAGAGGGAAGCATAAGCCAGACAAGGGGGTCACAGAGAAGGAAATGAAGGGCCCAGAAGGTCCTTGCTAGACCCTGGGCGGAGGAGGGGGGGTGAAGTTTCTGGAGCTGAGGCAGCAAGGGGTGAAGGATGAGGGTAGCTCAGCTCCCAGAGGCCACGGAGGGGGCAGGGACCCGGGGATGAGCCCGGCCCTCCCCACCGTGCTCCCTGGGCCATGGGGCGGCTCTCGGGCAGCGTGCCCCCCACGCTCTCTCTGGGAGAGGTCTTAGTGGGAAATGGGGTGCAAGGCCTGGGTGCAAGGCCTGGGCCGTGGTGGCGCTCGGAAATGCTTCTGGGACTTTCTGAGCAGGGCAGGCTCCCTTCCATCCCCTGCTCCGGGGCGGGCGGGCGTGAGTTACTGTGTGGGTGACTCCGAGACTGTCACTACAGCCATCTCGGGGCCGAGGCCAGACTGCAGAGGGGGGGCGGGCCACAGCGACGGGGGGGACACAGATGCCCTTCTCGACCTGGAAAACGTCTTTCCGCCGCCTTCCAAGCTGGAGCCAGTAACGTATCTCTCGAAAGCTTTCCTTGACTCTTCCAAGCGGAGTTAGCGGCTCCAGCCTCTGGTGTCCCCGTGTTCTTTCTGCCGGGCCCCAGGGCCACAGTCCAGCCACGGAGTTGCTCCCAGGCTCCTTTGCCACAAGCCTGCCCACAGCTGCCCGGCTGCGGGCGGGACGCGGGGAGCTGGGGCCACAGGAGGGGGAAGGGTGCAGGCCTGTGGAGCCGGGGACCCGGGCGGGACGGGGCGGGAGCCGGGGGCCCGGTGGGGACAGGGCGGGAGCCGGGGCGCCCACAGAGGACACAGGACTAACGAAGCCATCAGGGAGGTCTCAGCTGAGCTTGAAATGAGCGCTTTGACTTGGGGGTTCTCTTGGGGGACAAGGCAGAAATGTGGCGGGGCCAGGCAGGGGGCTTCCGCAGCTGAAATCCTGACGCGGGGCCACTTCCACCTCTGATCAGGCCTCACGGGTGGATCTTGAAGCGCCAGCGGGCACTGTCACTGTCGTGCGGAATGTCGAGTCGGGAAGCGGTACAGGGTCTTCCATGCTTGTCCCTCCTGACGAAATCAATGGCTCTGGTGCGGGGCCCGCGCCTGATGCGAGGTGGTTAGTAAAGATATTTGCTGAACGAGACTCATGCAGTCACTTATGGAGATAATTCCCATATAAGGAAAGCGAGGCCCAAAGAGGGAATGTAATTCGTCCCACATCACACAGGAGAAGAATCTTCGTCTCGAACCCTAGTCTGTCCCTTCTCCTTTTCACTCTTTATGAATTCATTTCTTTACAAGTGATGGAGAAAAGAAGCTGATTGAAGACAGTAGCATTGTCACCTATTAATATTTATTCTTCTGTATTTGACTTACTTTTCCCCAAAGTATTGTGACCATGTGACATATTATACGGTATGAAACGGATCAGCCTGTAGTATAAGGAAGTGGACTGTACGCAGGTACCTAACACCACGGCTTGGGAAATCCAGCCCCAGAATGCTGTCCATTTATTTTATCGTTCGCTATTTCAGCCTCAGAATGCCGAATTCACTTCAGAGCTTCTTGTTAGGTTCCCTTATTCTAGAAGGACTTCACTGAAAGAGGGTTCTTGTGATTTTACTTGTCATCCGCTTATCAGTATTTTCCTTTGTCAAGAAACACGTGGGAAGGGGCACCTGGGGTCTCAGTCAGTTGAGTGTCTGACTTCAGCTTAGGTCATGATCTCATGGTTCGTGGGTTCGAGCCCCGCGTCGGGCTCTGTGCTGACAGCTCGGAGCCTGGAACCTGCTTTGGATTCTGTGTCTCCCGCTCTCTGCCCCTCCCCCTTCATTGTGCTCGCTCGCTCTCTCTCTCACAAAAACAAATAAACATTAAAAAAAGAAACAAGTGGGGATCCCACGCCCAAACTGTGTGATGACCCTCGGCTAAGAACATTCCCAGAGCGCAGAGGAGGGGGCTGCGGAGGCAGGGGCGCCACTCAAGGCTCCCAGGTGAGCGGAGCCTCGGAAAGGGCCTGGTCCCCGGGCGGTCTGACTACTGGCTTGGGGACATGGAGCAGGAGCGATCAGCAGGAAGGGGACCCACCCGTCACGTTATCGAACACACGCACCTTTATACTCACCTTACCAAGGATCCTGTTCTTCCGCATCGACTGTATACACCAGCTACTGATTGTATTTAAAGCTCTCTGTCTGTGTGAACATTCAGATGTGTATCTACGTATGTGTTTTTAATTTACACCAATGAGTAAATACTAATTAATAATGATTAGATGGCCGTCCCAGACTTCCTGCAGCCGAAGCCGAGAGGGGTTTGACAAGAAGGGCTGGGGATGGGGGGTAAAGGCGGAACCGCAGCAGGTCTTCTGGAATGTTCTCTACCCCCTGAGCCCGCAGAGTCGGCCGCAGGAAGGCGTGTCCAAAGGGTCGAGACACGGGGAGGCCAGCGTCCGGCACACGGGTGTGCAGCGGTGGGAACGAGGGCCGAGCGGGTGTCCCGGGGAGGGTGTGCAGGTGACGCGCGTGGGGACAGGGCAGCCCCGGCCCTGAGAGCGGCCGTTTCAGAGGGAGAGAGGCTTCCTCGCCCTGGGCGAGCGTCCCGTCCTCCCCTAGGGGCTCGGGAACGCTGGTCCCACGCGCGACAAAGGTAAGAAAACCGGGTCTGATTTTAGGGGCCGACCCTAAGCGCCTTCGGGTAAGTGCAGAAAGGTAGGCGGGAAGTCGGACGGCGGGGTGGCCCCGATGGGGTAGGACCCCAGGGCGGGGGGACGCTCTGACCGGACCCTGCGTGACTCCCCTCCTTTCTCCCCGGAACCCCAGAAGCCGGTTTGCGAGGACCCTGAGACAGGGGGTGACATGCGGAGACACCGAGGGAGGGAGTCACTCAGGGCAGAGGCTTCTGGTCCTGCTGCGGCCCTGGACCCAGGTCGTCTCCGCCGTGCGGGGGCGCGGGTGAGCCGGAGGGCTCCCACGGGCGCGGGGACCAGGGCCCTCCCGTCCCCTCCCCACCTTCCCCCCCGTCCCTCCCCTCCGTCCCCTCCCTTCCCCCTCCGTCCCCTCCCCCTCCCCTCCCCCTCCGTCCCCTCCCCCTCAGGTCCCTCCCTCTCCCTCAAGTCCTCTCCCCTCCCTCCCCACTCCATCCCCCTCCCTTCCCCGCCCTCCCCGCTCCCGCCCCCTCCCCTCCCCCTCCGCCCCCTCCTTCCCTCCCCCTCCCCTTCCCCCTCCCCCTCCTCCCCTCAGGTGCCCTCCCCTCCAGGCCCCTCCCCCTCTGTCCCCTCCCCTCCCTCCTCGTCCCCTCCCTCTCCCCTCCGTCCCTCTCCCCTCCCCCTCCCCACTCCATCTCCTCCTTCCAGCCCCTCCCCCGCTCCCTCCCTCCCCTCCCGTCCCCTCCTTCCCCCTCCCCCTCCCCTCCCTCCATCCCCTCCCCCTCCGTCCCCCTCCTCTCTCCCTCCGTCCCCCTCCCCTCCCCACTCCATCCCTCCCTATCCGCCCTCCCCCGCCCCCCGCCCTCCCCTCCCCCTCCGTCCCCTCCTTCCCCCTCCCCCCTCCCCCTCCCCCCTCCTCCCCCTCCGTGCCCTCCCCTCCGTCCCCTCCCCCTCCCCTACCCTCCCCGTTCCCCCTCCCCTTCCCCTCCCCTCCCCTCCCCCTCCCCCTCCCCTCACCCTTCCCCTCCCCTCCCCCTTCCTTCCCCTCCCTCACCCCTTCCCCCTCCCCTCCCCCTCCGTCCCTTCCACACTCCCTCCCCCTCCGTCCCCTTCCCCTCCTCCCCCTTCCTCCCTCCCCCTTCCCCTTCCCCTCCTCCCCCTTCCCCCTCCCTCCCCCTCCGTCCCCCTTCCCCCTCCCCTCCCCCTCCCCTTCTCCTCCCCCTCCCCCTCCCCTCCCACTGCCCGGCCGTCGCCACCTTGAGGCTGCAGTCACAGCACATTAATCTGCGGGGGGCGGGGGGCCGGGGTACGCAGGTCCCGTCTACAGCAACAAATAAGGATGAGAAGTGAGTTTATAGGAAACGGAATGAAACTGTCTCAGCAGCTGCTGCAGCGTCACTGCGCTTCGGGGCAGCTCAGGAACTCCGCGCCGCCGCCGGGCCGGCGCAGGGGCGCCCTGGGGTGCAGGGGCGCCCGGGGGTGTTACCGCCGTCCTCACCGGCGCAGCGCGGGCTCGGCCCCTGCGTCCCGCCTGAGTCACGGCGCTCCGGGGCTCGGCCTGGGCCGCAGGCTGTACCCCCGGGGCCTGAGCGGGTTTCAGCCGCACCTGGATGTCTGCAGGCGACCCGGAGGAGCCTCCGTGGAAGGGAACCAACAGACCTGTGTGCGCAGAGGGCGGTGATGACTTACCCTCTTCGGAGCCGAGCGGCTCTGCTCACAGCTGGAGAAGTGAACCCTGGAAAGGAGGAGGTAGAGCTCCGAGGCGCTGGTGCCCGCTGCCTGCGAATTCAATCCACTCTCTAGGGGAGGCTGGGAGGGAGGCTCTGTTACCAGAGCCAGGATTCCCAGACCTTAGGGACAGATCCCAGGGGTGGGGCCGTGGTGCCCGCTTGCTTGGACCCGGGGTTGGGTGATGACATGATCAAACCAGATGCAGACATGTTATGTTAATTCTCTGTCACCAGGGTCTGGGTTAGACTCGCTTCCCTTCATACAGAATCTTCAAAAGTGCACGAACTTTGGGGCGCCTGGGGGCTCAGCCGGTTGAGCGTCCGACTTCAGCTCAGGTCATGATCTCACGGTCCGTGGGTTCGAGCCCCGTGTCAGGCTCGGTGCTGACAGCTCGGAGCCTGGAGCTGCTTCGGATTCTCTGTCTCCCTCTCTCTCTGCCCCTCCCCTGTTCGTGCTCTGTCTGTCTCTTTCTCAAAAATAGATAAACATTAAAAGAAAAAGCACACTAACTTTGAGAAAGTCCTGGGGAACCGTGATGAGAAAGGGGGGCACACAGCTCTCTGCAGCCTTGCTGAGCCGGGGCCTCTGGGCACCGGCGGTGGTGGGGACGGTGGCACTGCCCTCAGAGGGCTGGCTCTGGCTGCCGGCCGGATCCGTGGGTTCGGATGAGAGCAGGAAGCAACGACTTTGAGCCAAGAGCTTCGTGTTTTCAAAAAATGGCCCGGACGGCGGGAAGGAGCGCGATGGCTGAGAGCCGTCAACAAAGCCTGGGCTGTCTGCCAGGGAGGAGCCGGCTCCGGCGGGTCCTCGAAAGCTCGGCGGCTGGTGGGAGGCGGCGGCGGGCACCCCTTCCTGCCCGGGCCCCGTGGGGAGGTAGTGGCCCGGTGGGTGCGTGCTGGGGGCGCACCGGACGTGGCTCCGTGGCCTGCAGAACAGCCGAGGGAGCAGGAGCGGAGCTGGGCGGCGGCGGCCCCAGCCCTGGCCAGCAGGTGCCAACCGCTCCTCGCCTGGGTCCCCGTCCCACTCGGCTTCTTCAGGGAGAGGCCGGCCCGCTCTCGGCCCAGGGCCTCCCCCTCCTCCTTTGCCAGGCGTCTGAGAGGCGCAGGAACCCCTCTTTCAAGGACGAACGAGCTTTGCAGAGACGGACGCTGGTGAATGCAAGTCACCTGGCCGCTGCCGCTCTCCGGGGGAACCCGCTCACCCTCACCCGGCGCGACGCGGCTAAACACCAAACCTCCAGTCTTGTGAAGCTGCCGCGGGAGCCACCGTGTCTGGGTGTCCTCGGGCCCGGACGGCGGGAGAGTCACACGCAGGTGGACAACGCACATCTTCCCGAGAGCCGTCTGTCTCTGTGCATCTGAGCAGGACACGCCACCCTCCTTGCTCGGTGTGTCCGTGAGGACCCGGCGCCCCGTGAGGACCGGGATTGTGACGCTGTTTTGCGCCTTGCTTTCTCTGGATGGCGTGGACGCTTCTCACAGATGTCACTGACCATGACAGTAACGAGGTCACGGCGATGTGACAACAGCACTTACATCGCTGGATGAAGAAACCAGCCCGTTGGTAGTTTTTGATGGTGAGATTAACCATGGTGAGCGTGGGGTGAGGGGCACGGGGCGTCAGGCCCTGCCGCCTGGGGCCCGCCTCCTGTCGCCCCGGGACCTCCACGCAGGCCGCTGGTGAGGACAGGACGCAGGTGCAGGCCGGCAGCCCCGTCCCCGCCACGCGGGCCGCAGACAGCGGCTAGTCACCCTCACCCACCCGCAGAGACTCGGTGTTCTCAGTGACATCCTTCCCTTTCTCCTGGAACCTGCCGTCACCAGAAGGAGCAGCCCTTCGAAGCCCGGTGGGAGGTCCTGTTGTTTGCTTGATGCCATTCCTTCCGTTCCACACTTCTGTGTAGAGCAAAGCTTTCAATAAACATAATAAACCTTGCCTGGTTATTCGCATAATTGATTCTCATTTAAACAAGGGAGGTAAGGGGCGGCTCAGTCAGTTGAGCATCAGACACTTTTCCTTTTTAAAAGTTTATTTATTTATTTTGAGAGAGACTCAGCGCGAGCTGGGGACGGGCAGAGAGAGAGGGAGAGAATCCCAAACTGTCGGCATACACCCTCCCCCTGGGCTTGAACCCACAAAACTGTGGGATGATGACCCGGGCTGAAATCAAGAGTCAAATACCCAGGAGCCCCAAGCGTCTGACTCTTGATTTTGGTGCAGGTCATGATCCCAGGATTGTGGGATCGAGACCCGTGTCGGGCCCTGTGCTGACAGCTCAGAGCTTGGAGCCTGCTTCCGACTCTGTCTCTCTCTCTCTCTCAGAAATAAATAAAAACATTTTAAAAAATGGAGAAAATAAAAAAACTCTTGCGAGAAAAGGAAGCCCAATAAAAGGTATGTATTTTAAAGATCAATACATAAGATCACATGAGTACAAAAGAAGCAGCTGTTTTTGAAATCAGATCCACACCCTTGGTGTATCTTCCTATCTTCCCCAGTCCAAGAGCTCAATTACTTTCGGGGGGCAATGATTTCACTTCAGTCTGTTTCCCAGCTTCTGGAGCTTGTACGAGGGTCTGAAGTCCAGCCTGTGCAACCTAAACAGAAGGCTGACTTATAAACAGCTGACTTGTTTTGCACGCCCCTTTGATCTTTCTTGTTGGGAAAGCACATGTGATGGCTGGAGCTGCGGAAGCCACGGTGGACCACGAAGAAAAATTGAAGGCAGAAGACAGGCACCAAGGATGGCAAAGCCTAATGACAGAAAGAGCCTCAGTCCTGAGAAACTTCCTGAAGATGGCACACCAGCCCTGAGGTGCCCACATTCGATCTCATTTTACCTGAGAGAATAAACCCTCCTATGTCTGAACCATTGTGGCTTTGGCTTTTCTCATATAGGGAACTACATATAATTCTCACACATGCTTGGTACTGAGGAAGCACTGGGATTGAATATCAGGCCCTTATTATAATTCAGAAGACGTACTTCAATTCCCTGAGTGATGTTATGCATCTGTAAAGCCAATAAACCAAGTAAATATTGAGAAGTATGCCAGACTACAGTATAATCATTCAAAACAATGAACTCACTTAGACGGGGAGTTAGAGTCGTATACGAGACAAGTGCGTTCATTCAAAATACTCAGCAAACATTTGTTGAGCACCTACTATGCGTCACATGTTGCCTTAGCTCTCCAAAAGCATGGGGGGAAGGCACCGACGTCTGGAGCAAGTGCTTTCAATCTGACTCGTCTATTAGCTGTGTGACCCTGAGGAGGGTGCGCCATGTTTCTGAGCCTCGGTGCTCTGGGTCACACGTTAACCCCTGGGTTTGTGAACGTGAAATGAGAACGGCAGCGAACGCCCTGGACAGTGGCTTTGTGGTCGCAGAAGCAGAGGGATGATGGCCCTGTATCCTCAGTGTGGTCTTGTCCATCAGGGAGCTCCCCGAGGAGGGACGCAGAGAAACGGGTGCTGCAGTGAAATGTGGGAGGCCCAGAGGGTGAGCCTCGGACCCAGAGAAGTGAGTGAGGAGCCCCTGCTCAGGGGAACTGAGGCCAGGTGGTGCTGGCATTAAGGCTGCTCACCACGCATTCCCGCACCCTCCTCTCCAACCCCTTTGAAGAGGTGCCCATAGCCCACGCGCTGGTCAGTGAAAAATGAGCAGAAGTGACAGCCTCGCTGCTGACTGTAACTTTTAAGAAGCGGTGGACACTTTGCCGTGTTCCCCACTGTGCGACAATCCCGGGGGCCTCCACCGGCCCGCTCCCTGGGGACCACCGGGAGCTAGGCCTCCCTCTGCCCTCACACACTCCCGCTGTGGACGCTGTCATGAGAGGTAAGCCTCTTAGATTTGGGGCTTGGGTATCACGGCAATGTCACCTAACTTGTCCTGGCGGATGCAGGCGATGACATCTGTCTCGATGACCGAGTACACGTGTCCAGGTGGAGGAGGGGCCCTCAACACTCTAGGGCAAAGGGAACTTCTTGTGCAAGGGCCACAGAGGCATAAAATGCTTCACGTTGGTAATGAGTTCAGTGTGACTGTTACCCCAACTAGGCACGCGGGACAGAGAAGCAAAGCTGACTTGGGCGGATGGGGGCAGAGAGTAGAAGCCACCTTGTACAAGGCCAGCTCCCCAGGAGTGATTCCAACTCAGAAACCATTCTGGACTCAAGAAAGTAAGAGCTCAGAAATGAATCTGTAAACAAAAGTCAGAATCCCATGGAAACGGCAATGAAGTCCTAAAGCAATCAGTTGAGAGCCACGCGGTACTAATGCAGCACGAGCGCATTAGGAACTCGTGGAGCAGGTTGGCCGTGGCTGGAATTTGGAGTCACTGACACGGAGAAAACCCTAGCGAACCGTAGTGAGCGCACACACACATAAAAAGGAGAAATGAAGGCTTGTACAGAGAAGCTGATGATTTGAATACGCAGATGCGTCAGAGATAAAGCCCGTCCAATAATCGCGGAACTTAAAGTAGAACTCATTAAATTCAAAATAAAGAGTTTTCCAAGGAATCATACAAGAATGTTTTCTTGACATAAAGATCTGCATCTGGAGATGCAGAGTTCACTGTATTGCCCAGAGCATTTGAAAAACCATGCTCAATACTGGTTAGGCTTCTGAACTTCATGGATAAAGACAGCTTTTCAGGCCTCAAAACAGAAAGAAAAACACTAAGAGTAAGAAATAAGGTTAGGCAAGATTTCTATACACCAGCATTTAATGCCAGAAGGTAATGGAGAAATGCTTATAACGTCCTTGGGAAGAGACTTAGAAACATTCCACCTGAACAATTTGTTGCTCATCTGTAAAGACAAGAAGCAAATATTCTCCTAAAGGACAAAACTCAGCAACATAGCAAGTGAAAAGATTTCTTGAAAAAAATTTTTGAGTTTTCTGTTTAAGTTCAAAATCCAGACAATTAATAAATGGATTAAAACATAAGCACACCCAAAGGTCCAGTGGCAGGAAATTAATCAATTTAAATACAGGTAGAATATTTTAAAACTCATGTGAATTATATTACAGAAGAAATGTAACCTCTTTACCTTGAGCGTGTAAAACCAATAAAGTAATGAAGAGGGAAGGGAAAGGGAGGGGAGGGGAGGGGAGGGCCAGTAGGAGGAAATGAGGTTCAGAATGGGCTCAGATCTCAAAGGATGACATGAAGCAATAACGTGGGACCCTTAATGTATGTATGTCTTTAACAATGCTTCCGACTTCTAACATTTTAGGAAATAATAACTTTTGGTAAATAAGCGTGTATTTCAAGCCTGGCAATTCTGATCTTCGGAGCCATCACGTCTCTATCTGTGTGTGAGCTGCGTGAGCTCCCGGACTTTGGTTACGGCTTGGGCGTGGACTGGGGGCCGTGAGGAGCCTCAGGAAGGCCACGGAAGCCACGGCATGAAGTGCCTGGTGTCCGCCAGGGAGAGGAAGCTTCACTGTTCCTATGAGGTAGTTGGGGGAGGGCCAGGGGACGTTTCCCCAAGGGGGAGACTGGGTTTCATGTCACTGTGGCCACACCGGGTTTTATGAGTGTCGAAGCAGTGTGACTGGAGGGGCTCCCTCAGCACGCTCCTCCCTTGGGTCTCCAGGGCCTTACTTCAGATCCTTGAACACCGCTGGGCTGTGTCCTTTCACCCAAACTAACCTGGGCATAATCGTCCTGTTTCCTCTTGACTCTAATGCTAAGATGTGTCCTGCTCCTCAAAGATGCCAGACAAGTAATGGAAGAGGGTTCCAGGTCTGCAGGCTGTGCCCGTGTGTCCAGGGTGCTGTGGACGAGCCCGTGAGGTGCGGTGGGGGCTGCCTTCCGGAGCTGAGGAAGGCCAGGCCCTGGCGGGAAGGGCTGGCTGAGTATGCTCGGCCCACCTTCCCCTCTTTCCCACAAATTCCTACTTTTTCAGGTCTCCACACTGTGTCATTGAAAACTCTTCTGACGTCAATATTGGCGTTCAATGATCCTCATTATTATCAAATATTTCCTTGCAGAAAATGGACGTGTTTTTTCCGTAGCCTTTCATCCTTTTTTCCAGTTCTATCTTCTTTCAGGAAGGTCGGGGACAAATCTCTTATCACGGCCTCTAACGTAACCGATGGGCATAAATCACCACAGCTTTCTCTTTTCCAGTCTAAAGAGTGCTTGCATTTAATGCTCTTCCAAAGGTCCAGTTTTCCATCCTCTGTATCTTGATCTTTCACCTGATCTTTCGTGCAATGGCTTCCAGTGTGGCACAGAATTCAACAACAAAAGCAAACGTCCATGAAGAACATGGTGGCAACTACTCTGTAAACATTGGCCGCGTCGCTATCACGTTTGGGTCATGCTGAATTTATCACTTTATTCCATTTGTGCTTTACCGGGAACCCCTTTTCTAAGTCCCTGGAGATTGGGGGGTAAGGGGAATGGAGATGGGTCATTTGAGGCGTACAGTAGAACTTGCAGTGCGAGTAGCGTGTTCTGTGAGGTTCCACAAGACGAACAAACATTTTTTGTAAATTTTAACTTGATAAATGAGCAATGCGAGTCGTACGTGATGCCAAACATCACATGGTCACAACTGAGCCAGTGGTTCCTCTCTCTCTGTCTCTGTCTCTCTTGCTGCAGGATTGTGGGGAGATCATCTCCCATGCTCAGATGCACGGTCTCAAGCCGTGGTGTTTGGCAGAAATACATGACTTTTCAGGACGTTGGAAGGTGCCCATAATGACACTAGTGTATTTTTGTCACTTCAAAAGCACCTACGGACAGTCCTTTGCTTTCCATACAAGAGTGAGCTTAGGAACGCTTTGCTTCCGTCTAGGTCATTGGATATGTTCCTTGTTAACTTGCACAAAAAGAAAGATTCCATTGAGCCAATAGATTGCAGTGATTCCATTAGTAATAGTGAAAGTCATCCTACACAATAGCCCTCCCCTCTCTTGTCTCCCTCACACCAGCCGTGAAGGTTTTCAAAGGGAAGTGCGGGTTAATTTATTTTTCTTTATATTTTGTATTTTGTTATTTTGTATTATATCACAGTGTTGCAATCATTTTTATATGAATGCTGGGGGGGTTGTGGAACGAATCATCTGAGTTTCCACGATTTCTCATGGGGAAATTCGCTTTGATATACAAGTGCTTTGGATTACAAGCATGTTTCCGGAACGAATTATGCTCGCAAACCGAGATTTTCGCATTTGCAAGGGTTCCAGTCATGCGTCCGTTTTCTGCGGCCGGCACAGCTGCCAGACGGGACCCCCCCTCTGTGCCTGTCACCAGCACCCAGCTCTGTCCGCCGTCCCGCAGCCACATGCTTCGCGGGATGCTGACCACTCCCAGCCTCGTTTGGTGCAAGCCACCCACAGGCTGTCCAGTGACCAGGACCCCCGTGGGCAGGGACCCGGGATGGTCAGTGGGCGTGAGGGCCAGCTGGCTGGGAGTGGTGGCTCTGGGACCATTTGATCCCTTCAGAAAGTACTCAAGGAGGAGAGACTGACTTTACTGGTTATTATTATGGGATGGTATGGCTTTTGGGGCCACGACAACCATTTTACAAACATGAGGAGACAGGCCTGAGAGGGAAAAGCCAAGACGCTGAGGGCAGCTGATAGAAGGTGAGAAGGTCCTGGGGCCCTGATGCCGCCGTTTAGCTGCCTGAATAACCCTGCCCCGCACCCTCGTTCGTGACATCACAGATCCCCCTACTGTCCAGAGGTTCTCCAAGTTCGTCCCAGACCAGCAGCCTCAGCATCCCCAGGAAGTTGCTAGAATCAGAGATTCTGCTGCGCCCCCCGCCCCCTGCCCGGATCACTGAGAAGGAAGATGGGGGGCATCCAGCAATCTGGCCTGGAAAGCATTCCAGAACATTCCAACCAGCCTGCACTCTGGAGAACTGGGTTAAACCACTGAGTCGGGCTACTATTAGCAGCGAACTCCATCCTAACAAAGACTCGCATTTTCTGGGAAATGGCATCGGCCCGTTTGATGTGTTTGCTTTATGTTGGGGTCACCCGGGAATTTGTGGCATCTCAGCAGCTCAGGCAGGCTGCGGCAGGTGGAGGAAGGTTCCTTGATGTGTACGGTGTCTTGTGAAAATTTAGAGGTTTTAGAGTCTCCATCCCAGATGAAAGGAGGGGATTCCGGAATAGAGGAAAAGAACACCCAGCTGGCACAGCTCAGGTCAGAGGAGCCAGTAACCAAAAGAGCCCAGAACTTTCTTTAGATGTAGTGGCCAAGGCTGTGGGTCACTTGAGAGTTGAGGTGGATTCAGGGAAATCGTTTTAGCCCCAGATCGAGGAGGTACTAACGACAAGCAGGCACGAAATCACCCAAGAGCCAATGGCATCCTTGGGAGCTGGGCAGACAAGCCGCGGAAAGGAACAGAGACGGCCGGCCGGAGGAGAGAAAGCCCAGCCAGACCCCGGGGGGGCGGGGGGTGCTGGCGTGGCCCGGCGGCACGAGGCCACACAGCTCTGTCGCAGGGAGCCCTGCCAAAGGAAGAACTGGAAACTTCACACCGTAGCAAGTCGTAGAAATCGAAGAGACGTGGAAGAGCCGCACGGGGAATGTGATGGGAAAGACACTCTGCACATTTCAAAGGAGCCAAATGTGATCCCACTAGCTTACCTGACCCTTCACACGGCCACACGGCCACGGCTGAGCCGTCTGCCCGGGCCTGCTGGGAAACCTGTTCTGTAAGGAGGGACCCGGGTCCTGCCGCTCAGCTCCCACACTGGACAGACCCGGAGGCCGGGAGCCAGGCTGCGTCCTCCAAGCTGGTCTCTGAGACCGTCCGTGGGTCAGAATCAAACCCTTCCAAAGTCAACAGAGTGGGCTCCTTACCGTTTCCCATCGTTAGGTCGTAGGGAACTTAGACCCTCTTCAAAGTTTCTAATTGGGGCTGGAGCGCACATTGCTGGCGCCTTTGCAACAACTCCTCACTTCTTCATTTACAATCGGCTCTTTTGGGTAAAGACCTTTGCCAATTTCTACCTTACGCGACTTTCTAGAACGGCAGCTATTGAGCTGCCCTTTCGTTAAAATAGCTAGATTTCAGGGGTGTCCAGCCCAGAGGCCGTGTCTGACAGGAGCCCTGAGGGGAATCTGTCCAGGCATGACCAGCCTGCACGGCCGCCTGTAATCCCCAGACACCACACAGACTTTGCCAGTCTCATGCCTTAAAAGCCAACATCAAGGGGCGCCTGGGGGGCTCCGTCGGTTAAGCCTCTGACTTTGTCTCAGGTCACGATCCCAGTTCGTGGGTTCCAGCCCCGCATCAGGTCTGTGCTGACAGCTCAGAGCCTGGAGCCTGCTTCAGATTCTGTCTCCATCTTTCTCTGCCCCTCCCCCCTCACACTGTTTTTCTCTCTCTGAAAAATAAATGCTAAAAAAAAATTTTTTTTTAAAGCCAACATTGAAAACCACCTTCAAATGACTCTGGTTGTATTTGTTCAAAAGAGGGGATGCCCAAGTTACTGCACTCCGGTAATTTTAGGGCAAAGTGCAGGTACAGAGGAATTATTCCTAACAAGGAGGGAAAGCGATCCCCTCGACAAAAGTCTATAAGCATCATTTTTGTGATCTCCTGACCCCGGAAGTGCACCTGCTGGCCGTGACAGTGCTGCTTTGCTGCGTGCATGTGCATCCGCTCACCTTTGGCGGGCGCGCATCCCCGGAGGTTGGACGGGCTTGGACGCCGCTCCCGCCGCTCAGGGCCACGTGCCCTCCGGCAGGTCATGTCACCGCCTGTGCCCCGGCTGCCTCATCGGTACCAAGGCGAGGGTGGTGCCCACCCCCCGCGGCTGTCACCGAATGTAGAAGAGTTCGTGATTGTACAGCGCAGGGAACGGCATCCATCCTGCACGCTGCGCCCCGTACAGTAAACGTTTGCTTCATACACTTACGTTTCGTAAATTCTGTGACTCGCAGAATATTCTCGGGTTGCCAGAATGAAAGTATTTAAATGAAGAAGGCATCCGAGTATTCTAAGAGCTTCACTTTTTTACTCTAAAACCCCAGGAAGAGTGGCTTCTTGTGGAATTCAGAATCCACGCGGGAAAAAAAAATCCTCAAGGCCTTGTTCATTTCATAAATAATGTATTTTATTTTATTGCATATGGCTGTTAAGGAGAGCATCCATGATCAAGACAGACTAAATACAGTGCACTATTCTAACTCAGTTTACTGTCGTCTCCAGCACGACCACATTGACCCTTATATACAGCGTGAACAGTGGAAGACAGAGCAAGGTCAGTCTTTTGTCATATCACAATAGCAAGAAATATATTTAACATCTTGATATCCAGAAACAATACGTACCCAAAAAGAAAACACTGTTTAATAACTGTTAAAGTTTATATAGCAAAAAATATTTTAAATTTAAGGTAAGTCAGGCAAAATGTACAAAGATCCAATGTACATTGCAAAGTTTTAGCAAACATAACATTTATACATTTTGGTTCCATTCTGTAAACTAAATTAAAAATGTAAATATTGCATATGCCTTTTTTTTTTGAAATGTACAGGATAGAGGAAAATTTAGTATATTATCAACTTTTTATTTTGCTTGTCGTAAGCCGCAGTAAGAACATGAATCATTTGTAAAGAGATAGGACTACTCTAAGTATACAGGACTAATTAAATACACATCACGCATTGTATCCCAACAGGGTCCAGATTCAGTCCCACTGTACCCGGGGGACAGGGGCGCGGGATACACGGCAAATACCACCCACCGATTCCGAGTCCCAAAACTAAATCCAAACTGTAGGACGTTTTTATCCATTTTAATAAAGTATATGTATTATACACTGAAATTACCCTTCAAACTAATATCATCTGGACTGTACACTGTTGTGATGTGTGATTTTAGAAAAGTAAAACTTTAAAAATGTTCGGGGGGGGTCACTTTACATTCAACTTTGTCTTGCAATACAATCCTCTGTTCTAAAAGTTCAGCACAGAAGCAGGAAAACTTTTGCATTGTCATTAAATATATTTTTAAGACATTGAATTTATTGGTCTTCCTCTAAAAAAGCCTCATTTTATTAATGCATTATTCTATAGTGATATATATCTATATATTTATATATTTTTTTCTCCCAAAAAAAAAGCAAAAAAAAAAAAAAAAAGCTCACATCTCCAATGAATGAATGTAGCCTCTCCAGGACCCCCGGCACAGACGGGTGCGGACGCGCCCGTAGGAGGAAGGTCTGCAGCCCCCGGTCACGTGGGGCAGCAAGACGACGTGACCTTCTGCCGGTCAAGGTCAGCAGTTTCGGATGACCCCTGCAATGATTGCCACAACACTGATCTTTTCAGAACACTGAAAACATAAAATGAGGGTCGTCTCGTCAGCAATTGTTTCCAACAAGTCACATGTAACGTGAGGTTCTGTGTTGTCCTCTCTTTCTTCTTCCTTAACGACAGAGGGGCCGGAATACCTCTTTGATCAATTTCTTTCCTTCCCTCTTCTTTTTTAATTTTTTTTTTATTGTTGCTCAGGGCCGCCTCATTGGCCGACGCGGTAGAGTTGAGTAAAGATAACGCATTCTCGTCAAACCTGCCAAAGCCGTGACCACCCGTGAATCGCTAGCGTGCCTACGTGAATTTTTGGTTAAAGAAATGCAGGCTGAAGATTAAGGGTAGCAGAGACATCTGAGCTGGTAAATAGGACCAAAGGCTTTTGCAATCTGATGTACCTACATAAAGATCTACGCAGAGAAGATTAAACAAGTCTGTTAAAGGTAAAAAGATATATTCACCCCTCCCCAAACCCCTCCCTTCCCATCCTCCCCCCCGCTACCCAATACAGTTGATGATTTTCAAAAGTAGGTTGCTTCAGTTACATATAATTATTATTATTATTTATTAATCCATCTTCAAAGTCCAATCCCAAATTGCATTTCCGTTGAGAAACGTCAGTCCCACACCGGGCTCGGTCTGAGTAAACACGCAGGTACCTGGATTGGATCCACGGAGCCGCTGCGTTCTGGGACCACTTAAATAAGGCTGAAGGCCACACGCGGGACATACTCAGCAGACAGCTATGTACACGAGGTCCTGCCGGCCCCCGGCCACACACGTCCGGCTTCACCTGAACTGAGGTAGGACTGTGGTAGTTTTGAGTGCATGCCAGTAAAGACCAGATGTTACCACCTTCTTGGGTACTGCAGCAGCTCCTAGCATGCCGAGGGATGAAACTGCTTTGCCACAAAGAAAGTGAGGAGGAATTAAGACACCGGCCACAATCTAAAGGGCCAATGGAAACATCCAATTGAGAACACCTTCTTCGGCGACTTCCGTGAGAGAGCAAACAGAACACAGCACGAGCAGCAGAATGACACGCGCCCCCGACGCGAACCAGGGGGAGGAGCAGGCGTCCTGGCCTTGTGGGTCCAGAGTCTAATATAGTCGTAGATGTTCCAAAACGGAGTCCTTGCTCAGATCCAAAAGAAAACTGTAAGCAGCTTCAGATTAAAAAACCAAAAAGACCACCGGGCATCTTCTTTTAAAGTCATTCTCTGATGGGTGACGTCAGGGTGAGCCAGACAGATCCTCACTCTGGAAAAGACAGGAAAAGCGTCAGCGCTGGCTGCCGAGGGCACCGGGCAATCTCCGTTAGAGACCAGGTGCCTCTCAACCGCCTTCACCACCTGTGTCTCTTGCAAACACGATGCAGTTTGGGAAGCAACCAAGTGAAACTCATTCCGTTTTCCAGCAAGAACTGGGAGGGGGAGGGGAGCCCACCCCCCGCCCCCCACCGAGTGTCCCTGGAAGGGCAGCAGCCACGTTAGAGTGATTGGGGGCGTGCGTCTGTGAGGCCCGGGCAGAGCAGGACGCAGAGGCAGGGGCCGCCTGAGAAAGAGAGTCAGAACTCCGCCTCCGGAGCCCTCGCACAGGATGCTCTGTCTGTCTGGGAACCGACCAGGCCCCAGCTCCTGGCAGCCGCCCCACACCCTCCGCTCCGGCCCGCCTGGCCCGGTCCAGGTCAGTCACCTACTCCCAGGAGCCCCATGGCGACAGGGCACCAGCTCTCCCCGCACCCTCCCTTCCAGGCCCAAGGATCCAACTCCCGTAACCTGTTCCCAACTTCCATCAGTTCCATCATATTCTTACTTTATATGCTCCTCTTTAAGGAACTGACCAACTTGTGAGACTTTGACATTTCAGAGCAAATTGTCTTCTTAAGCATTTTTTTTTTAAAGATGATTTATTTCAGAGAGAGAGAGACAGAGAACGACAGGGAAGGGACAGAGAGAGAGAATCCCGAGCTGGCTCCAGGCTTCGAGCTGTCAGCCGACAGGCAAGTCGCTCGCTGTCAACTGCCTACGTGCAGCGTCCACCGTCAACATACATTTTTATGACTGTTTTTTAAAACATTCTCCACAAGATGATATTTCGGCACACTGCTATCATATTTTACTATTTTCCCAAAGCCTTATGTCCTTTAAGAAACAGATAAACTGCTCCCCAAAGTAGAAACGGGCCAAACTGTCCTGGGGAAAGATGTGCCCTTTATCTGGCTATTTCGTCACTGTCCCCTCGAGAGATGGTGTGAGAACCCAAACCCAAACCTTCACGTCCCTTGAAGAGCAGGTGTTTGCTAACACCCACCTTGGCCTTCACCACTCCCCAAACACATGTGTGTTTTGTCACTGAAGCCCCGAGTGCCAGGCGAGCCCCCAGCCACCCCAGAGCAGGTGGCCAGGACCCAGTCGATCTGCTGACCCAACAGGTTATTTTGCACTAAATTCGGCTGATTTGCCTCCTGTTAATCCCACATTCGTTAACCTGAAAACGGCCAGGAAATCCCTGTCTGACTTCCCCAAACTCCAGCGCAGTCCTCGAAATGCGGGTGAGCCGTTCCTGAGAAACGTCCGTTCCACTCGCCTGCAAGCTCTGGGACCGAGCTCGCTCCCTGCGCGAGGACACCTGCCACGAAGCCACGAGCTCTAGTCCGGGTGAACGGTAATGCTCTTTCTGTGACGTACCGGCATCAAAACCTCATTCTGCCCTCGAGCACTGCAGGCGATCCTGGGCTCACACTCGGGGCTTTCTCCAGGGCCGGCGTCTCCCTGAGGACCCCGGGGTGCGGATGGGGGCAGGGGCAGCAGCCCACACACCCGGCACTAAAGGATGGGCAGGCCGCAGTCACCAGCAGGAGAGGAGAGGAAGGGCTGGGACCCTCCTCCCTCCCCCCTGCTCCCCCAGCCCCGGAGGAAGGGGGGCAGGGGCTGGAGCCTGGGAGCCTGAGCACACTTGCCTTTCGACTTGTTTGCTAACTTTTACTCCATTCTCTTTTACAGGTTTGTTCGTTTTGAGAGAGTTCCCGCGGGGGAAGGACAGAGAGAGAGAGAAAGAGAGAATCCCAAGCAGGCTCCACGCTGTCAGCACAGAGCCCAATGTGGGGCTTGATCCCAGGAACTGTGAGGTCATGACCTAAGCAGAAATCAAGAGTCGATGCTTAACCGACAGAGCCATACAGGTGCCCCCTGACATCCTCCATTTTAAATATTTAAGCTTCCTAGTGGGGATTCCAGCAAAATTTTACATACCGTACGACCTACGTTAATTCTAGTAGAAGCAAAGTACGAATTATTAATTTTACGATCACTCCACCCTGAACATTCATCGACATGGGAGACGTTCCTTGAACTCAGGTGCAGCAGCAGAACAAAGCACAGACATACGAGGCCAAGATCACAAGTACCTGGACTCTGGAGGTGATGCGAATCTAGCTGGCATTCACGGAGTTTGTCATCTGATCACACGCTGTGCTAGTCTGTAGCTTAGACGCTGCTTTGTAAAGAAACCTGCTCACGACAGCACTGATCTAAAGTAGTTGATTTAAGGGCGCCCGGGGGGCTCAGTTAAGTTTCCGACTTCGGCTCAGGTCATGTTGGGGTTCGTGGGCTCTGTGCTGATGGCTCAGAGCCTGGAGCTGCTTTGGATTCTCATTCTCTGTCTCTCTCAAAAATAAACATTAAAAAAAAATTTTTAAGTAGTTTTAAGGGAAACACCCCCTCGCACCTGTTCCATATGACCTGCCACCCTGGGCACATCTTCTCCATCTTGTTTTTGCTCGTCACACGTGACAAACGACGTTCACAGGAAGGACAGATGCCGTGTACCAGGGATCATAGTTCCTGAGCACTGGGGGAAGCTCCCTGCTTTTCCTCTTCCACTTACAAGAGCAGTCGGAATGCAACTGAGCGAGAGAGCCGTCCTGAGACGCCCCACATTCACTCTGCGCTACTTTACGAACAAGAGCTAGAGAAACAGAACACAAACCGCTAAACAATATGTCATTTAACCAGTGGGAGCACATCTTTTCCACGGACAGCACACGTCAGACCACAGACATGGCGTGCCACCAGTGGGCTGGGCTCCATGATTCCAGACACGTTCGTGGAACGGACAGTGAGCGTCAGGTCTAGACCATCTAAGAGATAAACCAGGGAAATGTGCACCAGAATGAGTTCAGGCAGTGTTTTTTTTTTTTTTTTAATGTCTTACTTATTTCTGAGAGAGAGAGAGAGAGAAACAGCGTGAGCAGGGGAGGCTCAGAGAGAGAGGGAGTCACAGACTCCGAAGCAGCTCCAGGCTCTGAGCTGTCAGCACAGAGCCCAATGTGGAGCTCGAACCCATGAACCATGAGATCATGACCTGAGCCAAAGTCGGACGCTTAACCAACTGAGCCACCCAGGCGCCCCTGGGCAGCGTTTTACATACACATTCTGACTCGTCACTGCCTGGTCCTGATTTCTCATGGAGATGTGGGTTTGCACGTGTTGGGATTCACGGTCAGTATTTCAGTGTCCAGAATTCGGGGTACAACACTGCCCACGAACACCCCGGTTCTCTCTGTGGAGAGCCTCGTGGGGCCCCCAGATCCCACGTGGGGCCCTAGGAAGGGCTGTGTGTGGAGATCCGCCTACGGCTCCGCACAGCCTCACTCGGGGCTCCGGGCCACCCCCCACCCCCCGTGGGGCCTTAAGCAGACAGAGCGCCACACAGGACTCTGTAGGGGGGATCACAGCTACGCGGAGCAGTGCCTTCCCCCCCGAAAGCACTTCGGCACTTAGTAGGTAAAAACGACATGGCCTTTTCAGGCACATGTGAACTAGGGTGCTGCAGGTACTGACCTGAGTGACAAATAAAACAACATACTTCTCAAAACCAAACCTTAAATTTCTAGGGGCAACTATGGTCTGAGAGAAAGAAACCCCCGGCGAGCCCCGACCTGTCCTCTGACCCACTTGAACCTTAGATGTTAAACACAGAATTACAAGAGAAAATAAACTTTTCAGTTACAGGAGAGATTCCTAGAAAAACAAACCTGATAATTCAGTATCTCCTCACTTGACTAAAAGCAGAACAGTGTTGAAAACACCCGAAAAAAAAAAATAAAGTTAGGTTACGTGTGATAACCAGCAAGGCAGAGATTCTAAGAAAAACGGTTACTTGAACTTCTCATTTAAATAGGAAAAAAAATAAATAAATAACTTAAAAGGAAAACGAGGAAGTAGTTCCCCAGAACAAATGGGGGCAGTAAATTACCAACCCTCCTTGTGAAAGATTGACACGTGTTTTACAGGGGATCCCACATTCTAGTTGTTTTTTATTTGAGAGAAAGAGTGTGCCAGTGGGGACCTGGGGGGGAGGGGGGAGAGAAAGGGAGGGGAGAGGGGGAGGGAGGGGGAGGGCGGAGGGGAGGGGGAGGGCGGAGGGGGTGAAACCCAAGCAGGCTCCACACCCCGTACAGAGCCTGACTCAGAGCTCGACTGCAGGACCCCGGAATCAGGACCTGAGCTGAAATCAAAACTTGATGCTCAACCGACGGAGCCCCCCAGGCACCCCTGAGGTCACCCTTTCACAGATGGGTGAAATCATCTGCAATTGCAATTCCCCTCTTGGAGGAATTTGCAACTTGATGGGGGTGGCGGGGGGACGGGGGGCGGGGGGCTGGGCTTCAGAAAAGGTCGCTCTCCCCCTTCAGCCCCTGTCTAGTAATCCTCACCTGAGACCCCCGTCCCGGTCAGGGGCCCTCAGAGCCCTCGGTGTCCTGGCCTGGAAGCTACTGCACTGAGCCTTGCGGCCGCTGAGCCAGAGAACCCCCCGGCGCGTGGCCTCAGCCGAGCCCCGCACGCCCGGGCAGTCCTTTCTCCTCCGGGCCGGTGGGTGGAAAGCTGGGCGCGCCCATCCTCAAGCTGTCTTCCGCGCGAGAGTCTTCCACGTGGGCCTGCGGAGCTCCGTCCGAGGGCGCAGGAGAAATACGGCTGCTTATTCTCCGGCACAGCCCCTGACGACAAAGGTCCCCTGCAGGCCTGGGGACCCTGCTCTTAAACTACGGACCGTCAGCCCTTCCCGGGTGGAAACCAGATGAGAGAGCACCAGTGACTGGCCAGCAGCAAGGAGCAGCGACCCGGGCCGCCGCCCTCCTCTCTACAAGGGGCGGTGGGGGGGGCCGGGGCCGGAGATCCGCAGCTCTCGCGTGGGCCCCGGAGCCTCCTGTTACACCTTTACCTGCTTACCCGACCCCCTCCGCGACACACACCACCACCCGGGAATGGCTTGGTGCCGCGCACACCTGTGTCCCCACCGCGGAGGACTCGAGCCCGCCCGTCCCCTGCATCCCGCACGATGCTTGCGGGGCCCTTTCTGAAGCTCTGATGATCCAAGCTGAAATAAAACCCATGTGGGTCATGCCATGTCGCACAGACAGAAAAGTTAACAACAACAACAGAAGATCTTCTAAAGGGGACGGGACCTTGAGAACTGCCCGAGGCCCCAAGAGAAAAGAAAGCCCTTCTCACCGGAGTGAGTGTCCTAACGTAGGGTCAGCAAAGCAGGGCCTGTTTCTGTCAATAAAGTTTTATTGGAACGCGCTCTTCCATTTTCATATGGATGCTTCTGAATGTCAACAGCAGATGGGTGTGGTTGAGCAGCAACCCCCCACCACCAGCACCCCCAGCAGGAGGAAGGCTACCAGGACAGAGAAAGAAGGCTGAAGTAGTCAAAACAACACCATGTATTTCCATCCGGGTGTCACATCGGGAGGCTCACCGACACCCCCCTGAATATTATCTGCGAGCTTGCATCCTTGAGAAACTCAGTGCTGCCTACTGAAAACCATGCTATCCGCTACAGGCCCTTGTGAAAATGAGGAAGGAAGTCATAAAATCATTTATGAAGCCAGCACACTTTGGGGAATAATCTCCCTTACCTACAGCTCGGTGTTTCATACATAACACCAAAGTACTACATACCATGATTATTACTAAATACATCCGACGGCACTACTCTTTCAACTTTAACAGAGGTGAAGTTACAACACACCAGACCTGAAATTCAAGAGGGCTCCAAATAACCCCATTCTCTGTCTTGGATCTTTTATGAACATGACTGTAAGTGTTAGGTTTCTGTGCTGAGAAATAGAGAGATACTTGAGCCAGCTGCTAGAACGTGAACTAAAATTGCAAATACCAACAGTGTGATCTATTCTCAGATTTAATGCTTCATTGCACTTAGGAGTTTATACTGACGTTAAAAAAAAAAATCGGTATTTTATGTACACTACAAAAACGTTACATTGTTTACATCTGACGTTCTCAAACCTAAATACTATGTTTTTCCCGCAGAATTAAGGAGCGCACAGTAATAATTTATTCCATATATATCCCCCCCTCCTGAAACCCTATTGATATAGATCACATCAAATTCACCTTTCTTTCCTTCAAATATCTAAATATTAAGAGCTGCTACTGGGGTTATTTTAGTTTTATGACTCCATTCCTTTGTTTTTATTATTGAAATCGAAACAGGCATTTTCTGGAAGTCTGAAATTATGCCAAATACAACCTAGATCCCCTATAAGATCACTGAATAGGAAACAGACCTGTGAGTACAGTTAAAACGGCATGGCTTCAAGACTCTAAAGGAGACCATGTTTTTCACATTTAACATTTAGGGAAGCCTGGGCGGCTCTGTTGGTTAAGCGTCCGACTTCGGCTCAGGGCATGATCTCATGGTTCGTGGGTTCAAGCCCCGTGTCGGGCTCTGTGCTGACAGCTCAGAGCCTGGAGCTGCTTCAGAGTCTGTGTCTCCCTCTGTCTCTGACCCTCCCCTGCTCACGCTGTCTCTCTCCCTCTTTCTCTCAGAAATAAATAAAAGATTAAAAAAATTTTTTAATTAAAAAAAATACAGTAATTTAGAAACGTATTAAAACTAGAGCATAATGAGCAATAAAGTGGGGAAATTCTGGAATCCACCACCCCCACTGCCTCACCCCTGCCCAGACATCTCCTTTCCAGGTACAGCGTCCACTGTGCATAAAACACACCTCGTCGTCCCCTGGGGAGCCGGAAAGGATCTCACTGAACGGCCCTTGTGTGAAGGGGCAGGCAGCAAACAGCAACTTCCCACCAAGGTCACTCATCTCAAAAGCATCCTGGGAGCTGAGGAATGACTCAGGTCAAGCCTTCCCCACGCCTTAATCCACATGCCATTCCAATGGCTCACGGTGACGTGGGTGTGGACGGTCACTGGCCCGCCTCGCGGGATTGGGGGTCCCGGGGCCTGGGAGGCGGCGCTCGCAGATCTGTTCCTTCCTATGGAAACGGGGAGGTCACTGTCCTGCCCTGGAGTCCCTCACGAGGCCACTGTGACGGCACCCAAGGAGGCTGTCGTATGAAAGCTAGAAGCCAGGAAGTCAAACATCTAGGGACGCACGTGACTTTCCTGGGGCACAGGGGCCCCCCGTTTCCTGCACGGCTCGCCCCGGGCGGCCGGGTCCCCCCCGCTTTCTTCCAGCTCCTTTCAATGATGCCTACACGTAACCACATGTTTCGTTTTGAACTACAAAGGCTTCTTCTTAATAAGCCCGGGCGGCCCTTCGCTGCCAAAGAAAGCCTGACGCCTCCGCCCCTCTCCAGGCACGTCTGCCATCGCGGCCCTTTCTCCATTCAAAGTTATGCCCGCGAACGACGTCACGAGCAAGTGCAACTCGAAGCAGCCAATGACCAACTGATGAATGCACAAACACAACGGCAAACAGCCCCGGAGAGAACTGAATAAGCTGGTTTTGATTGGACAGGAGCAGAACTGTTCTTCTGGACGTAACTCCGGGCCATTTAGAGCTACTCGTCCTCGGACGCGGCCGGGCTGCCCCCCTCACGTCCTGCGGGCGGGACTGGACACCCCGGCTGGGCCGCGTGCGCCCTGCGCAGTCACCGGGGGCACAAGCGCCCCTCTGCGTCGCCCGTGACCGTGAGCACGACGCGCCTCCGGCCCGCTGGGCGGGGGTCTGTTCTCTCTGCCTCCAGCACCGAGGCAGCACTCAGACTCCCTCGCGAGATCCACATCCGGATGCGACGCCACCTGCCAACGTGTCAGTAGCGAGACGTCAGGCGCCAAGTTACCAACCGTCTCTGTAAAGTTCGGCCACGGAAAACAAAATCGAGGAGGGCAGCAGGCGCGATGGTGACCGGGACTTCCCGGGGAGGGGGACAGGGAGCCGGAGCTCACCCCCCCCCACCCTGCCTGCAGCTCCCCTGCCTCCGGCCCCACCCCTACTTCACACCCAGACGGCACCCGGGGCACCGTAAACACCTGCACGTGCTCTTCCAGCCAGAATGACACGGTGTGTCCCCGTCACTCACGACGGGGCCTCAGCGGAGGAAGGCTGCTGGAGACTCCCCTGGGGGCCTTGGCGGGGCTCGGGGGCCCACCCGGCGGGCGTGTCCCGCGCTCCAGGGCTGGGAGGGACCTCACACTCCAGGGGCTCTGGACGCCGGGATGCCCGGGTCAGGGTCCCAGCCTGGGGTCTCCCAAGGCCTCCTGGGAGATTGGAAAGGGCAGGTACCTTGACCCCCAGCCCCTCCTGGAGGCCCACGGGGACCCGCAAGACGCACGTCCTCACACGCGGCCCCGGAGAGAAGAAAGCGCAAGGGCCCAAAACGCCCAACCGCAGAGGGGCAGGGCCTCCCCGGCTGCTGAGGCCCGGGAGGGGCGAAACGTCAGTTCGGGTGCAGACATCTCCCCGCAGCACCGGAGGGAGGCTCGCTGTCGGCCTGGCCCAGCCCTCGAAGCCGGCAGAATCCTCTAGAACTTTTAAGAGTAGGTTTAAAAGAGGGGCGACCGCCCGGGCGGCTCAGTCAGCTGAGCGTCCGACTCCGGCTCAGGTCATGATCTCACTGTCCGTGGGTTCGAGCCCCGCGTCGGGCTCTGCGCTGACAGCTCGGAGCCTGGAGCCTGTTTCAGATTCTGTGTCTCCCCCTCTCTCTGACCCTCCCTCACTCACTCTCTCTCTCTCTCTGTCAAAAATAAATAGACATTTAAAAAGTTTTTTAAAAAACAGATTCACAAGAGAGGTGCCTCCCTGACCTCGTCGGTAACGACAGGGACCGCAGACCTAAACCGCAGGCACGACCCGCGCCTCCAGCCGCGTGTCCCGCCCAGGGAATCACTCCCGCCAGCTAAGGTCACCCGCCGTCTGATTCTGTGACACTCAGCACAGAGGGATTAACAGGAAATCACTGTTGTTTTCTCTTAGACAAAAGAGGCCGTTTTATAATTTCTGCTTGTTGTATTGAGGCGAACGTGAGGGGGGCTTCGAAGTGACCTGAGCAAAGGGCAAGAGAAGAAAGGGAGTCAGCTCACTCCACGGAGCACGGAGAGCAGGGCCGGGGTGAGCCGGGGTGTGGGGGCCCTCGGGGCCCGGCCAAGGGCAGAGCCCAGGAAGGGCCATCCCCGCCCGCAGACACACACCCCCACCCCCCCGCTCGCTGCCACCAGGCCCCATGCATCGACCCCAGAGTTCCCTTAGGAGGCAGACATGGAGGAGACCCACGGACACAGCGTACTTTCTAGAACCTGCGAGCGGGAATCTAAATGTCACCTCTCTGGTCGGGAAGACCAGACTCAGCGCAGAGCCTGACGTGGGGCTCAAAGCCACGAACCGTGAGACTGTGACCTGAGCCCCCCAGGCGCCCCCAGACTTGGGGTTTTTTCCCTTAATAATAACAAGAAGTGCCCCCCACCCCCCAAGGAGGTTCTGAGGACTCGACAACATTTAGAAAAGTTTCAGAGACCACAAGGTGCTTTCCAAACGTTTCTGTAGTCAGGTAGGTAATCCTGCAAACAGGCAGGTGCTCTGCCGTTTGTCCGTCTTTCGTCTCCGGGCGCCCCACCCCTCACCACCTCTCAGGGCCTCGACCCACATTCAGGGCCGCCCAGTCCACGTGCTACTTTCGAGAAGGAAACTCGGGAGTCCCCTCTACCTCACCAGGCAGAAAAAGACACGATGGCAGCATCAGAGGACTCCAGCACAAAAGCTTTTAAACGCTCTCTATGTTCTTCCGAAGACTGTTAGACTTGATACGACTATGACCTGAAGTGTTTACAGTGACTGAGGGACTCCACAGGTCACATTCCCGGCCACGCCCTTCTCTTCATCTCCTTCTCTCCCTTCTTCCCTCACCGTCAGTCACACTGATCCACTTCTTATTCTGGAACATACCATCAATCTTCTGCCCCAGGGCCTTTGCACAGCTATTTGTTCCTTTGCCAAATGGATTCTCCCCCTGAATATCTACAAGACCTACTTCCTCGTCACCTTCAAGTCATCCCCTCTTCCCCCGCCACCTTCCCAGCTTTATTTTCTGTAGCATTTGTCACCGTCTACAATACCTCCTGATATGAACACATTTAAAAATTAAATTTACTTCCCAGGTTTCAAATATAAACTTGAAGTCACATTTGTATTTGAAGGGAGTATGTTCTGTTTTTCTTTTTAGCTTGGAAACCAACCCTATTTCTTTCCAGCCTATACTTAAATATTTTTCAAACGAGCAAAACATTTTAAAAGTACGTAGCAAGTGCCAACCGGCAATTTCGTAAAGAAAACGTAGTTAACAATCGGATTAAATCTGAAAGTTGAAGGGAGGCCTAACCTTCCTGCCCGCAGCCTCCGTTTCCACTCTCCCAAGCAGCCATTAAGTGAAGTTCCTATTGGTTTTTGTGCGTTTGTTTTCCTGAAAGAAGAGTTAAAAGGCGGTAAAATGTAAGAAGGACAGCTCGCGAGGAGCCTGACAGGCTGCTCCAGGCCACCGTGGTCGCGGTGGCCGAGGGCAGGGGACCCGGCCTCCCCTGCACAGCAGGGGGCGGGCCTTCCTGGCTAGCGCACGGACATTTATAAAAGAACGGGATCTGTGCTTTCAAAAGGGCTGGGGTCCACCTGCACACCATCAAAGACGCGTCTTCAGAAAATACAGCCCTACTTGCAAAGTATTAGGACAGTGACTAAAATCTACATGTTCACTTTTTACGGAAGGCACAGTGGTGGACAAGCAGCCGCAGTGAACATCTCAAACGTGAGCTTCCCACACGCGCAGCTATGGAAGCTCCGGGTTGTAGAGGGAGGAGTGAGTTCACGGAAAGAACTCGAATCAGACAAATTAAAGAGAGAGCATCTTGGGGCGCCCGGGTGGCTCAGTCGGTTAAGCGTCCGACTTGGTTTCAGCTCAGGTCATGATCTCACGGTCTGTGAGTTCGAGGCCCGTGTCGGGCTCTGAGCTGACCGTGCGGAGCCTGCTTGGGATTCTCTCTCCTTCTCTCTCTCTGCCCCTCCCCCACTCTCACTCTCTCCTTCTCAAAATAAACAAACATTTTAAACAAAAAGAGAGAGAACATCTTTGCCCTCAGGAGTGGACAGTGAGCCAAGGAGAATCAGATGGCACAGGAAAGGGAGGCCAATACCTAGTGCTTGGAAGTTTCTGGAAAACACGACCCCTGAACGCAAAGGTTGGGCACAAAGAAAAATCCCAGATGGCTACCTGGGCACGGCTGCCCACAGGTCACAGAGAGCTACATCCAGGGGCTGGGATGTACCCCAAGAGTGTGGGGGGAGGGGACTCGACGCTGGAGGGGCTCCTTCAGAATCTTCCAGCAAGGCCACCCGCTGTGAAGGGTGGGCACCTTCTGGAGTGCTCTGAGTGGCTGCCCAGGAAACAGCCTTCGTGGGGGGCTTCAGATGCCCCTGCAGCTGATGGGGGGCCGGTACACACCGAACCCCCACCGGGTGACCGGCTGAACCCTCTTCAACTTGAGGAAACAGCTTAAGACCCGAAAAAATTCTGAACATTCCAGCCACACGAGACAGACTCCAGAGTCGTGGAGATGAATGCTTATCACCCAGAGTTATTCCAGGACCTTAATTAAATCCTCCATGCCGGAGAAACTCGGGTATTTTACTGCTGTGGTTATTTCATTTGGAACAAAGACTACTAATAAACCAGCTGTGCTGATAAGCTAAGCTACAAATAATGATAAGAAGTAAAATGGAATTAAGGTGAGTCAGTTCTACTGTGTCTTTAAAGTTCTGATAGGACCCTAAATACCAAAATGTCATTACAGTTGGAACCTGCATAAACTTTAAACGAACAATGCTCGTTTGGAAAAAGTTGTCAAAGTAAGTAAAAATCTAAAGAATGCTTTCAAATTCATTAATGTTTATGACTTTGTCGGGCTTTCCTAGCTAATATTTCCACACCATGCATTATGCAAGGCTTAACTTTTTTACTGAGGCGGCTGAAGTTCGCTTTCTGAGGCTGAGTGTAAAATAACTATATACTGCTGGATTCATAACATCCTAGAGGAGCAAGAAATATGGATTCGCAGTTTTGCAAGTAATGTATTTGGCTAAATCATACCTAAAGGTTTTCAATCCAACTGTACATTTATGAGAAGCTGACTTAGCAAACTAATGGATGGTCTTCGTAGAAGTGTTCATCAAACTTCCCTGATAAACCTAACTGAAACAGAGCATGAGTGGTTAATGGATTGGTTTTCCGTTCACTGGCATCACAAAGTGCTATTTTAGGTCACTTTTATGCCAGAAAACAACTTTTGAAAACCCTACTGTCATATAAGAATAAAACAGAAGTACCCATTGCCACAAATCACCTGAGTAATTCATCCTTTCGATCATGCATCGACGGGCACCTGGGTGGCTCAAGCTGGGTAAGTGTCCAACGTCGGCTCAGGTCATGATCTCGCAGTTCATGAGTTTCAGCCCAGAATCAGGCTCTGAGCTGACAGCTCGGAGCCTGGAGCTGCTTCGGATTCTGTGTCTCCGTCTCGCTCTGCCCCTCCCCTGCTCATGCTGTCTGTCTGTCTCTCTCTCAGATATAAATAAACATGAATTAAGAAAAAAATGCACCCTGGCTGTAGTGTTAGAAACTGACCACTGGAATCTCCCTTTCTGGCAATTTCTGTCATTTCAGGAGTTCGGGAGCTCCAGAATTTGTCAGTGTCCTGAGTCCCAGGGCCTCCATTTATTTTCTCCAAACAAAATCAAACTGCTGTGCGCACGCTAATCATGCCTTGTTTAATCCCACTTATTGCTCAGAGTTTCTAAAGCACGACTTGCACAGTTTCTAAACTTCGTAAGAGCATCCTGGCCTATCTCCGAGCCCTCTGCCCCACCTCACAGCCTCCCCGCACTCATCCACGCACCGAGTGCTCCAGGCCACGCACCGAGTGCTCCAGGCCGGCGAGCCGACGGTAGCCGGTAGCGGGGCGCGCACTTCAGCCCGGCCGCGTGGGCGGGGCCTCCACAACGGGCCTGGGAATGCTCACTGACAACTGTCCCTACTTTGGGAGGCTTCCCTCCCCCCGCACCGGGCAGGTCAGCCCTGCTGGGTCCCCAAGGCTGCGCTAAGGAAGGGACCCACACCTTGCCCGGGGAAGACGGCTGGCTTTATGTATGAAGACTCTCTGCGGAGCAGAGCACGAGAATCTTTCTTCTCGAAGCTTTTCCATCTAACCCGGTAAGTGCTCCGAGGGCCAGAACCGGGACACGGGGCGCTCTGGCCTCTGCTCTCCCCTGAACCCGGCGTAGAAGGGCCCCGGGCGGGGCGGCAGGCGGCCTCCGATCCCGAGAGGCCGGGCGGACGACTGGTGCGCTCTGCTCACGGTGGCAGGCGCGTGGCCCCGGGGCTGCCACCTGCCAGGCAGGCAGTCCTGTCTCTGAGGGTGCAGGAGAGACTGACAGCCACGTAAACGAAACCCTGAGTCACCCGCTAGAGCACTGGCCCGCGGGTCCCCATTGCATTTTTAAGAAATACGCACAGCTTATGCGCTTTTGTTTACATCTTCCCTTACACTTTGAACATGGGGGTATAGACCCCTCGTTAGGAAGGCAGAAGAGCCCTCTCTCCTCATATAAAAATTCAGTTAAATGATTTTTTTCCTCAGAAGAAAAATCTTGAAAACAAGGCGGGCACTGGTGAAATTATCCAGTCTCCAGAAGGTTACCACCTCGCGACAGCTGATCAGTTAACGTATCCGTCCTTAGGCAAACTCTGCATCGGTTAGTTTTCAAACACACTCACCATTAAACAGGTTAATGACTCATGTCTTAGAAAACTGCGAACGGACTTATTCATGATACTTCACTTCTAGAATAAACACATGACAATGACATCTCAAGCAGGGATGGCCCAATCACACAGAGCAACTTACATTTTCCCAGGTGCTAGAGGCTGTTCCATTTGAATCATCCCAAGAATCTTCTTCTTCTCCTTCTTTCTTTCTTTTCTTTTTTAACAAGTAAGCGCGTGGTCTCGAATGTTTACCAAACCTTCGCTCTTCTACCTCACCAGTCAACACCGCCCACGTGGCCACGAGCAGCCGTGTCTCCCTAATTCACAACACACTTCCTTATTCAGGGGCCTCAGCATCCTCTCTTTCTGTCTGTCCCTGGACCTTTCAGTCTGTGCATGAAGCAGTTTACTAACACGTCCCAGAGTAAAAAAGACAGAATACCACTTCACAGATGCTGGGTTGTTCTGGAAGGAACGGAACATATCTTGGGAGAAAGTTATTCATCAGGACACAAAAGGCCACAGGCACAGAGCACACTCTATTCGTTCTTGATAATATTTGCAAACACTTCTACCAATTAAATGGTGACCTTGGGAAAAACGTCTGACCCCCCTCGGCCCTCTGCGCCCACAACCTTAAATGAGTTACGTGATCCTGGCAGTTCCCTGTCTCCTCCCTCACTCAGAACAACCTTGTGTTTTCGTCCGATGGTCTCCACGCTGGGTGGAAAGAGTTTTCGTGTGGGAGGGCGGGGCGGGATCTTATCAAGTATAATATGCAGTCGGTTTTGCTGAAATAAACACAGCCTTGCGTGTGCAGACCACCCCAGGAAGCGCGACTGGAAACCCCCAGAACAGACGAGCGGCCAACGACCTGCGTGCAACAACCGTAGGATCCACAGGCACCATGACAGCTGCGAAAGCAACATCCAGTTCTAAGCCCTTCTCACTGCCAGGCGTGACGCTGGTCTAAACAATCAGGGGCCTTTCCTTCCACGGCCTCCTTCCTGCCTAAATCCCCACATCGTACTCCTGACGAATAAATACACTGAGGAAAGGAGAGAGAAATTAAGTAACTATCACCCGAGTGAAATCAAAACCAAAATGTTACCTTGAAAGTTGCGCTGGAGGCTGGTCTGCATAAAACCCTAATGTAACCACTGGCCTTGAGCTTCCAAATACAGACCGTGTGTCGGACTTGGAGACAACGTGATCTAACGTGAAGGGCACTGGCTGGGGATCAGGTGTCCGGACGCAGATGCCGGTCGGCTCAGGGAACTCTGGGCGAGTCCCCTGGCCTCTGTAAACTGCAAGTGCCTCATTCCCAAGAAGAGACCCAGCCCATGTCACCGGGTTTTGGATTATCGTGTGATTACATACGTAAGAAAATGTCTAAACCTTACGAAGCAAAGACAAACACTTTCCGGATTCTAAACAATTCTTTTGATCTAAAGGGGGAGGGGACATGCAATACTCTTCCAGTATTGATCAGAATAAAGGTTACACTTTCATCATCTCCAACTCCAGCTGCCTTCTTTCAAAATCACTCACTGTCCATCAGTTCTGGTGTTGTTCCACGTAATTTTGAGGCAAAAGAGGGACTGACTTAAGTAACTGCTTTTAAATCTGCACAGAAGTAGCTCCCTTTCACGTTCATAAATATTAAAGATTATGCATCGATACCATATAAAAGCATTCTTAAGACAAACATGGAGTCGAAGGTAACAGTTAAAATCACATAATATAATGGAATCCACCATAATCCTCATTTTTAGCCATTGAAAACACTGAAATTGAATACTAGAGTCCAATAATTCACTCACATATTTATACCAGTACCAAATGGATAGATCAGAGCAACAGGAAGATTATAATTATACCTAAGATCATACAATTTTAATATGATTAGAGAATAGGTCACTGTTCAGTAGTTGAATCTCGATTTTAAAACAACTTCACACAAGCCTCTTGGGGCGTGACTACGTAAGAAATGGACACCCCTCCATATTTATTTCTGGAAATTTGGATACTCCTTAAAAATCAATACTAAAAACCCCGCCAGTATTTACAAAGTGCCATATACGTGGTCGTTTATCTTTAAAGTATATTCTGTACCACAATATTTGACCAGATATTCCGAATTTCAGTAAAAGCACAATAGGGATGGCACATTTTGTAACTTGTCTGTCATGAATGACACACGTGGCCTAAGGAAACAGGGCCACATTTGAGGACACGTTTCCCTCATCAAGTTCTACAGTGTCTCTGCACATGTAAAAGCGACCTAACGCAAATTTTATAATTTCCTAGTCCAAGAAATCAGAACTGCTAACTGGACTGTATTTTACCATTGAAAACATGCAGCCTTGACATTTTAACCCAATTCTATTTCAGCATTTGCATGCAATGAATTCAATTAAGCAGCAAGAGCGCCGTGCCCACGGAGCAAGAGGGTAGCGTACCACATACAAGTCAGCTCCCTCGGCTCAGACTTCCTTCTGTGCCTCTTATTTCAGGGCACAGTTAACGCAGGCCTCTGTGACTCTCTAGAAAGAACTCGAATCATCACTAGCAATTATCAACCCCGGCCTTTCCCTCAACAGTTGTCAGAAGAAAAACAACTCTGAACCCAGTCTCCAATAATCTACCTCCACTGATTCAAAACAAAACAGAAACAAACTCCCTGCAGTCCTGAAGGACCCGTTCAGATGAATAAAACAGTCTCCCCCATTTAAATGTGGATAGTGCTGTTTTCGCCAAACCCACCACCAGATCTATAAACGTGCTCCTCACTGATCATCGTGGAGGCTCAGAAAACTTTGTTTTCACTTGCTGATTAAAATGCCAACGTGAAAACGCCTTCCTTGCCCATTTGGTCTAGAAATACACATTCTATTCGTGTCAGTAGGAGAGAAAATCTATTATTCGTGGGCTCCCTTAAGACCTGGCTTCGGGGCGGGGCTTTACTTCCCTGAGTCCCCCCCACCCGCCCCCCCCAACCTGGCAGGCCAGATAAAAGAGTAGAGTTACATTTTCCCTTAAGTTTCTAAGGTGAAACGCGAACACTGGATTCTGGGCTACCAAAAAAAAAACAAAACAACATCGACAAAAAACCCCCTCCGCTTGCCAAATCTGATACCAAAAGTTAAGTAGCTCTCGGAACTGTACTTCTACAGAACATGCATTAGTGGGAATTTTAACAGAAAACCCATTATTATACCCACGCAGTTACTAAAACTGCTGGAAGTTCTCCTCTTCAGAAAAAGAGAGATTCATTCAATACACATAATTCTGAAGAAAACAGAACACTGGTTACCTATTAAAATTCCTTTTCAGGAGGAGCGGGCCTGTGGGAGAGCAAATGAATCAAATGCTGGAGGTGTCCCTACAGCATCCGGTGACCAAACAAATCCAAACCCAAAGCGTGCCACAGTGGCTACCCTAACTGAATCGACCCGAAAACTGAAACCCAGGGCCCAGCACTGGACTCGGCAGCTCAAAGTTTAAGGGTTCTGTTTTTCTTTTAATATATCCCACGTGACGAGCCCACGCCATCAACTAACAAAATGTAGATTCTAATTCTCAGTGTCCATGTTGACGATACCTGTGGTACACATACAAATCACAGAAGGTAATCAAAAGGACGGTCTTCATATTGTTTCAGCATGAGGATGCTATTTGCCTCAGTTGTTATTCCGCTATGTAATTTAAAACACCACTTCACTGCAATTGATAATTATCTGCGAACAAAATCTCAAGTTAAATGCAGAGGGCGAAAACACGGTTCTTGGAGGCTGGAGTGGAACTGGGAACCAAGCAAAAAAGGCAGCCAATTCTTAAAAAGGTACTGGCTCCATTTTCAGAGAGCTGGGACTTGTCATTTTTGTTTTGTCATTAAGAACACTCATTGACAAAAGTGACTTCCCTATGAACACTCGTGGTCTCAAGGTAGTATCAACATCTTTGGATTTATTAGCAAGATCCTTTAGAAGAGCCTTTTAACTGTTCTTGATTTTTATGATCTCCCAGACCTCCCAGGGGCCAAGGACACAGGAGGGAGAGGTCATAATTACCCCATTTTACAGACAGAGAAAGTGAGAAAGAGAAATTAAATGGTTTCCTTCTGTCACACAATGACTCATTAAATCAGCAACCAGAAGCCCGGTTTCCTGATTCCTGGTTTAATGTTCCACATACTAGGCTTCCTTCTACGAAGTACTATTTTTGTAAAGGTTTCTCTTTCAATAAAGGAAATGGAACAAGTCACATGACTTTCATTCACGAAAGCCTGTGTGTTTTCATTAGCACCTTGGCTGTCTGTTCCTGGGAACGGGGCAGGAGTGGTGCTCGTTATTATCTTATTTCGACAAGAGCTGGCCAACCAAAGCAGGCGAGCAGGCACCACAGAAAAATAAAGGCCATGTGGTTTGTCGAGCAATCGCACTGGAGTTCTAAAAATACTCAAGTTCTTTGTTTTAAGACCTCCAACAGGCAATCTTTTTAAACAGAAATCGTGCCTGTATTGTGCCTTTGGAAACCTTCCTCTTACCCTAAACTCCTTTGGCCGTAGGACGTGAATAAATACTCCTTTTATCAAACAAAATTTAAACAGCAGATGCTTTCCATGGTCACTCTTATCTAATCTGCCTTCTACATCCCTAAAAACCCACTTTAGAATAAAAGTCCCACCAAAGGGGAACGCTAAGATAGCACCTTTTTTTGATACACACCAATCTATCATCATAGCACAAAAGCGCATAAAATTAATTTTCAAATGCTGTTTTAAAGCATAAATTCAGTCCTACGTATCTACTTCTCCAAGAACGCTCTGACACACTGGTTACACTTCCCTACATTTCCACACGCAAAACACACAATAAGGACCTTCCCTTATTCCTAGTAAGACGCAGAGCCCTTAGTTTTTATTTGCTCTCGATTAATATGTAACTATTGTATGATATATACTGTTATTACGTATTAACATAGAGTATACACACACACACACACACACACACACACACACACACCACCCACACCCATAAGGTGTGCTGTTTCTTAGGCTCTAGCACCAAAGTCCCACCTCCCCCCCAATTCTATGGTCAACAACTATCAAAACTGCAGAAACCTTATGTCTTTATTACCACCTACGCACATGCCAAACCCTCCCCCGTGACCCCCCGCATTATTCTGCTCCGGCATAATGAAGGACATTGCTCACCACTTCTCACGGTGGCATAATCGGTGACACGTTCTCCACTTCTCAGGGCCTGCGGAGTTCTCTTCCTAGCTCCTCTTCAAAGGAATGCTCTGCAAGTCTTCCTCCCATAACCCCTACTCCCAAAGGCTTATCTCCTGCGAACTTATTTGTGAGCACCACACACACATCTCTACAGGCACACGTGAGTTCCATAAAAGTGGACATCTGTTTGGAGTTTCTCACTGTTTCCCTCCTGGCTCCGTGGACCACGGTTCAGGTTCCGCGTGCATTAAAGACGATGTCCTGGTCTTTCCTATCTTCCTGCTCTTTGAGTCGGAGGAACTTACTAGAAATCCAGTTATCACGCAGTCGTCTTCACAGACTGTGGCTCTGACACAATGGATCAACTGCAGTTTTCGATTTTGCTTAAAAATAGTCCTTTCCCCTCTTTAAAGGGTGTTGACCATAATGCCCACAGACCCTCCGGAGGGCCAGGCACCACACACGATCTCATCTTTGCTCAGCCACCCCGGTGCGTATGACCGGCAGCTCTGGCCTAGTCCTGAATCCTATAGGTTGAAAAGAATTGTATACTGGTGGGAACACAGAATAAGCTAGAATCAGGTCTCTAACTCGACTTCTCTCCTGCAGTTTAAAACGTTCCTGAGGCTGAAGAGGGCCTGATATCACACACGAATCGCGTTTCTGAATGTATCTCTTTTATCAGAAAGGCCCTGAATCCTTCTGGTGTGTACACGCAAACCCAGCACACTCCGGCTCCCGGGGCCCTCCGAATCCAGGCCGGGTTTTGGCCGCCTGCTTCGCCCAAAGCAGTAGAAGGTGTTGGGTTCTCAGGCTGCTTTTCCGAGGAGAATCAGATTTCAGCAAAACGTACTTTCACGTTCGCTAAGGCGTATACCCATCTGGGCACACGAAAAGACTTTTTGTGTGTTTGCCTGTTTCCTCCACTCCGTTCCAGTCATGCTGGTGTGTTTCCACGGTCGGGGTCCTAGACTTCAGCTACTCCTCCACCTCCTGGACACACTAGCAATTTTCTGGAAGGCCCCGTACTGCCCAACTTAAACTCGGAGCAAAGTGACCTTCAGTGGAGAGTAGTGGTTTATGGGATACAGTCTGACAAGTTCCAACTGAGTTCATTAGATCCTAACGCGCCATATTCCGGCTAATTCTCTAGGACTCTTTCCATCTTTTATTCTACGGTTTTTATAAAAAAGCAAAGAGCTCTTCCTCTTTTGTACAGAACACGGTGTTTACCTTCTAGCTACGCTGCTACATCCCAGGGGCTACCAGTCCTACGCACGTTATAAACCTTGGGGCGGACTGAGACGGCGTTCGGATGCTCTGTGTACTTTACCAGCAAAAACTGGACGGACCCCACGCCACCCCGATCGCAGGCTGCTGACCTCAGGCCGGCATCTACGTGACCCCATCACCGGGTTCCCACAGAGCCTCTACTTTCCTAGCAACCCCCCCAGAAAGATCCATAATTAGAAACTTGTGAACTGAACATTCACCGCCTCTCATCCCCTCTCCGCCCCCGGCCCCATCGTTCGAAGTCTGAGATCCTCGGAAACACCACCAGCTGCAGAGCAAACACACCTCTCTCTCCTCATGGATATTTAACGAGACTGCAAGCAACAATATGGGCACCGTCCTGTCCGACTGTTCTGGAAAAGACCGGGGCTGCTGTCCTCCACTGGTTTTCTCTAAGGCACCGATTCCGAATCCTGTCTGCACGTTACATCCCCTGAGCAGACTCTGAAAAACACTGGTGCCGGGGCTCTGCCCTCTGGAGGGCTCGGCTGAGTGTGCCCTGGGGGGAGGCCCATTCCTCCGCTGCCTCAGGTGAGTGGAGCCCACAACAGAGCTCTCAGGGGACGGTCCCCCCACCCCCACGGCTTCCGCACAAGCCACACCCCAGACTGCACCAGAGCCCCTGGGGTTGACGCAGCAGCCCAGCCCTCCCGGTTTCCGGCAAACGCTGGCCAGGCGACTCCCGGGCAGGCTCAGGTTTGAGAACCAGTGCTCTGGAGGGGCGTGTAAACACGGTCACCGCTTCAGACCCTCCGCAGAATACGGGGTATCTCTTATGGAAACGGAGTGGTTAAGGGACTGTTCCCCGCTGCGGCCACCAAACGGATGCTCGTTTTCTAAACGACTTTGAAACTTGTGTTCCTCAACTCTGAGGCTCAGCAGGAACCAGGTGGGACCTGGTTCCGGGGAGACAAAGAGACCGGGGAGGGCCCAGTCGGGGCTTCAGGTCAAGCACCCCCAGCGGCCACTGGGGGGGGAGGTTTCTGACCTGGGGGCTGTCCCGCGGAGGAGGGGAGGGGCTGTGGGAAAGGGCAAGGGGGCGGAGCCCAAACAAACCCAGTCTCCCGAGCGCGGAGCGCGGAGGCTGCACATCCGTCCAACTCGGAACCACTAAGCCACTCTGGCCACGCGAGCCCGAGGAGAAGCCAAACCCGGAGGCCGGCCGGCATTCCGGCGCCCGGGCCCCGGTACGAAGCAGGGACCCGGAGAGAAGCCCTCCCCGGGGTCGCGCCCGCCGGGCGCCCGGGCCTCACCTTTCACGATGGTGGCCTCCTTCAGGTGATGCGACAGGAAGTCAATGCTGGCGTAGGTGCTGGCGGAGGGCAGGGCGCCAGGGCCCGGGCCCCCACACACGCCGCCGGCGCCGCTGCCCCCCACGGCGGCGCTGATGAGGCCCCCGAGGCTATGGGTCCGGCCCCAGGCGCCCTTCTCCCCCGGCTGCGGCTGCGGGTGCGGCCCGGCCTCGTCCCTCACGTCGATGGCGATGTAGTTGAGGCCGTTCTGGAAGCCGGCGGACGTCTCCCTGCGCATCGGGGAGCCCCCGGCCAAGGCCCCCGGCTGACCCGGCAGCCACGGCCTGGCCTGCTGGGGCGGCGGGGGCTGCGCCTGGCGCGGGGACGTGGGGCGCTCCTCGCCCCCGGCCAGGCCGCCGCCGCCGCCGCCTTCGCTGCTTTTCCTGAGAGAGACGTTTTCCACGGAGGCCGAGTTGTGGCGCTTCGGGTTGTGGGCGAAGGACGGGGACACGGGGGTCACAGTGGTGGTCGAGGAGAAGGTCTCGGAGCTGTGGCGGCGGCGGCCGCCCTGCGGGTCCGCGCGGATGACCTTGGCGCCCCTGTGCGGGTCCGGGGGCTGCGCCGCCTGCAGGAAGGCCTCCACGCCCGACACCTGCTCCATGAGGCTCAGCCGCTTGACGCCCGACGCGGGGCTGGCGACGCGGGCGCCGTCCGGCTTCGGGGGCGCGGCGATGGGCTGCGGCGGGGTGGCGGCCACGCCGAAGGCCATCTCGGTGTAGTCCCCGTTGTCCGCGGCCTCGGAGGACGAAGGGGAGCGGCGCTGGGGCCCGGGGCAGGGGCGCCGGGGCGGCGGTACAGCTCCGCGGGCGGGGGCGGCGGCGGCTGCAGCGGCGAGGCGGGCGCGGCGGGCGCGGGGGCAGGGCGGGTAGGGGCGGCGGCCTCGGGGACAGGAGGGCGTCCAGGGAGCCCACGGGGCCCCCGCCCGGCGCCCGGCTTGGGCGACCTGGGCGAGCTGAAGTCGAGGTTCATGTAGTCGGACAGCGGGGAGCGCTGCCTGCAGTCGCTGCCGGTGCCCGGGGTGCCCGAGCCCAGCGAGGAGGCGGGGCTGCCGGCGGCCAGCAGCGGGGGCGCGGGCGGCGACAGGCGCGCCCCCGCCTCGCCGAAGTCGATGTTGATGTACTCGCCGGGGCTCCGGGGCTCGGGCGGCAGCGGGAGCTCGTGCGTGCTGGGCAGGGTGTGCAGCGCCTCGAGCGACAGGCGCGTGGGCCGCACGGCCCGGCAGCGCGGGCCCAGGAAGCCGCCGGCGCCGCCGCCCGGCCGGGGGGGCGGCACGGGGTGCGGGGGCGCGCGAGCGCGGGCGCCCGGGCTGGGGGCGGCGCCGGCCTCTCCTCCGGGATGCGCCCCACGGGCGAGCTCATGAGCACGTACTGGTCGCTGTCGCCGGCACAGGCGTAGGGCGCCCTGCAGGAGCGCGGCAAGGGGCCGGCGCAGCAGCCGGGCCCGCCCTGCAAGGCGGCGGGGAAGAAGTCGGGGGGCGTCCCCGGGGCGCCCGCGTCGCTGGGGGACATGTTGAGGTAGTCCCCGTTGGCCAGCAGCTTGCCGTCGCCGCTCTCCACCGACAGCTTGGAGCCGCACCACATGCGCATGTAGCCGCTGTCCTCGGGCGAGCTCTCGGCCGGGGAGCCCGCCTTGCAGCCGTCCCCGCGGCCGGGAAGGGCCTGCCGGGCGCGGGCCGCGGCTGGCGCGGGCGGCGCGGGGGGGCGCCCGGCGGGGCTGCAGGATCTGCTTCGGGGCCGACACGCTGGTGGGGCTCATGGGCATGTAGTCGTCGCTCCTGCCGCCGCCGCCCGCGAGCGCCCCGCCGGGGGTCATGGGCACGTAGCCGTCGTCGGCCCCCGAGTTGCTGCTGGAGCTCCTGTGCGACCCGATCTCGATGTCCCCGTAGTCCTCGGGGTAGGGGTGGTAGGCCACTCGGGGGGACGAGGCGGGGCAGGCCGGGCAGAGGCGGCCCGAGCTGCCCGAGAAGGCCACCCGCATCAGCGTGTACTCATCCAGCGACGCGGAGGAGGGCTGGGGCGCCGGCCGCTGCCGGGCGGGCGTGGTCAGCGAGTAAGTCCTCTTGCGCAGCCCCCGGTCCAGGTCCGGCGCCCCGTCCCCCGACACCCGGCGGTAGGGGCGGCCGCCGTGGCCCAGCGCCCGGTCCATGGTCATGTACCCGTACAGCTCGCTCCCGCCGCCGTCCCGGGCCGGGGGCGTCTCGGCGATGGACTCGGGCGTGGTGCTCCTGTGGCCGCAGAAGGCCCGCAGGTCCCCGGGGCTGGAGCCGTACTCGTCCAGGGACATGAAGCCGGGGTCGCTGGGGGAGCCCGAGGCCGAGGCGCTGCCGCTGGAGGGCCGCTGGCCGGCGGGCTGGTGCAGGGGGTGGTGCGGGTGCGGGCCCGGGGGCGGCGGGTAGGACCCGGAGCCGTGCCCGCTGCTGGACGACAGGCTGCCGGGGCTGGTGGCCGCGGGCGGCGAGTGCGCCACGGGCATGGACATGGAGCGGCTGTGCTGCAGGGCGCCCCCTGCCGGCGCCGGCGCCACCTTGCTCGCGCGCCCGCCGCAGCCGCCGCTCAGGGTGTGCGAGCGGCTCAGGGGCGCGCGCAGCGGCCCGGGGCTCAGGGGACTCCCGGCCACCGACACGGGCCTGCCGCCCGCCGCCCCGCCCGCCGCGCCGGCCGCCGCGCCGCCGTCGCCCTCGCTGGCCGTGCGCACCCGGCACGAGCCGCACTTGGCGGCCGGCGGGGTGGCGGCCAGGCTGTCGGTGCGCGAGCGGCGCACCAGGCCCGTCTGGCTGGGCGGCAGGTGGACCAGGTGGTGGTGGCGGCGCGCGCCGGGGACGCTGATGGGGTGGGTGGACGACGAGCCCGACGACTGGCTCTTGCTGCGCGGCCGGAACTCGAAGAGCTCCTTGAGCGCCTTCATGGCCTCCAGGATGGTCTCGTGGATGTTCTGCGCCACCACCGAGTCGTCGGCCTGCATCCACAGCTCGCCCGGGCCCGTGACGGCCGAGCGCCCCACCTCGATGAAGAAGAAGCTGTCCGAGTGGCCGCAGCGGCGGATGTTCATGAGCTGCAGCGTCACCGACGGCTGCTCGCAGTTGAGCTTCACGAAGCCGATGGTGCGCGCCGACAGGCACAGGCGGTACACGCCCGTCAGGTTCTTGCTCTGGCCCAGGCCCTTGGGCTTCAGGTTCACCTGCCACACCTCGCGGTAGGCGGGCGCCGGCGGCCCGTCGCCGTCCTCGGCCGCGGCGGCGCCGGCCGAGCCGCCCAGGGCGCCGGGCAGGGAGGCGCTGCAGGGCGCGGCGGCGGGGGGCGCGGCGGCGGGGGGCGCGCGGCCCTCGCTGACCAGCTCGGTGAGCGCGCGGTACCAGCCGTCCTGCTCATGCTCGTTCTCGGCCGCCACGGCGAAGTACTCGTCGCGGGTGTAGAGCGCGATCAGGTACTTGTGCTTGGCGTCGGCGCGCTTGTTGATGTTGAGGCAGCAGTCGAGCGCGATGACCCGCTTCGGGGCGCCCGCCTTGCTCCGCCACTTCTTCTCGCTCTCGTAGTACTCGAGCCGCGGCGGCTGCGGCGCCGGCCCCCCGCCCGCGGCCGCCGCCTCGTCGCCGGGCCCGCGCAGCACGAAGAAGCGCTTGTGGCCGTGCTTCTGCTTGCGCAGGTAGCCGCACTTGCGCACGCCGTGGTTGTTGTTGTTGTTGTTGTTGTTGAGGTTGGGGCCGTCGCCGCCCGCCGGCGCGGGGCCCGGGCGGCGGCGGGCTCGCCATCGCCGGCGCCGCAGGCGCGCCCGGCCCGGCGCGGAGCGGCCGCGGGGGAGCGCGGCGGGGGCGCGGGCGGGGGCGGCTCCTCCCCGCACCCCCTGCTCGCCCGCGGGGCCCGGGAGGCGGGGAAGGTCCGGGGAGGCCCGCGGGGGCCGGCGCCGCGCGGTGGCGCAGCGCCCTCCGCGCTCCCGGGCCCCGGAGGATGCCCGGCGCGGGCGGTGGCCGCCCCCCGGCCCGGCTCCCCGGGGCCGCTGCCTCCCGGGCTCTCGGGCGGCGCCCGGGGACTCGCTGGCTGCGCCGAGAGTCGGGTCCCCGAGCCGCGGGGCCGAGCCTATGGCGCGCGCGGCCGCACGGGTCCCGCCGCCGCGCCGCGCTCCGGGGTGCCGGGGTGCGCCCGGCCGCTCGGGGTCCGCGCCGCCCGGGGCCGCTGCCGCTGCCGCTGCTGCCAACGGCGACCCGGGCTCGTCGCGGTCCCCGCCGCACAGTGAGTAACACATCGCGCACCGAGTGACTGAACTAAGAAGAGCAAAACAACATGTGACTCGGCGTTACGCAGGCACACACGGCGCGGCCGCCCCGCCCCGCCGCCCGCATTGGCGCCGCGCCCCCGACGGACGGCCGCCGCGGCCAATGGGCGCGGGCCGCGGGGGGCGGGCCGCGCGCCCCGCGCCCCCTTTCTCCCCGGGCCGCGTTTCCCGCCGTCCCCTCCCCCTCCCGGGGGGCCGCGGCCCGGGCGGGGTGGGGCGGCCCGGGCCTCGTTAATCAGAGGCTCGTTGTGGATGCCTGCGGAGGAGACGCCACCCAGGGCGGGAAAAGGGGCGCGCGGGGGGGCGGGGGCGGCCGCCGCGCGGAGGGCCCTTCCCTCCCGCCTTTGACTCAATTAATCGGGCTCGGAGCTTCCGCCGGGGAGGGGACGGGGGAGGGGACACTGCGGGGGGCGGGGGCCGGCGGAGATCAAGGGCCGAGACCGCCGGCCGGGGAGGGGCGGCCGCGGGGCGCGCGGGGCCCGGGCGCGGGGCGCTGCTGCCCGGCTCGCGAGGGCGAGACGGGGCGGCGAACCTGGCTGCGCTCTCGTGCCCCCCTCCCCCCACTCGCACCCTGGGGCGCGCGGACCTGGCGCCCGGACGCGGGTGGGCGCGCGCCCGGGTGGCGCCCGGCCCGCGCCGTGTTTACGAGCATCACGTTAGTCACCGGCGCGCGCCGGATCGATAGCAGCTCGGCGCCCTTTCCTGGAAGGAGGGAGGGGCTCCCGGGGTCCCGCCCGCTCGGGGGCGCCCTTCCCCCGCGCCCCGGCCGTGGGCTCTTCCGGGGCGTCCTCCGCGCCATCCACTTGTCAGGTTCCCGGGAAGGTGAGGGCGTCTGCTGGGATGTAACACGGGAAAGGAGGAGGGAGAGCGGGCGTGGAAAAGTGCGGTTTCCATAGCGCCGGAGAGAGGGCGGGCTCGGCTCTCCGCCGCCCGCGGCCCGGGTCCCCCCGGGGTCCCCCCCGCCCCCGGCCTGCAGGCCCCGCGCGCCCCCGGCGGCCGCCGCTGGCGAAGATGCCCTTGAAGCGGTGCTTCCGACACCCGCGTCTCCGCGGCTTTCCTGTGGCTTCTGTGACGCTCGGAGCCGGTTCCAAATACGAACCCGCGTGGTCGCTTCTCCTAAATGTCAAAGTGGGCGCAGCTGGCGACGACGGGTGTCCCCGAGTCCAGGCCGCCGCAGGCTCCGCGGCTCGGAGGGGCCGACGAGGCTCACCAAACAGGCCCTTGTCTGCGTTCTTTAATTCGTGCGTTTTCATGGAATCATGTGGAACAATAATGGTGGTTATTTTTTTTTTTAGAAGTCCTGGAAGTTTGCCTTTGAATGCCCTCTATAGTTTATAAAAGTCGTTATTTAAAATGTAATGAAATCTATAGTCTAAGGAAAATGAGATTGCAGTTTTAGAGACGGTGATAAATATGTTAACATCTTTGTAGGCGTGTGACTTAAAGATCTTGTTAGTTAATATTTATCTGCCCGAAGATAAGAGCGTTTTAATTTTTTTTAGCACGTACACAGTTCTGATTATTGATGAGGAGCATAAATTTGGGAAGAATAATCCATGAGGCGTATATCACAGTAGAGTTTGCCTCAAAGAGGTGAATTTAAAGCCGATCTTCCATTTTCAATCGTGCTTTAAAAAACAACACCGGGGGAGGGTCGTTTCACGGTGTGCGCCTGCCTGCGTATGTGTGTGCGCGTGTTGGGGGCCATGGTCCTCTGGTTTCCTATTCCTTTTAGATGCTGCCGTCCTTCCTAAGTTAACAAATGTTGCCTAGCAATATGTCTACTCTGGAAAGACATGAAGGAGTTCTTGTCTTGGAGTCTAAGGGAAATGTGGCGTTTTATCGGCTTTGTGAGGATGTCCCTCACACCACACCAGGGATCTAAATGGGCCTGCCTCTGTGGTCAGGAACCCTAACTAGCCGACCATGACCATGGCACCGCCTCTAACTCAGCCTAATGGGATCCTGAGCTCCTCGAAGAAAGTGTTTCTTGCAATTGTTCCGTTCTTTTCCTTTTGATTGTGGCTTTTCGTACAAAATTGGATTTTCACATATTCACTGAATAACTTGCTCGCTGTGCCCATCAAGTGTTAGCAAGTGTCATCTTCCGAGTGTATGTTTTTCCATAGGGCCGATCCGGTATCCGATGCCATATTCAAGGTCAGGTGTTAGAAGCTCTAAGTCGGCAGCTGACACTTTCCCCGCGCGCTGCCTGGGTCCTCAGGAGAGGAGGTGAGAAACTCTCACCTCCGTCAGTAGCTTTCTCATACCAGAAAAATCCCAGAGCTAAACTGCAAATGAATTGTCATTCTGAAGTCCTAGAATGTCTAAATACACGTGGGGGGTACACTTTCCATTCTCATTAAGAAGTCAGCCGGGGAACCCACCGGTAAGGAACTCTGTTATTGGAAGCATCCCTGGGTTCTTCCTCAACGAAAGGGCTCATGGTCTTCCTCCGTTCCCATTGCCAAATAAGCTATTTATTTATTTAAAGCTTGTTCTACACCTTGTGATTTTCCAACTGTTCTCCCATACTTTTTCAGCAAAAGTCAGCTAATAACATCTGCCAGGCTGCTCTCCATTCATGGCCTGTTGCCAGCCAGCAGCCTGGATGAAAGTTTTTCTCATGGCCCAAGATCTTCTGCTGGAAGTTCTCTTCGGTTTTACGGATCACCAAACGCCCATATCTTTTAGCAAGGAGTGTTTTTACGTTTGTTTGTTTTGCTTCCTTTGCATAAAATCATGCACAGGGATTCTTTTATTAAAACAAAAGGTCCTTTCTGGAATAACTCCATTACCTGTTATAAAGCAGTCAATTCTGTAAAAACGTGGACATTAAAAGCGCATCACAGATCCACAAGATAAATAATAATAATACAAATAGTAGTAAGAATTGTTACTTCTCTGTGTCATGTAAGAAAGGCACACATAAGGAGGAGAAAAGTAGATAACACTTTAGTGCTTGTGAGCTTTTTTTTTTTAATTCTTCACCCAGTGTAGCTGCTTGTCAGTATTTTCTATCTAGATGAACTGTGTCTCAAAACTAACTTAGCAGACAGTTAAGTGGAACACTATACGACCAGTTAGAATAGCTTCAATTTAAAATGTGCTTTATGAGGAAAAACTAAACTAAACTAAAATGTGCTTTAGGAGGTATAGATTTCAACTTCAGAGGCTTATGTCCAAGGGCATGTTCAGTCTTTTTAAAAAGTAGAGCGTTTCATCACATTTTGGTTTATTAAATAATGTAGTTCAGTAACTCATTTAAAGAATTTCTCCCTTTCTGATGGATGAACCGTGAAGAGACAGTCTTTTCCTCATCTAGAATTCATAAGGGGACTTCCTGCACTTTAAAAGCTGGGTTGTTTTTTTTTTCACAAATATATTTGCTAATATGTTTCAACTGAAATTTCACAAGAATTTTGTAACATGCTAATTCTGTGCAACAGAATGATTTATGTGAGAGAATGTAACTACTGTTTGGAGAGCTTACTACATGTGCATGGCATTCCAAATGTCTAAAGGACCAAGATTTGGTAATAGATTGTATTGGTTCCTTGGAAATTGTAAAAGCTTTCCACTTCAGTACTTATTTTGCTCATTACAACATGTATATCTTCATATGTCTCTTTCTGAAATGGCCATTGGGGAGAAGGGGTTTTCTCAAATAAATGACTCTTTCGTGTCCATGTACGGTGGAGCAAACTACTAGAACTTTAAAAATAACAATTCTTTTGGAAAAATCTATGCACTGAATTAAAACTCTTTAGAAAAAAGCTCATATAGTAGGACAAGCACAGCAACCCCAATACTCCAAACATTTTTATTTTAAATATAATTATGCTGGAGAAATATAAACGTAAACCACCAGTTACAAAGTGACTATAGTTAGTAATGTAACATTTTTATGAATTCACCTCTGGATTTTGTTGTGTTTGAATCTTGAGAATATGTTTCTAAATTAAGAACAAAACAAAACAACCCTTCCCACCCACCCCCATGGAATTTCCATGATAGAAATAAAAAATGTACATTAATGACTGCATCACATTACTGAACCATAAAAAGGGGGAGGGGGGCTTTTCTTAGAATAACCCCCTTGGAATGCTTGGCCCTGTCACAAAATCACGTTTTGCACGACCAGACAGTGCCCTGGGTGGCACCTGCTGTCAGTGTTCAGTTGCTGGCTTAAAACGTTGTTTGTTTGTTGTTATTGTAGTTTTCTCTCAGAGCAGAGCAAAATTGCTGCTTCTCAATGCGTAGGTCATGAGCAGATGACATTAAAAAAAAGTCTCTAAAATGACACAGCTCTATTTTCTAGAAGGGAGGGGGAGCGAGCGTGTCCTTGAACAGAGCAAATGTTGGGGAGGAAAGATCAGCCCACGTTCCGGGATCCCACTGTTTGCTCTAGGAGTGAGCTTTCGCCCTGTTTGTAAACTGCTGGGGACGTAAGTAGGACCCGAGCCACCCAACTGTTTCCCAGATGCTCTGGCGATTCGTGGGACTGGATCGCAGTCAGAAACCTTCCAGTTTTCTGCACTTCACATGCTGTCTCCAGGCTGGCCTCTGCGTCTGTTTTCTGGAGTTGTTTTGAAATCCAACGAAAAGATAGCAATGAAATGTGACCAGATCTTGTGAAGGGCGCCACCAATTGGCAATGCATCTTCCTCAGGCAGAACAGGCTTTTTTTTTTTTTTTTTTGCAAGACGTTGAAGCCAGGAACCTGGCAGAAAGTTGGTTACAACCCACCATACACTTGCTGTGTGCAAGTCTTTCAATAGGTGGGTAGAAACAATTTAGGGTAAAACCCAGAAATACGGACACTGAGCGACTCGGCATGATCAGATAACAAACGAAGGGATACATTCAGTGCAAAAACTTGTTCTTTATGATCGGCTAAGTATCAAGCTAATATGTTCATGTTTTCTAATATATTTTATCTCAATTTGCATGTTTACTTACAAATACTTACAAAGAGCAGTTACTGTATGAAAACTGAATATCGATGTTTGTTTAAGATTTTGGAAAACTTCCTAGGCAACAAAATTAAAACAAACAAGGATCTGAACTCAGGATTACTTCGGAGTAAACCTGAGTTACAATCAAGATGTGTATGTGTTGCAAGCAAGCTTTTTATCGTATTTTTTCACTAACTTGACCTATCAGTCTCGATGTTTTTGTTTTTTTTTTTAGAATGAACCAGTCATCTTGAGGGAAATTGAAAAACAACGTTTGAAAAATTATGGATGGGAAAGAAAATATGTCTTAAAAGCCAAGAACAACAAAATCATTTTTAAACTATAAATAATAAATGGGGGTTAATAAATGTCAAATGTGACTATTTTTTATTACAATAATGTGAACTTATGAACTCACGACTTATTTTTCAACTCTAAATGTAAAAATTACATTTTCTTTGTAACTGTTTTGTCTGCGTTTAGGGAATGTAGAAAATAGAGGTACTTAAATTAGCAAATGGCATTTAGAGGTAAGTTATCTATAAAGTGAAGTGATCGGGGGGCGCCTGGGTGGCTTAGTTGGTTAAGCGTCCGACTTTCGCTTGGGTCATGATCTCGCAGTTCGTGGGTTCGAGCCCCGCGTCGGGCTCTGTGCTGACTGCCAGCTCGGAGCCTGGAGCTTGTTTCAGCCTGTGACTCCCTCTCTCTCTGACCCTCCCCTGCTCACGCTGTCTCTCTCTCTCCTAAAAATAAATAAAACATTAAAAAAAAAATAAAGTGAAGAGATCGGAGGACTTCCTTTCTTTACCATCAAACATGCCTTTCAGGTACCTTTCTCTGTGGATGGAAAAAAGATGGTGATATGTAAAATAACAATAATAATAACTAGTAAGGGTTACTTATCACTGTTTTCACATATGTTATAGAATGTGATTCTTACCAGTCTGTGGAACAAGTAAAATATATACAATTCTCCCATAATCTGAGACTGTAACTATATGATTCCAACACAAGTGAAAATAGAATCTTGATCTTTTAATTCTCCTCCTGGACGCAGGTTCACTAACCTGTCCTGTGCACCCACATGCAATGTTTAAGAGGCATGATTAACATCTTACATATTATTATTATACTTTTTGCCTTGTTTAGATCATGAATAACAAAGGATATCGACTGCACTGTATTGAGGAAATATGAATTGGTGAGGTTCACAAGAAAATAATGGCATGTAGTGCCATTTCCTGCTGCCTGTTGAGTGTTAAGTGGAGATGTCAGTTCAGATCAGCTGGCTCCGAGAATGGCCATGGCAGACACAAGCCAGCACTCCACATCTGCTAGTTCTCTTTTAAATTTTTTTTTAATGTTTTATTTATTTCTAGGAGAGAGAGAGAGAGAGACAGCATGAGCAGGGGAGGGTTAGAGAGAGAGGGAGTCACAGGCTGAAACAGGCTCCAGGCTCCGAGCTGGCAGTCAGCACAGAGCCCGACGCGGGGCTTGAACCCACGAACTGCGAGATCATGACCTAAGCGAAAGTCGGACGCCCAACCGACTAAGCCACCCAGGCGCCCCTGCTAGTTCTCTTTTAGATGTCAGCCTAACCTCTTGCTCAAAGAGAAAAAAAATGAGAAATCTACATAAAAATATTCTTTAAAAAATTTTTTTATATATATTTTTGAGAGAGACAGAGACAGAGCAGGAGCAGGGAGGGGCAGAGAGAGGGGGAGACACAGAATCCGAAGCAGCTCCAGGCTCCGAGCTGCCAGCACAGAGCCCGACGTGGGGCTCGAACCCACGAACTGTGAGATCATGACCTGAGCGGAACAAAGTCAGATGCCTAACCAACTGAGCCACCCAGGCGCCCCAGCATGAAGCATATGTTAGGAATTATCCAGAATGTAAGTCTTTGTCCTTTGTTTTCTATCTAGATAATAAGGCACTATTTCCTTAAGTGATTAATATTTAAGCTTCTTCTTTTCCTTGTGGCTTTTATTAATATTGTCTTATAAATAGGACACAAAAATTATTAGATGTTATTATGACCATCATCTGGCATTTTCTTAATGGCTTATATTAATTCTTAAGGCTGCTATCTTAGCCCATTCTTGCCAAGAACATGTGGCAGAGAAAGTGATTTTCATCTCCGAGTACAAAACTTTTACAGAGTCTCTCACATCACATCGAATTACATTTTCAGGAAAACTACAGGACCAGGGCATGTGGAAATAAAATGAGAACGAAACTTCACACCATTAAATAAAACTGTCTTCCGATTGTAATTTTGTTTGCACTTAGAAGAAAGGGGATGCGTGAGAAAAAGTACGAGGCAAATTGAGGCAACTTTAAGATGAATCTTTTTAAAGGTGTCTTTTGATTTGATTTGGTTTGACTGATGTTAGGTGTTGAATGGTCAACGTGGGGATTGCTTTGCGCGTGACCCTGAGAGAGTTTGGTCGGGGCCACAGCTCCGGATGGCCTCTGACCCATGCACCTGTGCCACCAGGCGTCCCCAAGTCCCACGGAAGCCATCTGTGGTGCCCCCGTTCTGACTCAGGACCCGGGAGAGAGCCCCAGCGCCACAGTCCTGGGGTGGAAGTCCCCATCGTCCGGTTCAACCTGCTCCTTAAATACAACGAACCGATTCGCTGTGCAGTCTCACCGCTCTTCCCCTGGCTGCTCTCCCCCACTTTCCGCCTTCTAAGTGGTGCTTGAGTCTCTGGCTTTGTTGACCTGATGGTGCTCCCCCTGACGATGGGATTACTATTTCAAACGTGAAAATGCATAAGGAAAACACGTTAGTGATAAGAACCGAGTGCCCATTTTATAAATAAGGCACATCCGTTTAAAATAAACGAAGGGCGGGGCGCCTGGGTGGCTTAGTTGGTTGAGCGTCCGACTTTCGTTTAGGTCATGATCTCGCAGTTCGTGGGTTCGAGCCCCGCGTCGGGCTCTGTGCTGACTGCCAGCTCGGAGCCTGGAGCCTGTTTCGGTCTGTGACTCCCTCTCTCTCTGACCCTCCCCTGCTCACGCTTGCTCTCTCTCTCTCTCTCCTAGAAATAAATAATTAAAAAATTAAAAAAAAAATAAAAAATAAATAAATAAAATAAAATAAACGAAGGGCGCTTAAACCCAGCGCATGCTTTCCAAGTGACCCGCTGAACAAGTCCCAGGGAATGAAGCTAGTAAACACAGTCTCCAACTTTTGTTTCATGGAAATTAGTTTTAATTAGTCAGACATTACTAATTCAATTGAGTCCAGCGTTAGGTTAATTTTTAAAAAGCCAGTGTTCTGATCCCACCTCAGTCTGCGGGCTGAGGAACTGTTTACATAGTATGGAAAAATACGGAGAGGTGGCGATATCTGGTGACAAATTCATACTAACACCATGAAATATTTGATTCCAGCAAGCTTATCAATATATTTCAAGCATTTCCTTTGTGCTAGACACTGTGTGTGGTCCTGTGGGCACAAAAATGCAAGCCCACGACAGCCCCCTAGGGGTGCCTGCTCGTTCCCTGGGTCTCTCGGGCCCCCACACCTCTGGCTGGGTAAGTGGAATATGCATGGCGGCCTCCCTTTACTCAAGCCACTTCTAGGAATGTGCTTGCAGACAGCCGCCCTAAGAGAGGAAGCAAGCGGCGAGGACAAGCAGAGAGGTTGCCTACCTCCTGCTGTACAAGAGGTGAATCCCCCAAGCCCATCGCGTGAGTTGTGACACCATGCGGTGGCCGCACGCGCTGGCTTCTCCGTGGCGCCCTCGCGGCGCTCGGGGTGAAGCAGAGGCAAGTCATGCTGTCCATGCCAGGAGTGGGTGGCCCCCAAGCAGCCCCCGTCCTCCGCCAGCGCGCACAGCGTGGGGCAGGCCAGCCGATCCTGTAAGCAAGAGGAAATGCAACTGCAGACCCTGACAGTGCCCTCCGGAAGCTCACCGTCTAGTGGGAAGAAGAGAAACTACATGCACGTAGCTAAATCAAAGGGCCAGTTGTGTTAAGTACGGAAATAGATCCAATTACACAGGGGGAAAGAGTATATTACAAAGCTGGCGTTTTACCTCGCCAGGGGAGAAGGCAGATGATGCAATGAATGGGGTCTGCATAGCTGGGAAATATATCTGAAGACACGTTAAGGTTTATTTATCTTTGAGAGAGAGTGAGGGAGACACAGAGTGCAAGTGGGGGAGGGGCAGAGAGAGAGGGAGACACAGAATCAGAAGCAGCTCCAGGCTCCGAGCTGTCAGCACAGAGCCTGACGCGGGGCTCGAACCCAAGATCCATGAGATCATGGCCTGAGCTGAAGTCAGGCGCTCAACCCACTGAGCCACCCAGGGGCCCCTGCAGACACGTTAAATTTGAATGCCTGTCTCCTTTCACTAAAATGTCAGTTGAATTGAAGACTAAATTATTAAAACACGAAACCATACAATCTAGGAGAAAATGAAAGAAATATTGATGACTTTGACTTTCTAAAACAATTCTGTGAGGGTGGGCGGATACAGTAAAAACAAAGTCAAAGTGCAGAAAGTGAAACTGGGGAGAAACCACAGGAAGAACTGGGAAGAATTAGCACAGATAAAGCGCTAATTCTTATGTCTTTGGATAATACCTTCAGGGCTCCTGTGAGACAATTTAATAAGGAATCTGAAATCGTAGTGTTGAAATGGGTGAAGAATCTGAGCACTAACGTCATGGTAATATAAATAAGTGCAAGAAAGTCTTAAATTTATGAACGCTTGCTTAACCTTTCCCATAATAAGATAAATGCAAATTAAAACCACAAAGTGGCACAATCATTCACCTATCAGATTGGCTCAGATTGAGAATTTGATAATGCAGTGTGTTTGCCAGAATGTTGGGAAAGGTTCTCGCACAAAGCCCTGGTGGTACCGACCGAAACACGTGTGCCGAGCAGTTTGCCTCGATCAGAACGGTAAATGCCCCCGTGCCTGGAATTTAACTTCTAGGAATTACTCGTGCATAGGTGAAGTGATTTCTTTATGAGGGTGTTTACTGCACTGCTGATTGGAATAGAAACAAATTCACGTATGTGAAATAATATGTACTGAAGTGTCTTCACTTCAGTCTTGCCTGGAATAACAAAAAATTTGGAAGCAAGTTGAATGCCAACAATTTGGGACTGATCAAACTTTACCTCTCCCTGTATCTACCTACCTACCTACCTACCTATCTTCGCTCTTAAGAAAATATACAGGCGGTGTTCCCAACCATGACTGGATGACAATTTCAAAGCATTTTATTTTGGTCTTTTAGAGAGAGAGCGAGAGGGAGCAGGATAGGGGCAGAGAGAGAGAGAGAGAATCTGAAACAGGCTCCATGCTAATATGGAATTCGATCCCATGACCCTGGGATCATGACGGAAATCAAGAGTTAGTGCTCAACCAACTGAACCACCCAGGGTGGCCCTGGATTACCATTTCAAACATAATATTGCATAATTAAAACTTTTTAGTGCTAATAACCAAGTGCCCATTTTATGACCAAGGCACGCCCATGTAGACCCCAGGAGGTATAAGGGCAGTGTAAATGGACACCAGGATACACGTGATGGAAACAGGAACATGGCGGCTGTGTTTACACTGACCCACAGTCACGTTTGAGGACACAGTGTATGGTGGGCGTGTAAGTCACAGGGCAGGGCTGGGCTGGGGTGGGAGATGGGTTTTTTGAATTTTATAACACAAGAATCTATTCAATGGTCAAAAGTGTGAAAATAATTAATTTCAGTTTTACCTAATGGCCCAGTAGACCCTGGTGAGGGTTTGGGCGCGCAGGAGGAAACGCAGAGTCTGGAAGGGTCTGGAAAGCTTTGAGGGGTGGCCGGGACCCCGCAGCGCCCTCTCCTGAGAGAAGGTCGCAGCGGGAGAATGGAGAGGTGACCTAGCCCCAGCCATCGAAGGGACGATGTCAGGGGACCGTCGTCGGAGGGGTTTGGACAGACCAGCCTGGAGGTGGCGGGGGTGGGGGGAACGGGAGGAGGGCAGGGCTTCCCAGACCACATGGTGTTGGGAGGGGCCGGAGCAGGAGCCTGCCCAGGGCCCAGGGAAGAAGCAGCCTTTGAAACCAGAGGGAACGAGGGTGGGCGTCCCAGGTGTGAGCAGAGGGGGGTGTGGCCGCAGGCACAGCCGTGACAACCAGGGGAAGTCACCCAGGGAGGGGGCCTGGATCTCCCCCAGCACTCTCCTCCTGAGCATCGGTGAGACAGGAGGCTGGATTGCAGCCCAGAGACGCACGGAAGATGGGCCCGGGTCCCTGAGGATGAAATGCAGTGGGCGGAGCACTTCCCTTCTGTGGACAAAGCCATGGGCATCGAGAAGGGCAGCAGGTGCCGGGGAGCTGAGATGGAGGCCGAGAGCAGCAGCGTCCTCGGGAGGCAGCTTGGGTTCCCACAGGACACAGACCAGGTTTACAGCGGGGTGACCCGTAGAAGAATGGACTAGAAGCGCTCGGGAAACAAAGGAGGAAAATGGGGCTGGTTGAAAGGCAAGGACCACTTAGCACAACCCCACGGGAGCGGTGGACAGCGGTGGACGGTGCTCGGCCCGAACGTGATGCAGGCTGAGTTTCCATAGTGTCTGTGAAGATGCTAATTGAGCTGTGTGGCCAGGGGTGAGGGAGACCAGAGACCCCTTCCTCGGTGTGGCTTGTGTTGGCATCCGTGATGCGTGCCGCACGAGGCGTCAGGGATGCACGGAGAGGCGCCAGCCAGGAGGCACCTTGTGGGGGGCAGGGACAGGGAGAGATCCGTGTGTTCCCCTGACTGCTGTGTGTGAGTGGCCTCTGTCAGGTCTGGAGCACGGGTCTCCATTGGTGCCTCCATCTCATGGCTGTTTTCTGTGAATCATAGAGCTCCCATTACCGACTCTTCCCCAAAGTCAATATCATCTTGCTCTTTTCTTCTCTTTTTTAATGTTTATTTATTTTTGAGAGAGACAGAGTGTGAGCAGGGGAGGGGCAGAGAGAGAGAGAGCCACAGAATCCGAAGCAGCTCCAGGCTCTGAGCTGTCAGCACAGAGCCCGACATGGAGCTCGAACCCACAAACTGACATCATGACCTGAGCCGAAGTCGGATGATTAACCAGCTGAGCCCCCAGGGTGCCTCTCATCTTGCTCTTTCTCTGCAGCCTCTGCGTTTCTGGAACGTGGTTCAGAATCCCTTTCCTTGACTCTCAAGCTGACAGCGTGTTAGAACTTGTTCCCATAATAACTGTGGCCGATGCAACTCGTTTACACCCGTAGCTCCCTTTGAAAACTCCAGTCAAGAATTTCCAGAGATGGTGCCATTAAACGACCGTCAGGTGCCACCAGTCACACGTGATGAGTGTTGATGTTACCCTGGGACAGGCATGGAAACTGGTGCCCGACCTTCCTTCCCGTCCTCACTGCTGCAGACGGGCCAGCTTACTGCAGGACGCATCTCAGAGCCCTTCCCTCCCCAGCCCTCCGCCCGCCCTGGGCTTTGTCGATTCCCGCTTTACTCTGCATCCGCTTTCTCTAGGAATCTGCCACGTGGTTGATGCTCGATACATTCTTGTCCAGCCTGTTCTTCCTTTTTGGATTATACTTGTCTACTTTTTCCTCCAATGGAACATTTCTGCAATTACAGAAAAGCTCAGATGAACTGATACATTAAGCCCTTTGAATTATAAAGGGCCGGCAGATTGTAAGTAGTCAATAAAGGCGGATTATGGTTTTGTGTTCTGTGTCATGCCTTCTGTGGGCCACAGACACGGAGGCCTTGTGGACCTGCTGTTCGGGCAGTGGAAGGCTGACAGCTGAGGATGTATAGCGGCTTGTTTCTTTAGGTCGAGATGTGGGAATTCCAGAAGGTGCATCAAGTGACCCTATGGGTTTGGGTGCAGGGAGGGGTGGAGTGAGAAAGGGAAAGAAGTGATCCAGAAAACCTACATTTTGAGAGTGACCATGAGTTAGAGTTATGAGCTGTAGAGGAACTCACTGGCCTCAAGGTTTCTAGAAGAATCCATCCTAGCACCTCCTGATGAGGGGACTGGGTGAGGTTGGCAAATCTGAATCTTCTGGAGGAGGAATCAGACAAAGTTTACGACTAAATCTTGTGCTATATGGTGCGTTCTGGAAAAACATATACGAAGTGGATATATAGTACAAATCAGTGGATTTTTAATAAACATTTCTATATTTAGTTCCAGAAACAAATGATGGTTTATTTTCTAACCATTGCTAGAGGGGGAAAAATGAGTAAAGCTAATCAGAAAAAAAGCTGAGGATTTCTAGGGGAAGAATGTAATTTTGTAAAAAAGAGGATTAATAGATAAAATCTTAAGTCTATTTCTCATGTGCTATTACAGTAATCTAGGATTTGTTTATTCTAATTCTTAATTCCAGAAACCTCTCAAGATGAAGCGTGTATATACTTGTTAAGTTTTTATTTAAACTCCAGATAGCTAAAGCCTGTGTATGTTTTGAGCTAGGGAGAAATCTGCGATCTGGGGGTCAACCAGAAGAGAGAGGTCGCCCCCCCCCACTTCCCTTCTCTCTCCAGCCGTAGACTGACTGTCAGTGCCATTGTGACAGATAGCTCTTATTTCAACGCAAACATACTTCATACTTTGAAATCTCCTTTCCAAGATGCATCCTGGGTAAGAAGTCTACCATTCTGGTGAGTGCCGGTAACAGTGTGAGGCCGTGCGCATGTCGGGGTGAGGATCGATCTCCAGATCTCCGATCTCCATATCTTCCCCTCAGTGCTGATGTAACTGTAAAACTGCTCTAAGAAAAGAAAGCCTTAATGGGCACCTGGGGAGCTCAGTTGGTTAAGTGTCAGACTTCAGCTCCGGTCATGGTCTCAGGGTTTGTGAGTTCAAGCCCCGTGTTGAGCTCTGTGCTGACAGCTCAGAGCCTGGGGCCTGCTGCGGATTCTGTGTCCACCCCCTCGCCCCCATCCTCTCCTCCCCTGCTCGCCCTCTGTCTCTCTCTTTGTCAAAAATAAATGAGCATTAAAACATTTTTTAAACTATAAAAAAATAAAGCCTTAAAATATTTTCTAAAAAACTCTACCATGAGCTAGTGTTAAAGGTCACCACTAACATAATTATGTTAACATAATTATTTCATATTATGTGAATTTTATTTCATAAACTCTGCCATGGTAGAAGCATTTCCTTCTATAGAGAGGCTACAAGGAGCACCACAGCAACCCGACTGTGACAGACACATGAAAACGTAACATTTATTCCCAAGATGTGCTTATTTTCAAAAGCAGAAAAGTGGGAGAGCAGGGGAGAAGGAGAGAGGAAATGAAGGAAACAGGGCAAGGTGGAAGTGGGCATGAGAAGCCTGCCGTTCCAGAATTAAGGAGGGCAGTGCCTGTAATCCCACCTGATTGAAAATAATATTTCTGTGGGGCACCTGGGTGGCTTAGTCGGTTAAGCGTCCGACTTTCGTTCAGGTCATGATCTCACGGTTTGTGGGTTCGAGCCCCGCAGCGGGCTCTGTGCTGACAGCTCAGAGCCTGGAGCCTGTTTCGGAGTCTGTGTCTCCCTCTCTCTCTGACCCTCCCCTGCTCACGCTGTCTCTCTCTCTCTCCTAGAAATAAATAAAAATATTTAAAAAAAAAAAGAAAATAATATTTCTGAAAACTTGAGGCGGCTTCTGTCCGGAGGTGGGCTTGTGCAGGGGCGTGCTGTGCTGAACGCTGGTCCCCAGGGTGCCCCAGTGGAAAAAGGAGGTTGATGGTCCAGAGGGGCTTGTCACCCCCAAAATTACAATTATTTCCTAACAAACACTCATTTCTCTTCCCCGCCGACCTCCCACACCGGCTCGAAGTGCACACGCGGCTTCCTGTGTGGCTCCCGGCCGGATGTGTCATTTCACCGTCCCGACGTGCACTCGCACGGACTGGCACCCAGTCCAGTGGCGATGGAAATGTCACCTACATGTTCTGACTGTTGACGTAATCATTGCTTATTGTAGAAACTTTTTAGGCTCCAGGAAAGTGAATAGAAGAAAATTTAAGTTAGTTTTATTGGTGCTGCCCAGGGATGTCTCTCACTAACATCTTAGGACATATGGCCACCGTTATATCTATATGATGTACATACATATACAATATATATCATATACATAGAGAAGACTATATAAGTAATGTATATATTATTGTGCAAAGTGGAAACCATACTACCTATGCAGACATTAATTTGCTTTTAAAATGTCAAATGTCATCAGTTTCCTGAAGTATGGATTTTTATACATGCCACCCCTTTTACAAATGCATCAGGATTCATTTAACTGCTATGTTAACACTTTCCCATTTTTGTGGTTCCCTTTTTTAATTTAATTTTATTTTAGAGAGAAAGAGAGTGTGTGAGGAATGGAAGAGGGGTAGAGGGAGAGAGAGAGAATCCCAAGCAGGCTCCACGCTCAGCACAGAGCCCGATGTGGAGCTTGATCCCATGAACCGTGAGATCTGATCTGAGTGGAAATCAAGAGTGGGCTGTTCAACCAACTAGAGGTGCCCTCTAACCTCATAGTGTTAAAAAATGGGGCACCTGGGTGGCTCAGTCGGTTAAGCATCTGACTGTTGGTTTCAGCTCAGGTCATGATCTCGAAGTTCATAGGATCTCAGGCTCTGTGCTGATAGTGTGGAGCCTGCTTGGGATTCTGTCTCTCTGCCCCTCCCCTGCTTGCTCTCTCTCTCTCTCAATATAAATAAACTTTAAAAAATAATTTAAAAAATTAAACTGCAGTGACATAACATAAATCTGTGGTGTTGTTTATCTCTGCAAGTGGGTCGCTGCCCATTCAGTTACTCAGCCTGCAGACCTGCAAGCTGTTGGTGGTACAGCTCGCTCCCAGCCCCAGTCCACGACCAGGGCCTGTTGACTTCCATCCAAAATATCCTGCAGACATAGCCCCTTTTCCACCACCACCCACCCCCATGTTGATACCTTGGCCTTGATATTTCTGAGTTCCTGACAAGTCAGTACTATACCAGGTACTTATGACCTTTCTCTTGTCAAATTTACTGTAGGAAGTAGATCCTGTTTCTCCTCTTCCAACTTTTCTCTCCCATTTTTGATGGGATTTTGTTTACCTTAAGAAAAAAATTCTTTACCTTATGCAACATACACAAGGATATTTAACATATTTGCCAATTATAAACAATTTGAAATCAGTACACTCGGTTCCAAACTTGATAAATAGAACATTGTCAATATTTTGAAGTCCATTGGCTGGCTTTACCACCATTTTAAACGGTGTTCTGTTATTCTTTGATTGTCTTTATGACTTTACCACATATGTATATAAATCTAAGTAATAAACTTCTATTACCCTATAACCCAGCAATTGCACGAGTAGGTATTTATCCGAAGGATACAAAAATGCTGATTCGAAGAGGCACATGCAACCCAGTGTTTATAGCAGTTCTATCGATGTTAGCCAAATTATGGAAACAGCCCAAATGTCCATCGACTGATGAATGAATAAAGATGTGGAAGATGTGGCATATATACACAATAGAGTACTACTCAGTGATCAAAAAGAATGAAATCTTGCCATTTGCAACAGCGTGGGTGGAACCAGAGGGTAGTACGCTAAGAGAACTATGTCCATCAGAGAAAGACAAATATCGCATGATTTCACTCACATGTGGAATTTAAGAAACAAACTAGATGAACACGGGGGAAGGAAGAAAAAAAAAGGAGAGGAAGGCAAACCATAAGAAACTATTAACCATAGAGAACAAACTGAGGGTTGCTGGAGGGGGGTGAGAGGCGGATGGGCTAAATGGGTGATGGGCATTAAGGAGCACACTGGTTGGGATGAGCCCTGGGTGTTACATGTAAATCACTAAATCCTTCTCCAGAAACCAATACTACACTGTATGTTAACTAACTAGAATTTAAATTAATTAATTAATTAAAATTAAAAGATAAATTTCTACATTATACTTCTATTTAGGAATTATGACACATTATCATACAACTTCCATTCTTCCACAACTTGCTGTTTTTACACATTATATCTTTATTGAGCCATAATTCATATTCCATAAAAATGGACAGTACAGTGTTTTTTTAGCATAATCATAAAGTTGTGAAACCGTGACCACTACGTAAATCTGGAACATTTTCATCATGCCAAAGAGAAACCTGGCACCCACTGAGAGTCACCCCTGACCCCCTCTCTCCATCCCCATCAACCACTAACCCTGCTGTCTCTAGTCCACGTTATGCCCTCGACGGTCATGTACGTTACCGTGTAGCTATCATTCATTCATTTTAACTGTAACACATGGATACTAATTTTTCACTTCTGCCGGTGGAAATTTAAGCTATTTGTATTTTTTAATTTTCATTTCAAAATTACTTGTTTTTTGTTAAAAAATGTAAGTTTAAAGCACTGCTTTGAAATCACTCGCACATTCTTAATTTTCTCACACACACTCATCTGGATGAAGGAATGAAATTTCCATCCTTCATTCTGCCCATCTTTAATTGTAATGAATATTTTAAAATTGTTTTCCAAAGTAACTGTATGTATTAGAAATTCCACCAGCAGGGTATCATTGACTTTAACTTTTCTCCTGCATCCATGAGTGCGAAAGAGCATTTCATGGCTTTAATTTTTATTTCCGGTGGTTGCTGACGAGGTTGAGCAGCTTTTCAGAGGGTGGTTGGCATTTGTGTTTCCTCTTCTGTGAAGCGCATGTCAAGTTTTTGCCCATTTTATCCCTGGGTTTGTAGGTCTTTCTTCACTGGTTTGTAGGGGTGGTTTACATACTATGTTTACTAACCCTTTATAAAAATGTATTTTCTTGATTTCTTATTATCTCCTCATTTTCTTTATGTTGTCTTTTGAATAAGCAGAAATTCTAAATTTTAGTTGAGTCAAATTTATCACCCTTATTTTTTGACTTTTGTGCTTTTTTGTTTCATTTTGTTAAAAAAAAATCCTAAAAACCACAAACATTTATTCCTTTATCTCCTGCCTTCCTTCTTTCTTTTCCACTTTCATTTTGACATTATTTCACCTGCTTGTGTATGACATGTGACAGGGGCTCAATTCCAGTTTTTTCTTATTCTTTTGGAAGTATGTTTTGAATAGTTGGCTTTTCTCCGCTGGCCTGAATGAGCATCTCTCTGATACAGCAAATCTCCTGTTTGCATGGATAAATGTGCTCTCCTTTTTTTTTTTTGCTGTTCTCTCTGCTATGCCAATATCACACCATTTGATTACTCTATTTTATTAACACATCCCACTGTCTGGTAAAACACTTTCTTCACTTTCCTCTACAGGAACACGTGAATGCTTGTAACCAAAATTGCTTACACATTTTTTATATTTTTTTAATGTTTTATTTATTTCTGAGAAAGAGAGGGAGAGGCAGGGTAAACAGAGGAGGGTCAGAGAGAGAGAGGGAGATGTAGAATGTGAAGCAGCTCCAGGCTCTGAGCTGTCAGCACAGAGCCCAATGTGGGGCTCAAACCCACGAACTGTGAGGTCATGATCTGAGCCGAAGTCGGATGCTTAACCGACTGAGCCACCCAAACGCCCCCAAAATTGCTTACACATTTTAAAATCAGCTTGACAAGTTTAATAAACCACCTTGTTAAAATTTAGGTAAGTTTGGGAAGAAGGGACATCTTTAAGATACTTTTTCCATCCATGAATATGGTATATCTCCCAGTCTGTTCAGGAGACTTGAAAACGTCTTCTGATAAAGTTCTATAATTTTCCCTGTAGAGATCTTAAACATATTTGGTTAGATTTATTCCTAGCGCCTTATATATTTTGTTGCTATTGCAAATAGCACCTGTATATAAAAATTCCACTTCCTCTTTTGCTTGGGTATAGAAATAAAATTGATATTTAATCAGTTATCTCATATCCAGCAATTGTACTAAACCTTGTTATTAAACTGAGTAACTTGGAGAGGTAAAGAGGGAGATTCTTTGTAGATAATGTACAAATAATGGGATTTTTGTGTCTTCTTTTCAATTTTTCATTCCCTCTTTTTTTTTCCTCTTCTTCCTGAACTCTCTAGCACTAGTATGACATGGTGTAAGGACCTCCTTGTCTTAATGATTTTTGAAAAGGAACATTTTAAATTCCACCATTTGGTATTGTTTCTGCTCAAAGAATTCAGTAGATTCCATTTTCCCAGTTTAAAGAAATTCTCTTGAATCCCAGGATGCTTGTGGTTTCAAGCTAAAGGGATGGCAATATTTATCAAATATTTTTCAGGACCTACTGCCATGACCTTTGGATTTTCTAGTTTATTTTATTCATATGGCTAAATACATTAATTGATTTTCAAATGTTAGACCAAATTTATATTTCTGGAATAGATTTAACCTTGCCATTCTTTTACTTTGGTTCCCTTGAACACAGACTTTGACATAAGGTCTCTGTGGTGGATCATTCCAGCATCCGATTTTATGTCTATGTGGGTCTAAATTGTCACCTGTGCCCGGACATTTAAGTGACCTTCTCTCTCTGTCTCTGAAAGGCAGATAGTTTCTTGCATCCATCCTCTTGCTGAGTGAGCATGGCTCTTGGAATTTCTGGTTGCACGAGAGGGTCTAGCCAGACTCTCCCCTTCCAAGAGCCCTAGGAATTTTCTTCTGCTTGTTTGTGGATTTTATTTTATTTTTTTTAAGTTTAAAAAAAATTTTAAGTTTATTTATTTTTTAGAGGGATAAGGGCAGAGAGAGAGGGTAATAGAATCCCAAGCAGGCTCTGAGATGTCAGAACAGAGCCCGACCACAGGTCTTGATCCCTCAAATCATGAGATCATGACCTGAGCTGAAATCAACATTCAGAAGCTTAACCAACTGAGCCACCCAGGCGTCCCTCTTTGTGGATTTTAAAACCAAAGCACCAAGTTTCAGGACATGGGCATTTGGCTCCACTGAGCTGTTATTCATAGCTAGCTCACCACTAGATTCATGCCCTATTTTGCTTTGTCCCCTGAGGATTTCTCTTACTTTATTGCAAACTAGTTATGATCTTAAAAAGATGTGGTTTTTATTTGATGACATATTGGTATTTTATAGCAGAAAAATTTCAAGATATCAAATCTGTAAGTTTGCCAGAAAGGGAAAACCAGAGCCTCTCAAAATTTTTAATTCAATCTAGAGAAATTTCCTTTGGTTTATTTTTGTTGTCATTGTTTTTATACTTAAAAGAACTTAACTTTTTTTACACATGTTCTTTCAACAGCATTTTATGTGAATACCATATCACACCAATACATGGCAATCCTAAATAAAATATATTTGGATAAAGTTACTTAACTGTTTAAAGATATCAAGCTCCAAAAGGATGACTTACTTCTTGACCACATACATGAATGGAAACTTACTTGCCACATAAATTGTATTTTGTGATATGGGAAGACAGAGGATAGAGCAGAAATCTTCCTTCCCTTACAGATTTAAGCATGGCTGACACCCTGGAATGAACTGACAAAGAACCTAGTTTTGAGAACCACCATTCACCATTTACTACTGGTTGGTGGAAGCCACTGCTGAGACCCTCACACAAAGTCAGGACCATTGTACATTCTGCACAGTAGACCCTGGATTCGGGCAGAATGGAGGCTGTGGTCTTGTGGGAGATGACATTCCTGAGCATTTAGTGACTCACCAATGAAATGAGAATCAAGATGAAAGGGTTCATGCCATGGCCAAAGAGGGTAACACGTATGAAATCACTCCACAAATGTTTTTGCTACGTCGGGGCACATCTTTGGGAGAAGGCACAAAGCCGCTGCAAAGAAAATCTGCCAGATTTTTGCCACTGACTCAACTCTGTGAAGAACTTCAGGTTACAGAATCAAGTCACGCAAACAGCTTGGTTCAAGGGCACCCACAGACAAAAGCTAGCCTGTTTCCTGCCATTCCCTTTCCATCTTACTGCAGGCTGGGAAGCAGCATCGCATCCTCTCTCTCCTGGGTACCAAGAGCATTTTCTTCACTCGGTGCAACACCAAGTTCAAGACAGGATTGCAGGAATGGTGACCACCCTCTACTTCACTTCAGTCTCCCACCTGCCAAAGAACAAGGTCCAGCCCTTTGCTGTATTTGGTCTACACTTTTTTCCTCCTTTTTTGGTCCCTTGGGGACTTCCATTTATCTGTTATGTGCTGTGTCTTTCTCCAGCTCTTCCTGTCCTCCATCAGGTGTGACCCCCAAACACTACATATCAAACTCAACTTGATGAACCCATGGCAGCCTTCACTGCCTGGGAAGCCAAGAGAAGTTTCCGTGTGTCAAGTGCAGGAGGCAGAGCCACGGCCCACTCTTCCCTCGCTCCACCCTCAACACCACCTGGGACCATCCACGGCCCTAAGACACCACAGTGGTGATGCTCCAGTTCCGAGGTGCACGGGTCCTGTGGCCACCACCCACGTGGGCCAGACTGCTGCTTGCTCAGGAGTGCAGTGGACGGACGGTGGGGCCCCGCATGGTGCCTGCTGTCCTGGGTCTGCCCTGCCCCGTGAGGCTGCTCACGTTGGTCTCGAGGGTCTGAGGGACGTGCCACTGGGCCGGTTGCCCTTGCTCTGCATGGCAGTGTCATTTAATGATGCCTCATCCTCCATGAAGTCACCATAATGTCACATCGTCTTTTTTCTCTTTTCTGATTGACAGGTTTCACTGTCCCCGTATATTTTTCCATGATAAACAATCTCTTGATGAATGTGTTACACATATTTTTTTTGTTTCTATTTTGCATGATTCCCAAGGGGTGGATTCCTGAATGTAGAAATGCAAGTTCAAAGGGACTAAATGTTTTAAAGTTTTGTACTGAGCTGCTTCTGGCAGGAGCTGTACTGAGAGCCTACAAGAATGCCTCCCTCTCTGCTTTCCCGCAGCTCTCGGTGTTCACATCGCTAACTGTTTGTACCTTGTGATGTGTAAAAAAAGATGTCCCCATGTTTTAATCTGCTCTTTGTTGATTACTAGTAGGGTGGGAATGTCTTCGTGTTCATTAAATACACGTATTTTGGGGCGGCTGGGTGGCTCAGTCTCGGGAACAACAGACTCTTGATTTGGGCTCAGGTCATGCTCCCAGGGTCGTGGGATCAAGCCCCACATCTTCTTCCCTCTCTGCCCCTCCCTGTACTCTCTCTCCTTCTCTCTCTAATACAAGCAAACAAACTTAAAAAATAAACACATGCATTTTATCTTTTACAAATCCATTCCCACAGCTTTGCTAACTTTCTTCTTGGGTTCCTAATGTTTTTCTCAAAAAACTTGGTGAACTAGGAATCAAATGGATCTCCAGAAGTTTAAAATTGCTACGTGCCCAAACATTTTCTTTATTTTCCATGTGGCTTATGCCCAGATATAAGTATTTGCTTATGTTTTCCTATACTCTATTACGGTTTTATTTATTTGATGCTTTCATTTTGGTAAGTGGTGTGAATAAAAATAGAAATTGACACTTATCCATATATAAGTATCAGCTCCCAAGACTACATGTTTATTTATTATTATTTTTAATATGTATTTATTTTTGAGACAGAGACAGAGCATGAGGCAGGGAGGGGCAGAGAGAGAGGGAGACACAGAATCTGAAACAGGCTCCAAGTTCTGAGCCGTCAGCACAGAGCCCACCATGGGGCTCTAACTCATGAGCCACGAGATTGTGACCACAGCAAAAGTCAGGCGCTTAACCGGCTGAGCCACCTAGGCTCCCATGACTATATATTTATTTATTTATTTATTTATTTATTTTACAAATAGTTTATTGTCAAATTAGTTTCCACATAACACCCAGTGCTCATCCCCACAAGTGTCCTCCTCCATACCCACCCCCCCTCCCCCCCACATCCACCAGTCCTCAGTTTTTGTCAGCATTCAAGAGTCTCTCATGGTTTGCCTCTCTCCCTTTTCCCTACCATTTCCGCCCTCCTTCTCCCCCTTGGTCCTCTGTTAAGTTCCTCCTAATCCTCCTATACATGCAAACATATGATATTTGTCCTTCTCTGCCTGACTTATTTCGCTCAGCATAACACCCTCAAGGTCCATCCATGTTGCTACACAGGCCAGATTTCATTGTTTCTCATTGCCATGTAGTATTCCATGGTATAGATAAACCACATCTTCTTGATCCATTCATCTGTTGATGGACACTTAGGCTCTTTCCATGTTTTAGCTATTGTGGAGAGTGCTGCTATGAACATTGGGGTACATGTGCTCCTATGCATCAGCATTTCTGTATCCCTTGGGTAAATTCCTAGCAGTGCTATTGCTGGGTCATAGGGGAGTTCTATTGTTAGTTTCCTGAGGAACCTCCACACTGTTTTCCAGAGGGGCTGTACCAGTTTACATTCCCACCAACAGTGTAGGAGGGTGCCCGTTTCTCCACATCCTCGCCAGCATCTAGAGTTCTCTGATTGGCTCATTTTAGCCACTCTGACTGGCGTGAGGTGGTATCTCAGTGTGGTTTTGATTTGTATTTCCCTGATGAGGAGGATGCTGAGCATCGTTTCATGTGTCTGTTGGCCATCTGGATGTCCTCTTTGGAGAAGTGTCTGTTCATATCTTCTGCCCATTTCTTCACTGGGTTGTTTGTTTTTCGGGCGTTTAGTTTGGTGAGTTCCTTATAGATTCTGGATATCAACCCTTTATCTGATATGTCATTTGCAACTATCTTTTCCCATTCCGTTGGTTGCCTATTAATTTTCTGGGTTGTTTCCTTGGCTGTGCAGAAGCTTTTAATCTTGAGGAGGTCCCAACAGTTTATTTTTGCTCTTGATTCCCTTGCTTTTGGGGATGTGTCAAGTAAGAAGTTGCTGCGGTGGAGGTCAAGGAGGTTGTTTCCTGCTTTCTCCTCTAGGGTGTTGATAGTTTCCTGTCTCACGTTCAGGTCCTTTATCCATTTTGAGTTTATTTTTGTGCATGGTGTGAGAAAATGATCTAGTTTCATTCTTCTGCATGTTGCTGTCCAGTTCTCCCAACACCATCTGTTAAAAAGGCTGTCTTTCTTCCATTGGATAGTCTTTCCTGCTTTGTCAAAGATCAGGTGGCTGTATACTTTTGGGTCCACTTCTGAGTTCTCAATTCTGTTCCATTGGTCTATGTGTCTGGTTTTGTGCCAATACCATACTGTCTTGATGATGACAGCTTTGTAGTAGAGGCTAAAGTCTGGGATGGTGATCCCTCCCGTTTTGGTTTTATTTTTCAGGATTACTTTGGCTATTCGGGGTCTTTTGTGGTTCCATACAAATTTTTGGATAGTTTGTTCTAGTTTTGAGAAGTATGCTGGTGCAATTTTGATTGGAATTGCATTGAATGTGTAGAGTGCCTTAGGTAGTAATGACATCGTAACTCTATTTATTCTTCCTATCCATGAGCATGGAATGGTTTTCCATTTCTTTGTGTCTTCTTCAATTTCCTTCATAAGTTTTCTATAGTTTTCATCATACAGATCTCTTGTATCCTTGGTTAGGTTTATTCCGAGGTATTTTATGGTTTTTTGTGCAATTGTGAATGGGATCAGTTTCTTGATTTCTCTTTCTGTTGCTTCATTGTTGGTGTATAAAAATGCAACCGATTTCTGTACGTTGATTTTGTACCCTGCAACTTGGCTGAATTCTTGGATCAGTTCTAGTGGGCTTCTGGTGGAGTCTGTCGGGTTTTCTATGTAGAGTATCATGCCAAGACTATATATTTAATGCTCTGTTTATTCTCTGCTGATTTCTGTTGTTACTTTTTTTTGTATCATAAACAATATATTGATGAACTCTGTTATATATAAAGCTGTAATTACTTAAATTCTCTGCAGGCATGGGTAAATATTCAATATAAGTGGGCACTTGTTTCCACCAAAACATGGGTATGAGAACCTTCCTGGAAGCTCTTTTAGTAGCAAAGGCTCGATAAATTGAAGCAAAGACTAGATAAATAGTAGCAAAGATTAGAAACAAACTAGATATCCATCAAGGTGCTAGTGGATAATAAATCAGGCTGTGTTCCTGAAATGGAACACAAGACAGCCATGAAAAGGAAGGAGGCACTGGGCGAGGGCATGGCCTTGGAAACAGAACGTTGAGCGAAAAGCTCACACTGTGTGAGTCGTGTGTGCGCAGCTACAAGCCAGCAAGACTGATCTCCGGGAATAAAACGCATTGACCGCAAGGGGCTTCAGAGATGCTCCCCGGGGACTCGACTGATCTGGGTGGTGGCTATGCAGCAGTCCATAAAAGCAAACATTCATCAAGCTGTACACTTGGAATGTTTGTACTTTATACCTTCATAAAAACGTGAGAAGTGTTCCTATATGGAATCATTTTTCTGCTGAGTGCCAGGTGTTGAGGTAAACCTTTAAAATCACACAGAATGTATTGTCAACTTCTTCTCAGCTGGTCAAGCTTCCCTCAGAGACAGCACATCACTTCAGAAGAGCCCTGGGACTGAGAACAAATATCCGGATTCCAGGCTCGTGGCGGCAGCTATTTGTCCTGGGAATTATCCTCTAAGATGCCATTTCCACGTTGTATAGTCCGGTATGCAAATGAGATGCCAGCTGTGTACCAGGCATCACCCTACAATTATAGGCACCTTGCTTCACTTAATGCTCATGCAGCACAAATAAATATGAGCATGTCACCTAGGAGAGCACAGCGACTTCTAGACTTTTTGACAATAGCCCCAAGTAAGAAAAACATTTTACATCATGATAGTGTATATATATATATATGTGTGTGTGTGTGTGTGTATACACACACACATATATATACATACACGCAGTCGACAGAAATAAATTTCTTGAAGCAATACTTACCATAGGCTGTTGTCTGTTCTTTCCCAATCTATCCTAGTTATTGGAAACAGTGGTTATTTATTAACATAAATACCAATGGGCAGTAATCCACAGCTTGGAAAATGCCAGACTAGCCCTCAAAGAAAACAGCATATTAACCAAATGAGATTTACGGTGAGTGTTACATCTTGTTGCATTTCTCAAGGAACATCAGAAGCCGTGTACCACCTACCCCCAGCAGTGGCGTGTAACGCCCACCCCCGCTGGTCCCTGGCCCTCTCCGCCACCCCCAGCCCCTCGTCCACGACCCCTCCCCCCTCCCTTCCTCTATTCCATTCCTGTTCTTTCTCTACCAACGTGTCTCATTCTCTCAGGATTCAGGTCCGTACCTTTCCCATATACACCCGCTCTCCCTGCTCTCTATGGACTTTCTCCATGTTTCACCAGAAAAAAGTGGTTACCTGCATCAATGCACGAGCACAGACAGAGCCTCAAACACCATAGGGAGCAACCAAGCCAAAAAGTGGGCAGACGCAGTCAATTGTATCCCCCTGCCCTTTGCAAAGGTACCTTTATTAAGGGTTACACGTCCAGGTTCAGGTTCCGATTCCCAGACCTAGTGTGCGCCTCAGCCCTGCTGGAGGCTGGGTCCCCGGCCTGGCCCGCAGCCTGCACGCCCCCCACCCACCCCCTGTCTTCTCCCACCTGGGCTCTGTCTTGCACCTAGGGGGCCCCCTGTGCGCGTGTGCAGCCGACACACCCCACCCGCAGTAGGCAGCCCTGTGCACACGGCACCTCCGCACCTGCCCCTCGCTGCCCCTGGCGGCCAAGCCCAGGGTCTTTGGAACACATTTAAAAAGGGGGGTGGTGCAGGGTGCAGGCCTCGGGGCAGGCCGTTGGGCTCCGCTGGCAGGGAGGCCCTCCGAAGCTCCGGGCCAGGCCCTCACCGGCGGCCGTGGGCGCGGGAGGAAGGTACTGCCGCGTGAGAGGGTTTGCACTCCCTGCAGCAGGACGCTAAGCCGTTCGGGGCGGAGGTAATGAGGAAACGGTGGCCGTTGGGGCGAGGCTCCTGCCCAGGACCTCTGAGTTGGGCGGTCGCACTTGCCCCAGGATACCGGTGCCCATTGCCGCCTCCTGGGGACGCTGCCTTGGCCTTGAGGGAAGGAGTCTGCACCTTCCAGTACGTGGCCGGACGCTCTCCTTTTGTGGTCTGGGCCACCGTCAGTGGGATGCCCGCCGCCTGGACAAGGTAAGGTCTTGCCTGCGAAGCGTCCCAGAAGAAGACAGTGCAGCGGGTGAGGCCAGGTGCCAGGCGCCGCCCGAGCCAGCCTCTCCTCCAGGACGCTGCTGGAACTCTCTGGGTGGCTGTTAAAGCCACGCTTAGTTTTCATACTCTCTGATCATCTAAGTCATAAAGAAGATGAATTTGTCTTTGAGGACAGTGAAAGTGCTTAATGAGGTAAGTCACTTTGTAAGTGCTCAATAAACTGTGGTTATGGGCACACAGAAGGTGTCTGGATCAGGAGCAAATGACTCAGTTCCACGGAGCCTGGCCCTCTCCCCTGCTGTCCCCAACAGCAGGCCCTCGCGGCCCCACACCTGTCCCCTCATCCCGGAGGACCCCTTAGACAGCTCCGTCCCTCGTGATGTTTCCCCTAAACTCTGACGTCCCTGGGTCCTTGTCGCCCAACCTAATGCTGACTTACACAACATCTCGATGACAGCTGTTTGGTTCACCTGTATTTTAGCATCGCAGTTAGGAGCCCAGACTCTCTGGGGGGCCTGCCTGGGTTCAAATCCCAGCCCTCTCCCCTTGCCCCCCACCCCCAGTCAGCTGTGTTACCCCAGGCAAGTTACTAGTACTCTCTGTGCTTCAGTTTCCTATGGAGGTAAAGGTAATTCTTACATCATAGGGAGGGGCAAATAAGTTAGACTCTTGACATGTGAGGATCACATAGTTAATATTAATTTTGTTTTTTTAATTGTTTATTATTTTATTTCAGAGAGAAAGAGAGAGAGAACATACAAGTGGGGTGGAGGGCAGAGAGAAAGAAGTTGTTGTTTTTTGTTTTTTGTTTTTTTTTTTTGAGAGAGTGTGAATGAGGGAGGTGCAGAGAGAGAGACATACACAGAATCCGAAGCAGCTCCAGGCTCTGGGCTGTCAGCACAGACCCGACACGGGGCTTGATCCCATGAACTGCGAGATCCTGACCTGAGCTGAAGTCTGATGCTTGACCGACCCAGCCACCCAGGCACCCTGGAGAGAGAGAATCTTAAGCAGACTCCTTGCTCAGCACACAGCACAGCTGGGGGGCTTGGTCCCACACCCTGGGACCCTGACCTGAGTGGAAATCAAGAGTCTGATGCCCCACCCAACTGGGCCAGCCAGGCGCCCCCACATACGATGATTTTGAAAAGCGTTGCATCGAGGTCTGATGTGTGTGCACAAGTCATTGTGAGCAAACACTTTTTTCGGGGAAAGGGGAGGGCAAAGCTCAGGGGCTCTAGGCTCAGATAAGGGCCAGTTCCCATCCTGGCTCCGACCCGTCCGCCCCTGGGCACGGCAGAAAGCACAGGGCCCACAAAGCCTGGAGTTCATACCGTGCGGACCCTTCCCGCAGTCCGGGCAGGTGAGCACCTCCATGGATCCTGTGTGCTGGAAGGTGCTAGTGCACAGGCGTGAAGAGTCCCCTCCGCTCCTGCCTCACGTATGCAGCCACTGTGCTGTGGTCCACCAGACCTCTGCCTCCAAGGTCAACCCACAGCCCAGGAGCTCCCACTTGGCAGGGTGGGTGGGGGAAGGGTCTGGAGAAGGTGCCTTTGGCTGCTTGGTATTAAACAGATATGTGTTAAATAGAGACATGTGAAATTTGAATTGTTGAAATATTGTTTCTGATCTCAGAAAGTCATTCAGAAGCACGGCAGACACGCCTGATGTCCTCTGGAGGGACAGTGTGTTGCTGAGGGCAGCGCCCATGGGGCTTGGGGGGATTCCCAGGGACCGAGAACATGCCCCCGCCCCCGCTGGCATGGGTCACGGCCACAGGGTCCCTGTTAGGCGCTCAGGTTCCTGAGATGTCCATGTTCCCCCAGAGGGAGGGCTCTGGTGCCGCCCCTCTCCCCCCTTCCCTGAACAGCCAGGGAGCCCAAGCACACTGGCTCTTTTCTGGTTCAGACCTTCTTTCCCTTCGAGGATCCCTTCCTCCAGCCCAGTGTGCATTTTGTGGCGTGAAGAAGGCGAACAGGGGGCACCTGGGTGGCTTAGTCGGTTAAGCGTCCGACTTTTGCTTAGGTCATGATCTCGCGGTTGGTAGGTTCAGGCCCCGCGTCGGGCTCTGTGCTGACTGCCAGCTCAGAGCCTGGAGCCTGTTTCAGTCTGTGACTCCCTCTCTCTCTGACCCTCCCTGCTCACGCTGTCTCTCTCTCTCTCTCTCCTAGAAATAAATAAAACATTAAAAAAAATTTAAAAAAAAAAAAAGGCGAACAGGATCATTTGCTTTTGTTCTCGGGGAAGAAACGTTAAACATAACGCGGGGCTGTGCGGGGAGAGAGCTGGGCGGCAGGTCGGCTGCTCACTGCGCACACGCGGCACTGGGTCCCCAAGGCCGCTGGCACTTGTCACGGGGCAGGAGGCGGGCCATGGCCACTGGCGCGCTACCTGAGGAGGGACACTCGGTGAGTTAGAAATGGGTGTAGCCCAGTTAGTACGATGGCGTAACCAGCTGCAAAGCCAGGCGTCGCGGAAGGGAAATTATCAAAACTCAAAAAGAGAAACCGCTGTGCTTTGGGATGCGCCAGAAAGGCTTCGAGGAGAAATGCGACTTGAGCCATGTGCCTTCTTCAAACCCCTGTCCACGGTTCAGGGACCTCAGCTGGAGGGGGGGCCCAGGCGGGCCACCCAGAGCGGCTCAGCTCTAGGGCCTCACACAGTGCACTTCCTGGGTAGCAGCCCGGAGCCGGCGGCCTGGGGCCAAGTCCCTACCACCGGTTCTTGGCTGTGGGACTTTAGGTAAATTCTTAATCTCTCTAGGATTAAGGATGCTTTTATTTTTATTTATTTATTTTTAAATGTTTTATTTATTTCTAGGAGAGAGAGAGAGAGACAGCGTGAACGGGGAGGGTCAGAGAGAGAGGGAGTCACAGACTGAAACAGGCTCCAGGCTCTGAGCTGGCAGTCAGCACAGAGCCCGACGCGGGGCTCGAACCCACGAACCGCGAGATCATGACCTAAGCGAAAGTCGGACGCTTAACCGACTAAGCCACCCAGGCGCCCCAAGGATGCTTTCAAATTTTGGGGCGCTTGGGTGGCTCAGTGGGTTGAGCATCTGTCTGCTCTCGACTCAGGTCATTTGTTAGTTGGAGCCCTGCGTCGGGCTCTGTGATGACAGCTCAGAGCCTGGAGCTGCTTTAGATTCTGTGTCTCCCTCTCTCTCTCTGCCTCTCCCCGCTCATGCTCTGTCTCACTCACTCTCTTAAAAATAAACATAAAAAAATTATTTTAAACAAAGGATCCTTTTTAAATTTTAAATCTTAGATCTTAAATTGCTCTAGACTTGAAGACGTTTTCCTGATCTTTAAATGCGACGTGATAATATCTACCTTGTGAGTTTGTTTTCAAAATTGGGGTCCTTCCAGTGAAGAAGCAGGCATAGAAGCTGGCACTTGATAAACACGTATTAAATGCAAACTGTAATATTTCGTGAATTCATTCTGGAAACATCCACGGAATGGCCACCGGGGGCGGGTGCTGGGGCCAGAGGCTGCCAGTGAGCAAACACAGGCATGGCCTCCGACTGGTTCTCTATGAGATCATAGAGAAGTTAATGTGTGAACCCACATCAATGTGGGCTTTTCTGCTTTGGGAGGGGGCTGTGGCCAGTGAAGGGGAGCCTTCATCAGCATTTGGGGGGTTAAATGTGCTTCCCAGGGAGGTTGTCTCTGTTGTGAAGAGAAGGAGCCTAGATCAACGTGAGGGGGCAGGGACCACACTCCAGGCCCAGGGAGTGACGTGTGCAAAGCTTAGACAGGAGAGCACAGCACACACACAGGGAGATGCAAACAGGCCCTCCGACGCGGACAGCCCCGGGCAAGGGAGGGTCCCGCCAGCCTGGCTCAGGGTGGACAGAATCTGGGTCCTTGCTCAAGATCAGTCACCTTGTTTCTCAGTTTAATTCCCTCGCCTATAAATTGTGTATCTGTGCATTTTTGAACATTCCTTTCATCAGCTAGGCAAAAAGCACGTGTAAGGCTCCCCGTGTGCAGGGCGCTGTGCCTCCAGCGGGCGGAGAGGGCGACGAAGGTGTCTGAGGGCTCTGCCCTGGGGGGCCTTATAAAGGAAGCAGACACCTTGGAATGGCTACACTCACTAAGCTTTTCCTCTGTACCAGGAGCTCAGGTCAGCATCCTTGGGTTCGCACCTGACCCCCTCCCCCGAGCCACCCCCAGAACCCTCCAGGGAGACCCCAGACCTCAGCCACCGCTCCCGTCCACATGTGGCCGCTCCTTACCCCGGTGAGAGCCGCCCCAGGGAAGAGCCTGCCGGCAGACGTGGCCTTGAACGACCCTCCCTGCGTCACGGAACGTGGCGCCTGCCCTGTGCCAAACTGGAAAGGTCCCTGCAAGTACCTGGCTGCAAACCTGTTTGAAACCGTGGCCCGGGGAGAGCTGTCTTCCAGCCATTGTTCCCGGTCTGGAAGCTTGGAGCAGGGCTCGCATCCTTCGCCTCGGGCTGTTTGGGAGACGAGAGGGTTCCAGGGCCTTCCCGGAGGAGCAGAGGGAGAGCTGGCCAAGGGGGGCGGGGCTGGCGGCGCGGGGGCAGGGGTGCCAGGCCCTCTTGCCCAGCCTGGCTCCTCGCGCCCCGCCTCTCCCTCTGCGCAGCGTCCGCCGCGTCCCTCCTCCGTCCCCCCTCCCCTCGGGTGCCGCTGATGGAGCCGCTAAGGACCACTGAGCGCCAGCTGGCGGGCGCGACCGCTGCCACCTTCCGACGTGCCCTTCCGGGCAATGGGCACGCGCTGCGGACTTCTGCAGCCGGTGCACTGCGGTGAGTCCCAGGTGGAAGGCCGAGGTGCCCTCCTGGTTCGGCACCTCCTCCCTCCGGAGTCCTCTCAGGCTCCCGCTGCGGGTGCACCCCCAGACCCCAGACCCCCAGCCCCTCAGCCCCCCAGGCCCCAGCCCCCCAGCCCTCCGGCCCCCCAGCCTCCAGCCTCCCAGCCCCCCAGCCTCCAGCCCCACGGCCCCTCGGCCTCCCAACCCCCAGCCCCCGGCCTCCAGCCTCCCAGCCCCTCGGCCTCCCAACCCCCAGCCCCCGGCCTCCAGCCCCCAGCCTCCCGGCCCCCGGCCCCCGACCTCCCGGCCTCCCAGACCCACGGCCCCCTGGCCCACCAACCCCAGCCCCCAGCCCCGCGGCCCCTCAGCCCCAGCCCCCAGCCCCTCAGCCTCCAACCCCTGGGCCCCCCAACCTCCCAGCCCCCAGCCTCCAGCCTCCCGACCCTGGCCCCCCCCGCCCCCGGCCCCTCTGCTCCCCAGCCCCCAGCCCCTCAGCCTCCCAGCCCCCTGGCCCTTCAGCCTCCCAGGCCCCCAGCCCCCAGCCCCCCCAGCATCCCAGCCTCCAGCCCCCCAGACTCACCTCTGACCCCAGCCAGAGCAGTGGCTGTCAGCGCGGTGAGGCTGCAGCTTTCTCGGCTCGCCAGCACGCCACTCCCCTCTTGCTCTCTCCCGGGACTCTCTGAGACTGAAGACACAGGAAATGTCTTCCTGACACTCATGCCTGTGGCACCTGACGCTCAAGGGCATCGGCGCACCGAGCCGTGGACGGGAGAGCAGGGGGTACACGTCCCTCCCTTTGACTCCGCAGCCCAGGCAGTTCAGTATCAGCTGAGCCAACGCAACACGACTTGCGTCCTTTCGGAAGAGAAGGGACACAGAGGCGGACACTCATGGGAGGAAGATGATGCGAACACAGAGGAGAAACCACAGGACAGTGAGACAGACGTGGGGGGAGGGGGGCTGCCAGCCATGCCGGAGGCAGAATGGCACGGAACAGATTGCCGCCTAGAACCTTCCGAGAGAGTATGGCCCTGCCCCTTCCTGCCTTTAGACTTCTGGACTCCAGAGCTCAGAGAATAGATGTCTGTTGCTCCGACTCCGATCTGTGACACTTTGCTGGGGAAGCCCCGGAAAATGGATACAATTAGCCTAAAACATTTCATGATGTCAGAGAATTAAGAAGCAGTAAAGGCTTATTTCAAATGAACTGATGAAGCCCGCTTGACAAATCTCCCTCTGGCCGGAAGGGTGCAATTTGGGTTTCAATGGGTAGAAATGCGAAAGATTGACATATATCACACTTTGTGATTATAATGGTGTTTTTAAAAACCAAATTGGTCACTTTTGGAGGAGACTGATTAAGGCACCCATTATCCTGAAATCTCGGTAAATAAAAGGAGAGAATCAAGCGCGTCTTTTCTTACCCTCATCAACTGTGTACACCTAACTAAAAATTAGATGAGGGGAAAGGTCTTCTCAGAGTTTTATTCCAACCAAAAAACAAAACGATAGAGGAAGGTGACTATTTTCCAATCCCCAAAGGTTTTACAGGCTGAGGCACTGAGCACTAATGGCTGTGTTTGTTAAAAAGGAGCAAAAACCAGACAGGAAGTGCCTCCTGGTGATAGAAGACTATGGAACCCGTGTTCTTTCCAAAGGAATCAGACCCGAATCTGATAAGACCTCCAAATCCAACCTCCCACAGAAGACCAGAAGACACAAGGTAACTGCCGCGTGCAGTCAGTGGTCATCGAGACCTCATCCGCGGGAAAATCTACAGGACAGATGGCCCACATTCTTCAACAGGTGCATCGTAGGAAGAAGAATGGGATGGGTGAGGGGAACACATAGATTTTAGAACACATCAAGTTCAGTACAACAATAAAAAAAATGCAAGGAAGCTGGGGCACCTGGGTGGCTTAGTCGGTTAAGTGTCCGACTTTCGCTTAGCTCATGATCTCGTGATCGTGGGTTCGGGCCCCGCGTCAGGCTCTGTGCTGACTGCCAGCTCAGAGCCTGGAGCCTGTTTCAGCCTGTGACTCCCTCTCTCTCTGACCCTCCCCTGCTCACACTGTCTCTCTCCTAGAAATAATAATAAAAAAAAAAATTAAAAAAAAAAATTAAAAAAAAAATGCAAGGAAGCAATTAGTATCAAAGTCAAGATGGGGCGCCTGGGTGGCTCAGTCGATTGAGCTCTGACTCTTGTTTTTGGCTGAGGTCATGATCTCATGGTCATGGGATTAAGCCCCCACATCATGGTCTGTGCTGAGCGTGGAGCCCACTTGGGATTCTGTCTCTGCCCCTCCCATGCTCGCTTGCGCTCTCTCTCTCTCTCTCTCTCTCTCTCTGTCTCAGAAAGAGTCAGGACAGGGGTGACTCTGGGGTGGACAAGAGTCTGTGATTGGAATGAGAACACACCCAGGGCTTCTGCGGAGGTGGACACAGTTCTGGGCATTGACCTGGCTGCTGTGACAAGCCCGTTGGCTTTAGGACGAGTCACAGAGCTCACCGTTGGTGGGCGTGCTGGTGTCTGCAGTGCGGGCTTGTCCCAAAGATGCTCGTTGAGCTGGTGGAAACTCACTGTGCTTCCTCGGAAAGTCCTCATTGTCTTCTTGACCATATGATAGAGTTTACCTTCCTGTGTCTATAGGTCTTCATAGAGAGAGACGCACACTTTGCTCTGGGGGTGGGAAAACGGTCTCCCCGATCGGTGGGACTGAAAATGGGTCATGAACTTCCACGTAGAGGGTGAGTAGCCTGAGTCCATTGGGATGACGGCAGTGTGTGGGCTCCTCTCTTCACTTGCTGACGTACACATTCATCACGCACCTGTTGCCAGGGAGTGGGAAAGAATATTCGGGACCTCTGTGTAAGCAGAGGGGAATTCCTAGGGGATGCGGATGCACGGCAAGGAACTGAAACAGCCGTACTAAGTCTGGCGTTTACAGGGGCTTCCAGGGCAGACACGAGTTTCTCTAAATAGTGGATCCCAAGGCCTTGGGAATGGATGAGAAACAGGAGGTGTGCATGTCATGACTCCTTTGCTTGTAGCTGACCCACCTCGAGCTGAAGTCACCGTAATGGAATATTAAATGGAAGTCCCCCAGGACCTCACATTCAGGACGACAGAGCAGCATTGCCCTCGTTGCTAATGGGAGAAACCACAGGACTTGCAAAAAGTCCTTTCTGAGCTGCTTCGCCCTTTGCCAACTGCCAGCCGATGTAAAAGAAGACGGGGCATTCGAGGACTGGCCAGTGAGCTTGCTTTCCTGGAAGAGAGTGGTTGGTCCAGTTTGCATTTTATGGCATTTGTTCCCCTGGGAGGACTTGAGTCTTTGAACAACAGGATGAACTTTCAGGAAGAGGAGGCTTTCCGTGAAATCTCACAAGGCGTGGCCTTGAGAGGTTTTGCCCAGGATCTCCTGGGGAGCTGAGGGTCATCCCCTGGATTTGATGGACACAGTTGAGCAAAGAAACGGTCAACCCTTACGTCAACAAGCAGGAAGGTGGAATGCTTAGAGCGGTCCCTGATGGTGGGAAGAAAAGACAGGGCAGACGTGAGACACTTGGTCTTCCCAGATTTGGTGGTGGCTGGTGGGAGAGTTGAGTTTCCTCCTCTTCCAGATGGATACCCCAGGGTTGGTCACTGGGCTGCAGCCCGACCCAAACACTTCTCCCAGGAGGACTGCAGAGGGGAAGCCATGCCAGCAGACAATCTTCAGCAGAGGGTGGGGCTCCTGAATCCACAATCCAGAGGAACACCCAGAGTCCAGACGCTTGCAAACAGAAAGAGTAAGCAACCAGATTATGAACCGTGTCCAAGTAGGACTTTCCCCTCCCTTCCGAAGCAGCCAGAGGAGCAAGGGGCAGGACAGACAGAACCCCAGGAGCGGAGGGACAAATGCCCAGCCCAGGACTTCAGGGGCCCCTGTGCTGGGAAGCCGAGATACTTGAACAGGAAGGCAGAGTAAGGTTTGGATCAGGGGTAAGACTTTTGATGTCTGCGAATGGGAGCCTTCCAATCACCAAGAGAGAGCAGAAGAGGCGTGGGACTTGGTTAAGGCATCTTTAGGAGGCAGAGACGGGAAAGGTGTAGAAGGCTTTCGAGATCAGTGGTACCACTGGCCGCACTGGCCAGCGAGCAGCAGGATGGCCTAGCCTCCGGCCCTAAGCCCAGCACTGGAATAGACTGAGCACACATTTGGAATCTGGAGCTTGCGCAGTGTGGTATCATCTGCCCCCCTCTCCCTCCCCGCCCCTCTGATTGTTTCTGGGTGGCTGTATTGTCTCTGGCTCCAAAAAGGCTCTTCCAGTGGTGGGTAAGATAGCTCTCAGCAGCCTCCTGTCTTTACGGCTGGTGATCCCATGGGGGAAGGGGCCTCTCTCTTCCCACGTATGTGCCATTTTCACGCAGGGACTCTCCCTGACCCTGCCTGGTGCTTGTCTGTGCCCCTTGAACCTGTCCTTGCAGAGGGCACCTGAGATACCAGGATGGCCAGCCTGTCACCAGGGGGCCTGTGATCCCAGAGTTAACCATCCAGTAGAAAGAGAAGTTTGGGGGCCAGCGAAATAACATGAAGCTCAGTTAGGCATGAGCAGAGCGCTGCAGGAGCAGCCTGGGAGGAAACCACAAGGGGCCCTGATCCAGTGTGGCCGCCATCATCACTGGAGCACAGATGAGGCCCCACCTCCCCAGTCTGGGTACCATGGAGTCTGGAGCCGAAGCTGACAGGTGCCAACCGGGGGCAACTAGAAGTACTGAGTTCACATTAACATTCTCAAAGCAGGTAAATTGCCCGTGAGAACAGTGAACTGGAGGCTGACGATGAAGGTGCTCCGCCATGCTGGGGATTCCAGCCCGCCCCAGACCAGCTGCTGAAACCCAGAACCGCGCACGTGCCTTGGTCAATGATGCCGACTTCCCCACACATGATGAGCATGTTTCTTCCAGCGCGTGACAGCCAAGGGAATGCAAGGGAACACAGTGTCCGTGAATTATCACCAGGCATCTGGCGTACAATTTGATGCAAATGACTACATGAGATACAGCCCTTTCCACCACACCCATCCTGCTTCCAGAAACCAGCTAGCCACTCCGCGTCATTACCGGGAGACACAGTAATGATGCTGTTTCCCCTCTTCTTTATAAAGGTGTAATTTAGTGGGAAAAGCAAATAGGCTAAGATAGAGCAAAGATATAACAATATAGTTCCTTTTTATTCTAATATTATTTGGTTCTTAAAATGTGTTTCGGGAAGCAAACCATCCTAATGACCCATCACTGAGGCCTTTAAGGAGCTGCATTTCAAATGGAGATACATGTGTTTCTATCACGTATGGAGTGATGGTGGCTGAGACCCGGCAGGTTACAGGTGCGTCCGGACACTAGTCAACAAGCAAGCCCCTGAGATCTGCTTCTGCCTCTGCTATCCAACAGATGCGTGACTACGGGCCATGCACTTATGCTACATCTTTCCTCATCTAAACACACGCGCGTGTCTGGCTAGATGCTGGCAAAGGCTTTTATCTGGTCTAGAAAATTACATTCCTCTAAAGTGTTTACCCAGAACTCTAATTTTGTAAGACAAACACCTTTGGGGCTGTCATTATTTCAATTTCAGAGTTATTGGGCAAAAATGATGTGAGGTACTCTTCCAGGAAATGGAAAATGAAAAATAACTTGGGGCGCCTGGGTAGCTCAGTTGGTTAAGCATCTGACTTTGACTCTGGTCATGATCTCATGGTTTGTGGGTTCGAGCCCCATGTTGGTCCCTGTGCTGACAGCTCAGAGCCTGGAGCCTGTTTCAGATTCTGTGTCCCCCTCCCTCTCCCTGCTCACGCTGTCTCTCTTTCTTTCTCAGAAATAAATGAAACATTAAAATTTTTTTTTAAAAAATGAAAACTTGATGAGACTTGGAATTCACAGCTCCTCCCGAGTCCTCACCCTGGCTCAGGCCATGGCTTCCGCACCCACCCGGAAAACTGCACCCACACAGGACAACCACGCCTTCCTCGCACATACCGCTCACCACCTTGCACCCCATCCGGCACACACCTGTAACACACCAGCTTGTACCTACGTGCAATTCTCTGCCCTTGGGCAGCTCCACCCCATGGCTAAGGGTGGCCGGAGAAAACAGACCATGCTGCCTGGCCTTCCCATGAACTTCCGGAGCACAGACGGCACGTGTGGCCTGGCGGACGCACTGCCAGCCATCCAGTGTCCCTGTGATCCAGGGCCCCTCCGCCCACTCCCAGCACCCCTCCACCACCCTCACTCTCGGATCATGTGTGAGTTTCCCCAGGCCTGCCAGGACAATACACTAGACATACGTGTCTAGAGGCCTGAAGTCTGCATCAGGATGGCGGGAGTGGGGGACAGGCTCCTTCCTGCTCCTTCCTGCCTCCATCTGTGGGGTGAAGACCCAGCACTCCAACCTCTGCCTTGTCCCTGAGTGAGGTCCTGCCTGCGTGTCTCTCCTTGTGAGGTCACCCGTCACACTGGACTGGGGTCGCCTCACCCTGATCACATCTGCAAAGATCCTATTTCCAAGTAAGGTCTTTTTCATAGCTACTGGGGGAGAGACTTCCTCATATCTTTTTAAGGGACACAGTCCAACCCCGTACAGGCAAGATTGTGCCTTTTTGTTCCTCCTGCGTCGACTGTTTTCAGACCTCCATGTGGCTCTCTCCTTCATTCGGGGGAGAAAAGCCAAGCTCTACTCAGGGGCCTTCACAGACCCCTCCCCCTCTCTTCTAACTCTGCCCCTCTCTGCTCCTGCTACGTCGGCAAACTTGGTGCCCTGGCACCCTTGGGGCCATGACTCCGCCTTGCGGACCCTACCCTGACATCATCCTGTCTCCTTGAAAGCTTTGATGGAATTCCACCATAGCTGATTCTCTTCACCGTCTTCTGCTCTTTCACAACACAAGCCACTTGGTACCTTGTAATACGTGTTTATTGAAGATTTCTACCGTGGGCAGCGCCTTCCACTGTGAGCAGAACCTCTGTTGTGCTCACCAACTCGCCGATTGGAGCCGAGTGGTGTCAGTAACCAGGTAACCTATCCATGCACATGGCATCTCATTCCAACATTCCTTGGAATCGATCACAAACTTTGGAGGATCTTCCCTCTTGGAAAAGATTACTGGTTTCTATTTTTGTTCAACATGATGTAATGAGCCACAAATTAAGTATAGCACTTCAAAATATATATGATCTGTATGTATGTGTGTGCATATGTATATGTATTAATATATATGTAAAACAAATGTTGAGAATATATTATTTTGGTCGAAAGTTAAAGGATTGATGGATTTTATTAATAAATTTGCAAGTGAATTATGGAGTTACTCAAAAGTTTTAAAAGTACGTTTTGGGACACCTGGGTGGCTTAGTTGGTTAAGCGTCCGACTTTCACTTAGGTCATGATCTCGCGGTTCATGGGTTCAGGCCCCACGTCGGGCTCTGTGCTGACTGCCAGCTCGGAGCCTGGAGCCTGTTTTCGGAGTCTGTGTCTCCCTCTCTCTCTGACCCTCCCTTGCTCACACTGTCTCTCTCTCTCTCCTAGAAATAAATAAAAATATTAAATAAAATAAAATAAAAGTACGTTTTGCTCTCTCTCTCTTTTTTTTTTTCCCTAGAAACAATACATGGGGTTGAGGGGCTTTGTTGGTGTGATTTCACTGAAGTCAGCATGTGTGTTATTCTTAGTACTTCTGGCAGATGCACCAAATATTCACACACCTCAAGGCACTTTCCCCAAGCATTTATATATTTTTCAATCTGAGTACCATTGGGAGAATATTCCTGTTCATTAAAAACATAGTTAGGTGGGGCACCTGGGTGGCTCAGTCGGCGAAGCGTCCGACTTCACCTCAGGTCATGATCTCACGGTTTGTGGGTTCGAGCCCCGCGTCGGGTTCTGTGCTGACAGCTCAAAGCCTGGATCCTGCTTCGAATTCTGTGTTTCCCTCTTTCTCTGCTCCTTCCCCACTTACGCTCTGTCTCTCTCTCAAAAATAAATAAACATTAAAACAAATTTTAAAAACAAACATAGTTAGGAAAATTTCTGTAGCGTGTTAAATTATATGAAGTGTCAGTAAACATTTGTTGGTCAGAATTCAAATAGGAAATAAAACTTGGGAAAAGGGGAGCACTTGGCACCGGAGATTATATCACATCAAAGTATTTCCAGAGCAAGTTGATTCCCATAGGGAAAATGTGTCTCTGTGAGACATTTGAAGTAAAGAGTTGATTTAACAAATAGAGGATGTGGTTGCAAAAATAATTACGAACGACCCTTTCTTTTAAACAACACTCCATATGCAAATAACTTCCATAACAAGATTTATATAAGTACCTTAAAATATTCCAATTTGGAACGATTTAACATCATTCACAGTGAGGATGATATATGCGTGGATGGACTTTCTGGCCTAGAGAAACCGTATTATGCGCAGGTATAGTACGCAATGTTGGAAAGGCATTGACGGATCAGACAAAGAGTCAACCTTGAACAACGATGAGACCAGGTACGTGCACTTGGTTTACTTGTATCTGTGTTTGTTGCCTCTTTCCCCCACCAACACACACTTACGCCTGTAGTTAAAACAGTCCTGTTGAGTCACAGGTGGGATCAGTCGAATACAAACCTGCTTCCCGGCTCTGACGGGCGCAAAGGGAACAGGGCTCCAGTTGTGACACAAACATCATAAGGGGAAGGTTGTTTCTCTTGGTATAAGTTTAAGAGCAGCGTCTTCTCTCTATCCAGTGCTTACAGCAGAAAATAAGCCTCTGTCCTAACTGCACATTTAAAATCTTATCAGAGGTGCTCCATCACGTAACCATGACCACAACTATGTGAGGACAACGTGGCCCTAACTAGAATCCACGCGAAATGTCTTGTTGAGGGACAGGGCCTGTGGGAAGACTCGGCTGTTGTTTTCTTTGGAAAGCTCCTTAAATTTGAGCACTTACACCATTTGATAAATGCTGGAGAAGTGTCCATGATAAGAGGTTTCGAGTCATGTTTGCTTATTCACCTGAAGCTAGTTTCTCCCAAAATTTTTCATCTGAGACATTCTGCACCAGGCATGGAATCAGGCAGAAATATGTCCTGAGCCAATGATGGCCTTCCCCACATGCTTCATAAATCACTGACGTCTCATGTCGTGTTTCTATCCAGAATCTATTGTTGCACCAAACTGTGTAAATAAATGCTTGGAATAAATCAAACTGTTGTGGTCTTGTCATTGGATGTGGTGACTGGAGGAGGAATTTAGTCAGGGTCAAGCGTGGTGATGGAATGATGAACTTGGCATTGCCTTTTCAGGCCACACCCAGCATGCCGTCTGGGTGTGCGGGAGTCCCGGAGTCTGGGGTAATTCGTAAGGGCTCAGTATGTCTACATTTTCTAGCTCTGTGACTTTGAGTGAGTTACTTCGTCTCTCATGGCCTCAGTCCCTTCATCTGTAAAATAAGCATATTAATAGTGTACCTTTATAATGTCAAGTATATAATAAACACAGTGCTTACCTCATAAGTCCTCAGTAAGCCAAAGCTCTGATGGTTTTATAGACTAAATAGATTCCATTTCTCACACATGTCTGCTAGTAATGTGAGAATTTTCAGGTGGTATTATGATTACTGCATGACATGCAAACTTACCACAAGTCCCGATGATGTATATGTATCATCTATTACTTTTTTACTTCACTGGAGAATGAAGGTAGCCCCATGCTTGTGTGGTAGTCTTCAGAGTTTTGATATTATATAAACAATCTTCCTATGCAAAAAGCTTGAACATTACCCTTACACATCACAATTTGAAGTCACAACCTGCAGCCCAGAGAGTCTGAATGCCAAACTCAAGGCCAAGGCCATCTGACATCCATCAGAGGGAAGATCACGGTCCAGCCTGCAGAATCCCCATTTTGCCATATCTTTCTGAGTCTCTCAGAGGATCTGGGAATCGATTCAGTGTCCTTAGCATGGAGAGCCCACTGGTGATCAGGATTATGTTCATTCTCAGACCCAAACTTCGAATGATGCTGTTGACCATACTTCTTTATTATCAGCACATCTTGGGTTAATGTGAAAGTAATTTTCAAGTCTGAAAATTAATTCTCAAAGTTGATATTTTAACAGTTGGGTCCATCTGGATCAAATGAGATTCATTGGAATAGCAATGCAATGCAACGAATTAATTTTGTTTGACCCTAAGATGGTAGTTTTATCTTGGTTTAAACACTGACAGTGTTTATTTTTATCTGTATTACTAAATATTTTCAAAACATTTAGCCCCATAACTTCATTCATGGGAGCCTGAGCTTTGGAGGTAGGAGACAAGGTATTATTATAGCCTGAGTCAAATAAAATTTAAGCAAATTTGTTGACAAACATCTTCATTATTGCCAGAACTCAGTTGCTGTAACAGTATGAAAGAGCCCATAAATTACTCACAACTGTGTGTTCTGCACTTTCCCCAAGAAACCTCCATGGAAAGCACTGTAAATGGTGTGTAGATTTGATGGATCACGTCACTCCATTCCTAATGTAAGGTTGAGCTTCTCGTTGTTAAGTAGTCCTGCACCAACATAGCTGGTGGCCTAATGGTCAATTAAATTTCAAATGGACTTCAAAGCCCAGGACTAGTTATTTCCTTTTACTTTCAATTCTTCAATAATAGTTTACTCAGACCCCAAGATATTATTTTTTTAAACGTTTATTTGTTTTGAGAGGAAGAGAGAGAGAGAACATGAGCACGAGCAGGGGAGGGGCAGAGAGAGAGGCATACAGAGAATCCCAAGCAGGCTCCAAGCTGTCAGCACAGAGCCCGGCTTGGGGCTTGAACCCACAAACTGCGAGATTATGACCTGAGCCAAGATCAAGAGTTGGACGCTCAACCGACTGAGCTACCCAGGTACCCCCCCAACATCCTACAAAAAATTTTAAATGTGCTTCATTTCCAATGGGGGTTTAAGAATTTTGGGGCACCTGGGGGACTCAGTTGATTAAGTGATTAAGGTAATGATCTCATGGACTATGGGTTTGAGCCCCACATCAGGCTCTGTGCTGACAGCTCAGAGCCTGGAGCCTGTTTCGGATTCTGTGTCTCTCCCTCTCTCTGACCCTCCCCTGCCCATGCTGTCTGTCTCTCTCTCTCTCAGAAATAAATAAAACATTTAAAAAAAAAGAGAGAGAGAAATCAGTGATCTCAATTTAAAAAAAAAAAAGAATTTTAAAACACTGTTCCCCAAAACTGTTTTAGCGCTGAACCTTTCTAAAATTTTTTTACTGTTTATTTATTTTTGAGACACAGAGAGAGAAAGTGTGAGCAGGGGAAGGTCAGAGAGAGAGGGAGACACAGAATCTGAAGCAGGCTCCAGGATCTGAGCTGTCAGCACAGAGCCCGACACGGGGCTTGAACTCATGAACTACGAGATCATGACCTGAGCCGAAGTCAGATGCTTAACCAACTGAGCCCCCCAGGAGCCCCAGTGCTGAGCCTTTCTAAACAGCAGATCTGACAGTGATGAGAAGGACCGCAGGGTTAGAAGTGGTGGCTGTACCCACTTATCAGACCTGCTGTGTCTTCCTCATAGTGTAGACCGTGCTCTCACCCAGCTTCAGGCTTGCACACTCCTAGCCCGCGCATCTTAGAGAGGAGAGCTCTGTGTGCACACTGCCGCACGGGCACAAATATTCTAATAAATGTGACCACTGTCAACAAATACTTTTCGAAGGAGGAGTATTTAGGAAACCACTTGAAAATTTCTGGTTGGATTTTCCCATTTGTCCTGTGATATCAGTCATTTTGCACAGGACGTTAGTGCTGGGGGAAAAAAGTACCTAGATTTCCTACACCTCCAATCAGACTGATGGGGAAGAGCCCAGCTCCCGCCGCAGCCCCACTGTGAACCCAAGGAGCGTCCCCTGATCTGCGTGCCACACTGCAAAGTCTCTGGAAAGCATTGTGTTTTAAAAGCTGAGATACTGTAAGTTTCTGCTCTAAGGTAATCTCTGTTTAAAAAAAATTCCATCTCAAGGGATCTGTCACATACATGCTTGAACATGGGTACAGGATACAAAATGTGAGCTCCTGGGTGTCCTGGCCGTACGGTGGACGCACAGGGAGAGCTTGCCTCTGGCCGCCCCGGGCTTCTCCAGGCTCCAGCATGGCCAGGCTGCTCCCCTCCAGAGCTGGCGGCGGCTGCCAGCCCACCGGGGCTGTGGAGGCGGGGGTGCCTGAGAAAGGCAGGGACAAGAGAAAAATCCCAACTAGAAGACTCCAAAGCTCTTTAAAAAATTTTTTTGGACGTTAATTATAGAGAGAGTATCAAGACATTGCAAACATCGTACAGAGACATCTCTCACTCCTGCAGAGAGTCTGGTGGGCGATGCGCTGGCTTGAGCACATTACCTCCCATGCGGGAAGCTGCCCTTGAGAGGCGGCGAGGGTGCTGGTGGGGAGGAGATCGGGGGGACCTTTCCGTTGTTTGGGGGTTTCCGGGCCCTGAAAAAAAAAACCAAGCAAATCATTTGTACTTCTATCAACATATGTTCCAAACTATCTATTATCCGGCATCAGTAAATGAGGTTTTCCCATGTGAGAATAATTTGTCTAAGCAAGAAAAAGTGCATCCTTGAACATCTGGTGTGTTACTTTGACCACTTAGTGGAAAGTTTTCCAAACCGAAATGTAGATCTCCCAGCCTCTTAAATACCGTATGCCCCGTTCGCAACGAAATGATTTTTTGGCTCACCCAATGTGTCCCCATAAGAACATCACCCCAGTGAGTTTTTAAAAGGACCTGGCTGTAGGAGCATGTTTCCTTCCAATGAGCTTGACAGAAAAACAGAGCTCTAGCAACCTCCTTGCTCTTTGAGCGTGCAGTGTGGACCGAGAGCCATTGAGAGCCACCCTGATGGAGCCCCCTGGGCTCCCTACCCTTCTCACTGGAGCAGGTCTTCCTGTCTCTTCACTATTTATTTTGTTGAAGTAGAGATGTGTCTAAGACTTTGTCTGAGAGCAAGACCTGCTAATAAGAAACTTTGAAAACGAGGGCACGTGGGTGGCTCAGTCGGTTAAGCATCTGACTTTAGTTCAGGTCATGAGTTCATGGGCTCGAGCCCCGTGTCTGGCTCTGCAATGACAGTTCAGAACCTGCTTGGGATTCTCTCTCTCTCCCCCCCCCTCAAAAATAATCAGTTATTTTTAAAAGAGAAATATGTTGAAAACCAACACACTAGACAATTCTATGAGCATGTGACTCTCCTGTACCACAGGGCAGGGTCCCACCAGAGGGCTGAGATTTTGCAGGCTCGTAAAGATATCACAGGAGACACCCCAGCTCGCCACCCTCCCCTCCCCTAGGTTCTCCGATCCTGGTGGGGCACTTGCTTCCCCTTTCCCCACTCGCAGATCTCACGGTGAACAACACGCCCTGGGGGGCAAGGCATAGCTCCCCCATCACAAGCACCTGGAAGCCTATTGACAAACGTGTGGCTGTAGTTCAAATCAATGGGGTCAAACTCCAAAGAGCTTGAATGAACAGTCAGGACGTATCCAAGATTTGGGTTCTGAAACAGCCCCCTCGTCAGCACGCAGCAGAATGCGGAACGGCCGCGGTCAATCAGGGTAAGGAATTAAACTGGCTCTCGGTAAAATTCATTAACAAACGTGTGGTTGGCGGAAGGCCCTTTCGAACCCCATCTTGTTCTGCAGGATGGGCCCAGTGTCCCCTGACCATCCAGCACTGCTCACACCAACACCTGGGTCTTTTTTCCTTTCCTTAAACAGAAGGAAACAGCTTGGTCCCCTCTGTGGCTCAGTTTCCTTGTTTGCTGATGCGATGGAAATGAGCCATATGCCTAACCATTTCAAAAATATTTTTTTAACTAGGATTTTGGGGCAATTTACTCCAAAATCCACACTTTTCCCCCCACTGTCATCAAAAGCTCATGATACTCCTGAGGGCAAAATACCAAAGCACAGTTTAATCCAAATTGTTGTGGATGCTACATTTTTAACAGAATCCCAGGCACACGTAATGTTAAAAATTATATCTCTGATGTTATAATGAGATGTAAAATCTGGCACACTCCCTGGGTAGTGGATCATATGGTTGTATGTCTTATGAAAACTCTTCTGTGATATTTCAGATTGCACATAACACTGTCAACCAATGAATAAATCAATGGAAACATACTCACGGCCAGGAAAATCAGTAATGGGACCATTCTAAGAAAGTACCCACGTGATAGCTTTATTTTTACTGGGTAAGCCTTTGATTCTGAAAGGAACATTCATTGAAAGTGAAATTATAGTACAACCAATCAGAAAAACAAATTGTCCACCCATCCTTCTGCTGGTCTTCAGTAAGAAATATGTTCATGAGACGGGGCGCCTGGGTGGTTCAGTCAGTTAAGTGTCCAACTTTGGTTCAGGTCATGATCTTGTGGTCTGTGGGTTCGAGCCCCGTATCAGGCTCTGTGCTGACAGCTCAGAGCCTGGAGCCTGCTTTGGATTCTGTGTTTCCCTCTTTCTCTGACCCTTCCCTGCTCACATTCTGTCTCTCTCTCAAAAATAAACACTACAAAAATTAAGTTTGGGGGAGACATCTTTGGATGCTTTAAAATGAGTAACTTTTTAGACTCATAAGTTGTTGTTTTATGGCTTTCTGCAGACGAGCCCACACTTGTAAAAGCAGAATTTTGCAAACTTATCTCCTTTCCTTAGTATTGCAAGACTTTAGACCTTTTACCAAAATTCCTTCCACTCACTTTCCAAGCCAGTCTATGGAGGATGGGATCTGCACTCTGATCTAGTCTGACACTGTTAAAGGATTTTCAAAATTATATTTATCCTCTTCCTCCCCCAAATTAAAAAGAGTGTCTTTGGTACGATACGTGTTATTTCAGATTTATAAGTGACACAAGATCGTTCGAAGAGTTGTATGACATCCTTCAAAGATTAGCCATCCAATCAGGGAAGAGACATGACCAAATTGTGGGGAAGAGAGATTACGGTGCAGTTTGGTCGGGGCTGGTGCGGGGTCACCATGCCCCTGCCTTGTGGCTGCTGCACTCTGCTCTCCCAGCCCGACCCGGGGCCTGAGCCCAGGAGCCCGTGCGGGCTTCCTCGCAGCCACAGGGCTGCCTTAACCGCATCACCGGCTTTGCGGGCCGTCAGCCTCAGCCGGTCCGTTAAGCGTTGCCAGCCTACACGTGTCCCTGGTTCAGACCAAGGAAGAGACAGCACCTTGGACTTGTAGCAGGTGGAGACGGGCATTTATCAAATCAGGTTTCCTGCAAACATCAGACCAGGAGCAGATGCAATCAAGAAAAGAAGACTTCAAATGACCTATGAAAGGGAGTGAGAGAGAGAGACAAAGAGAGAGAGCTGCGCTACCAGCAGAGCCCAGCCCTGGGCCTCACACTTGGGCCACCTTCTCAACAGTGTGGTCTCCTGTGTCCGCACCTCCCCCCATGCACCCCTTCGTTCCCGCCTCAGGACAGGGACGCCCCCTGCCATGTTCCCGTACGTCCCTACCAATGCTGGCGTTTGTGGGACACTCGTGCCGTGCTAGGCAGCGACGGGCAAGTTGTCTACATCACCTAATGGTGCCCTCACTCCCACCCCACAAAGATGTGTGGTTAGTAATCGTTAGTAATCCAGCCTCTCAGAGGGTCCGGCGTCTGCAACGTCTGTGGTCAGAGAATCTAAATAAGGGGTGGAACCAGTGAAAACCGATGCGTGCCTGGCACCAGAGCTGGGTTCCTAACAGTCCCTCAGGTGGCCTCCACCCACGACCTTGGAGGTCACGCCGGAGCCTCCCCAGCGTCCAGGCCAATCCTCCGACCAAGAAAGCTCCAGCAGACCAGGCACTTTCTGCAGAGCTGGGATCACAATGAAGTCTACCTGCTCTGCCTCACAGATTTTACCCAGAAAGCCCCAATCAGCTCTATTTCTCAACAATACTCAGCAATTAGTTAAAATATTTCGTATGCCTTTAAAAACACATATTCAAAAAAAATTATGAACCAAACTCCTCATATCTACTGTTGGATAGAAAAATACCCTCTTGACATCTTTGCATGCAAGCGTCTTCTTTTCACACACGTAGAGTGGCGACAGACAGAGAAACTTCAGTCCCCAGAAGGGCAGGACTTGAACAACCAAAGCCTCAATGGGCACTTACTTAGCTAATTGTTCTGAAGCGTCACCTTTGTCACCTTGCTGGGGAGGCGCCCGTGTCCTGCAGCTCTCGGAATCACCCATGGAATCGCTTGTTACTTGGTGGTTGTGGGATCGATACGTTTGTTTCAATCATAGGTTCGTATCAGCGAGGAGATGTGTGTGATGCCGTTTGCCTTTGGGAAGCTTTGCGTCAAAGACTTTGAGGAAATTAGGATTTTTCTAATGAAAAGTTCCTTTGTGTATATTGCAGATTGGACACAGTGGGTGGAAGTTATAAGGGGAGATTTGGGGGGTCCACATGCCCGATGAAACACGGATCACAGGCTTCCTTTCCAGCCCCACAGGGAACACGCCCATTTCACCAGCACTTTCATCTTATTCGGCAGAGGAAGGCACAGGTCTCCAGAATGCAGTTTGTCGTTTTTTTATTGTGAGAGAGACAGAGAACAGGGAAAGGGACAGAAGGAGAGAGAGAACGATTCTTAAGCAAGCCCCGTGCTCAATGTGGAACCCAACATGGCGCTCCATTCCACAACTCTGGGATCATGCCCTGAGCTGAAATCAAGAGCCAGATGCTTAACCGACTGAGCCACCCAGATGCCCCTGGAATGCAGTTCTCATTGTGACCTTTCTAGAACCTTCCATCATGCAAACACCTAACTTTGCTTTGCTCATAGGACTATGTAAAATCAATGCCAGAAAGAATTTAGAATTTCATTAAAAACTGTATTAGGCTGTTGATCTAGTAGGAGAAAAGTCAGGAAAGAATCACAAAATGTGAGGGTCCAAGAGGACCTCAAAATTCACTTAACTTAATCAAATCATTTTACAGACAGAAACTGAAGCTCAGCCACACGGTTGTATTCAGGGTACAGCCACCTCCTCTCGTTGGAGCACGAGATGGCGGAAGCATCGGAGGGACTCTGGGAGCCCAGGTGTGAAGTAGAGCTGCCTGCTTCCAGCTCTAAGGGTGTCACCCCACCCCCATCCGCAGAGCGGAAAGACTATTTCACAGACGTTAAACAGAATGCTGTGGGTCAAATGCCCGGTTTATAGAAGGAGGTACTTGGAAATGTATTTTCTCCTTTTCTAAAGGCATCTTGAGCTGCAGATGTGATGGACGGTGAACCTGGCTTCAGCCTTCAGGCTTCACCCTACTGTACCAGCCAGCCGCGTGATCCTCTGCTGTCACCCTTCCCTGGACGACCCCGGCGCTGTCACAGTGGTGAGCTCGGAGCCCAGCTAGTGACCTCCAGGAAGGGGCTGACGGGCCGTGACTGGAGGGCTGATTCCCTGGATTTATCTGGATGGCAGAGCTCCTGGCCCAGGGTTGATTGAACCCGTGAGTGGGTTTTCCTGCTCACTGGTGACTTGTCTACTCACAGAAGTTTGCCTGTCCCCTGGCTGGGCTGGCAGCCAACACGACCTCATTTCTCCTGCTCATACCTCCTGAACCAAAACCTCAAACCACTTCTCAAGCTCTTGTCTTTCCCAAATTCAAGTCCACAAGCCTTCTGGCCCTGACGGCACCATGATGTCCCACACCCCTGGAGGCAACCAGGGATCGTCTCGTCTTTCTGAGAATCAGGGACCCCACACTCTGGATAGTCAAGGAAAAGGAGAGCTTACACTTTCTAAAATGCCAAAGGTTTCTTAAAAGTTATCTCTTCCTCAGGGCGCCTAGGGGGCTCAGTCGGTTAAGCGTCTGACTTTAGCTGAGGTCATAGTCTCATGGTCCATGGGTTCGAGCCGCACGTCAGGCTCTGTGCTGACAGCTCAGAGCCTGGAGCCTGCTTCCGATTCTGTCTCTCTCTTTCTGTCTCTCTCTCACTCATGCTCTGTCTCTCTCTCAAAAATAAGAATTAAAAAAAGTTAAAGTTATCTCTTCTTCGACACAGAGAATTTTCTGCTCATCTAAGAAAATTCCCCAATCCAGAGAAACCTAAAGAAAATGGTTAAAATCATCCACAAGCCTACCAACTGGGGATCATTAGTAAGGTTTTCACATTTGGGATCATAGTGTAATAGAGAGTCTGTTTCATGAACAATGTAAGGCCGGCTTTTCCCCAGGGGTTAGATATTGTTCTACAGTGTCCTTCCTTGTGGCTGGAGCAGAGAACACCATTTTGAGCAGGGAATACACTCAAATAAAAGACACTTTACTGAAATCATGAGAGATCAGAATAAAAACTAGTGCATTTGTCCCAAATAAGTAACTGCACTGTGGATCAGTTAACCTGAGCAAATGGCCTGTGGTAGAACATGAAATTCAGGGGGTTACAACAGGCCAAATCCCTATTCCTATTTAGTTTCACATAACATCTGCTCTGTAACTCAGATGCCATACAGGCTAATACATGCGTTAATCTGAAAAGGCAGCCTCTGCTTGTAATCAAGAGAACTGATAGCAATAGAACAAATATTCAGGAAGCATCTTAAAAACTATAATTGGGGAAGACAAAAAGTGTATAAGGGGAAACAGGAAGAATGTTTAGGAATGATTAGTCTAAGAGCAGAGCCAAGAAAGCCACCCTGGCACGTGGGACCTGCTTCCTGTGGTCGGGAGCTGAGCCGTCCTGGGGTGCAGGAGGGACGTGAGGCCGGGCGCTGGCTGTCAGCACGGACGTCCGGATAATGGTCCGCAGGCTCCTGTTCACGTCAGGTCAACCTCGTGAAGACAAGCTGTTACTGGACACGTAGATGCGACAGGCTTATGCCGGTGTTGGGGACGCGGGGCCTGATCTCTGCTCCCCAGGGTGCAGGTGCGGCCAGACAGACAACGTCAGAGACACCTGGTGATGTCGCCCTCCCATAGCAAGGCTTTGGGCTCACGGAGGAAGTGGCACACGGGTGTCTCGGGGACCAAGGTGCCCCCAACCGACCTCGTCTCAGCGACTCCCGGGAAGAGCAGCTGTGCGTCCCGCAAGCAGAGAGAGCCCGCTTCAGGGACAGCCAGGCTGCAGCAGACACCAGGTGACCCCGCGTGGTGCGTGTCCTCTCGGCTCCGGAGGACGGAAGACAAGCACGGACGCTGAGCCTGGGCCCCAGGAGGACCGAGCCGCCCCCAGGCTTCCCCAGCCCCTCGCCCCCTCTCTTCTCAAAAACGGTTATTATCACCATTCGGGAAGGGCCCCGGAGGCTGAGGGGCAGGAGCGAGCCCGCACTGAGGGCGCCCGTGGCTGCGCCCACACCTGTCTCACCGAGAATCTGGTGAGACCCTCTCTGGTGCGGGTGCGAGGTTCCGTGGGGACGACGGCTGGTGGTCTCGTCTCACCTTCTCCAGAAAACCCCTGCTTCCTCCGGGTGCCGACGTCTACACCGCAGCCACTTTACTGCTGTGGCTTGAGAGGCGAAACTGGCCTGCGGCCGTCGTCGGGAGGCCCCAGGGGTGCAAGTCAGGCTGCCCATCAGGCCGCCCGGCCCCACTTCCGCTGACTGTGCAGTCCCTTTCTGGAAGTTACTGGAACCAGTACACGCAAGATGGCAAACCCACGGAATTTACTGCCAAGTTATAACATTAGTGAGAGCAAGCTCAGTGCACACGCATCCACACGCAAACGCACATCCACACGCACACGACGTCCACACGCACAGAGCAAGATACAACTTCCCTTTTTCACAATTACAAAATTAATTTAAAAGTTTGGAATCAGAGGGGCACCTGGGGGCTCAGTCAGCTGAGTGTCCGACTCCGGCTCAGGTCATGTGCTGACAGCTCAGAGCCTGGAGCTGCTTCGGATTCTGTGTCTCCCTCTCTCCCTGCCCCTCCCCTGCTCATGTTCTGTCTGTCTGTCTCTCTGAAAAATAAATAAACATTAACAAATGAAAAGTTTGGAATCGTGAGACTTATACTTTAATGTGACAGGGATTTTTGTTGGTTTTCCTGTCTCGGCAAGAGCCGGCTAGCTCTGCCCTCTTCAGACACTTTTGCCTGGAGGGGTGGTGGTGTCCTGCCCATGATGTGACGGCCGCGTTCTCTCCCAGCTTCGCTCCTGCGGCAGCCACACGGCGCGGTTCCCCGGGTGTCCCCCGCTGTGATGGACGTGCTGGTCTCCCGTTCCGAAAAGCGGAAGCCGACAAAACAAACAGAAAGCCACGGATAGTGCTCAAGAGGGAAATCAAGACAAAATAAGGCTTGACTCGGGGACGCTGCTCCCATAATTGCCGGACGATTGGAACTGGGGTTTCTGGTCAGCACCCCTGAATTTCACTGCTGCTGGGGTGGGACCTACCTAGACTCACTTGTGTGGGAAATGTCACCTGCCAGGAAAAGTCCCCGACCTGTGCCCTCCGCCCGGGTGACTCGGGAGTAAGAAGTGCGGGCGGCCCCCTGGGGACGTCTGGGCTCGTGTGCACATGCGGTGACACGTGGGCTGGTCCCAGATAGAGGATCCGTGCCCTCGACGCACAAGCACATCATTGCTCGAGGCTCACGCGCCCCAATGAGGTGATGTCTCCACAGCACCCCTCTCCCCTTGCCGTGCTTCTGGGAAATGTGTCTGCGGCACAGGGAGACCCCCACCCACTCGCACCCGCTCATGGCTCCCGTTTCCTAAGTTCTAGAGTATTCGGAACCTTCCAGGATCCCTTCCAGCTTTGCTACTATGTGAGGAATGAGTTACAAGTGCGACTCCCGGGCTTACCCTGAGTGGGATACACCTGCCCGAAGGGCTTTGCGAAGGTCCCTTGCAGTCTGCTCCGTGGAAAAGCCCGAGGGCGGGACCCAGGGGGCAGAGCGGCGTCCTGGCCTCCTGGACGCGTCCCCCAGGTCCAGCTGGGACATCTGGCCTGAGCCGGAGGAGCAGGCAGAGCAGGACCAGGGTGCTGTCGGGAGGGCGGCAGGGAGGGCATCCGTGGGCCGGGGCTGGCCCGCACAGCCCTACACGCACACCCCTTTCTCTGGGTAGCCCTCCCTGTGCCCCTGGATTCGTCCCTTTGACCCCGTCTCCCGGGGATAGAGCTGGCTCCCTGTGGGTCCGTCCCCTGCCCAGAGCAGGGCGCACACTTTGAAGATGGCAGGAGACACTCACGTCCGGGGCCCCAGGGGTGCTGACCGCGCACCTGCCGCCAAGGCCGAGGACACAGCCGTGCGGAACCCTTATCACCCCAGGCCGAGTCTTCCTAAAGGAAAAGAGAAAGAGCCCATGCTCCCCTCGCAGCAGAAAATGTGGCTTTTTCACCAAAGTCACCATAAAGGGCCGCACGTTCTCACTGGAGACAGGGCTTCAAGCTCCCGGAGTGGGTTCCCGCCCTCCTCTTCCCGGTGAACGCTGTGCCAGGCAGGGAATCACATGGGCGGCGAGGTGCGGGGAAGTTCAGCACGCCGGGGTTCCCTGAGGGGGGCGGGGGCAGAAGCCAAGGGCCCCAGGGATGCCCTTCCGGGCACAGAGGACAAGTCCCAGAAACTCCCAGGTGCCAATAGCTGTGCTCACTTTTAAATGTTTAATGGGTTGTAATTTTAGGTTTATAGAAAAATTATCTGGAAACTGGAGAGTTCCCATGCGCCCCTGACCGCCCTACGGCCGTGTGCCTCTCCCTGTGGTCGGCGTCTTGGGTGGCCGTCGAGAACCCAATACTGGTGCTTTACCATCAGCTAAAGCATGTATTGTGCACTGAGTTTCACCCGAGGGCCGCGCTCTCTGCCATTTGGACAGGTGCGCGAGGGCGTGTGGCCACCGCGATGTCACACACAGCATCTTTCGCAGCCTTCAAAGTCCTCTGTGAGCCACCCCCCATCCTGGCTCTTCCCGGAGCCTGGAAGCCTCCATGTTTTACTGTGTGCCTAATGTCGCCTTTTCCGGAACATCCCATAATTGGAATCGTACAGGAAGTGGCCTTTCCAAACTGCCTTCTTCCTCTCAGTGATGTGCATTTAAGGCCCCTCTGTGTCTTTTGGGGGGCGGATGGTTTATTCCTTTTTATCCTCGAATAATATTCCCTTGCCTGGATGTACCACATTTTGCTCGTCTGTCTTTTGAAATGAAGAAGACGACACTCTTGGAGAAAGGTAAAGAGGAGACGCTTGCTTCGTCCAATAATTTTCCCAGTTCTGCCTCATTTCTCCACTACCTTGTCCCCAGATAGTCCTGAAGGTGGAAGTGCGGGAGCGGTGGGGTCACTAAAGGTTAAGTCTGTTGGTTTCTGCCTCAGTCAGGGGCCTGCCTCAAGCGTGAGCATAAGTATCCTGTGACCTCATTTATTAAAAATAGTGTGACGAGGGGCGCCTGGGTGGCTTAGTCGGTTAGGCGTCCGACTTTCGCTCAGGTCATGATCTCGCGGTTCGTGGGTTCGAGCCCCGCATCGGGCTCTGTGCTGACTGCCAGCTCGGAGCCTGAGCCTGTTTCAGTCTGTGACTCCCTCTCTCTCTCTGACCCTCCTCTGCTCACGCTGTCTCTCTCTCTCTCCTAGAAATAAATAAAACATTAAAAAAAATTAAAAAAAAAAAAAATAGTGTGACGAGTGAGGCCCCGACCACTGTCTCTCGGGACAGCTTGGGACACAGCCTCCACCGGCTGCGTTTGGTTCTGCGAAAGTGCCCCAGGACGTGAATCCCTGGAGCCGTCCCGTTCGACCCCACGCCCCGGGTGACGCCAGGCCTCACGTTGCACAGACGCGACTGCAGCCCTTGCGGAAATCTGAGGCCCCGAGGTGTCCAGGCCGAGAACTGCACACACTGTTCCCTCCAACGACCGCTCGGCCGCACCCGGGCTCTGCACCTCCCCAGCCAGCACTCAGCTGCTTTCTAGGTCGTGTTAGCTTTCTAGCGTAAAATGTCCAACATTCTGTTCTGTGATTTAAAAATAAAACGTGCCAGGCCCTTTCGTAAAAGCCACTTGAAGAAAACGCATCTAGTGCATGTTGCTCCTGCTCGTTCGTAAGACGCAGCACTGGTCCCAAAACACGTGCAAATGACACCATAAGGAGCCGGCCCGGCACTTTGGAAGGAATTCAGCCTTTGCCATATTTGGCAAGGACGTGAGCTGCGTGTGGTGCCGGCGGAGAAACCGATGGGTGGTTGAGGGCCCACCCCAGCTGAAACCCGAAACAGGGAGAGAGAGAGAAACCCGGGGCAGTGGGGGAGCTGGGCCCGGCCGGTGGCGGGGGTCCGGGACTGGGGGGTGAGAGCAGGAGGCAGCTCCCCTGACCCCTGTTTGCTCCGAGTCAGCTGGTCCAGCTCGCCTGGCGGCGTGAAGCCGGGCCCAGCCGCCCAGCCCCCCGTGCCAGGTGCCATGGCCGCACATTCCCGAGCAAGATTTTGAGTTCATTGATATTTGACCAGAGATTCATGCAGGACCCTGACAGTATTAAACTAAATAAAACCACAGCCCACGATTAATTGTCCATGATAATGAGGTGGGAAAGCTGAGTAAAAGATGCAGAGCATAAGGAAACTAAGACTTCCTGGGGGCTCTCAGCGTCCTTCGATTCTCTTCTACAAATCAGCAGGGAGGGGGGCAGTTTTCCATATTTTTTCAGAGAATGAGATTGCAGCTCAGAGAAGTCAATTACCCACCGAGAATGGTACAGCCAATAAAAGCCGGCGTTGCAATTTCAGTCCAGGCTTCTCAGCCCACGACCCGCTCTCCTTTAGATGCCTCGCGCGGCCTCGTGAGAGCCCACCGTTAGAGTGTGTCTAACTTATAACAAATCTCTTTAAAAAAAAAAAATAGGCCCAGATTGCAACCTTTTTTCCCTGTTGTGCTGAACGTTTGGTGAAAGGGCAGAACAATCCCAGGGACTGCGAGCTCAGGCAGCAAAAGAAAATCAAACAAAATTTTCAAACCACACGTGTTCCCTGAAATTCCAAGAATTCTTTACGACCTAGTTGCTTCTACAGGGTGCCGGCTGAGAGCACTTGCTCTTGCGCTCTTGTTCAACCCTGTTTTCTGGGGGGTCCGAGGCAGTGGGGGACACTCCCAAATTCAAGTTACGGGTTCACTTTGCGACTGAGACAAAGGCCCCCTGGGAGACAGCCACGCACGCTGAGGCACCTAAGCCTAGCAGGGCGGTTCAAGGGCTATTGCCCAGCGCGCCGCCAGCACCCTCACGCTAACAAGGCGGAGACGACCCTTCTGCAAGAAGCAGGAGGTCATTTCCGGATGCAAAGGCACGGCTCTTCATTCTTTCATAAAAATAGACACTTTTTACTGAAATGTCATCATTTCTCTCAGGAGGTAACAGATGATGACCCTGGGTGTAACTTCCAGGACAAAAGCCACTCGCCGTCTTTATTTGTTTCTGTTGCAATATAACCCACAGAGGACACTGTGTAAATTTCAGGTGTATAAGTGCCCATTTGATACATTTATGTGTCGCAACGGTTTTACCGCCATAGTGTTAGCTAACACCTCTGTCACTTTTCTGTGCTGTGGCGGGAACAGCTAAGAGCTAGTGTCTCAGCAACTGGGAAGTTTCCAGCGCAGTGTTGTGTACTGTAGCCTCCTGGGCTGTGTGTCCAGGACTAAGTCACCCGCGGGTTGCACGCTCGCCCCTTTGGTGAACAGCTCATCTCGCCCACTCCCCCGCCCCCGGGGCCAGCATCCTAGGCTCTGTTGTTACGCACTCCACTCTTTTGGATTCCGCATGTGAGCACCCACAGTGTGCATCTTTCCCTGCCTGGCATCTCACTCAGCGGAAGATCTTCTAGGTCCACCCGTGTTGTCTCAAACAGCTTTAGGGAAAGACTGAAATGCCCTGACGCACCCCGATGGACACGAGCCGGAGTGGGAGGCAGATTCTCAGGTCTCCTCCGGCCACAGAGCACTTGTGGCCGGTGGGGGAGGGGCCCAGCGTGGTGAACGTGGCCCATGAGAAGGCAAGCAGGGTTGTCCTGGGGGCTAACCCCCCGTGGGATGGACGGTGGTGAGATCAGAAAGACCGCATTCTTTTAATGTCTATTTATTTGCTGTTATTTTTGAGAGACAGACAGAGGCAGAGCACGAGCGGGGGAGGGGCAGAGAGACAGGGGGACAGAGGATCCGAAGCAGGCTCTGTGCAGGGCTCAAACTCTCGTGAGGTGAGATCGTGACCTGAGCCAAAACCAAGAGTTGGACGCGTAACCGACTGAGCCACCCAGATGCCCCGAGTCAGTATGATAATAGTGACCATAAAGACAGTATTAATGAGAAGGCATCGGACTGCTCTTTCCCATGGGTATTCATGAAAACCAGTTCCTTATTTCCTATTGTTCTTCAATTTCCGTAAAAGCAACATCAGTCATTGTGATATTGCTAAACTAGCACCTACCAACAAGGTTCAAAAGTTAAATTTAATATTTAAAAATCATTATTAGGGAGCTCCTGAGGGGCTCAGTCACGACTTGATCCAACTTCGGTTCAGGTTATGATCTTATGGTTCGTGGGTTCGAGCCCCACGTCAGGCTCTGTGCTGACAGCTTGGACCCTGGAGCTGCTTCCTATTCTGTCTCCCTCGCTCTCTGCCCCTTCCCTACTCATGCTCTGTCTCAGTCTCTCTCAAAAATAAATAAAACATTAAAAAATTTTTTAAATCAATATTAGTATATGAATTTAGTGCGATACATCATATCATTTCTTAAAAAACCATTTACGTTCTGGGGAATAGTAAGTCGGAGGGAAACTGTACACACCCTCTTTACCGAATCCTTCCTCATTTGGTTTAGTTGTAATACTCTCTCTGGTAATCCTCTTACGTAGAATTCCCTTTCTGGAAAGTTTCCTGTAGGGTTTAGAGTTTGCTCACTGATTAGGTAATAAAGTAAATAACTCTTGTGGGTTTCTTCCCAAACTTATTTCTAGTATAAAAAAGTTATTTCTTTTGTTCAGTCCCCTTCGTGGGGGAATTTTATACTCAAACACACATACAGTTAGACCTTGTCTATTTTCTGATCTAAAAGATGGAAAACTTACTTTACTACCATTTTTGATTGTCCTTATGAATTCATTTACTGTTCAGTTTACGCAGAGAGAACTCACTAAGTGACCAGCTTTACTGTCTTAGCTGCCTTTAGGGATGCTGTGTCTACAGGGAACTTTTCACAGCATCCGCCAGCTCTTTTTCACACCTGAAGGCAATTTGAGATTCTGCCTCCTACTGGGTCCCTTGGTTCTACTGGGTTTTTTCTTTTTTTTTCATTTCTTTTTTTTTGAAGGATGAGGGAATGTTCCCAAGCGCCATAGTGAACGTGGCTGTGACCTGCAAATGATCTTATTTGTTCCTAGAATATCAAATAGCTGTCACCGGAAAGGAGGGTAGGTGTGACCATTATTGATTCCCTGAATCTGATGACATTTCCAAATAGGAAATAAATGTCAATAGCAATTAGTAAACACTTCAACCCACACAGTTTTGTTTTCTTTTAATTAAGGGGGGGAAAGAGTCTTACCACGCAGCTGGGGTTGCCCTGGAGCCCCTTAATTTACTGCCGTGGGAGTCAGCTCATCTTACCGCGGCTGCTTCCTCCCCTGATGGGTCTTTGGACACCACTCTCGGACGGCGAATGTACTAAACGGGCAATATCGACTTATCGCCATGATTTCTTTTCTGGATGGAGGGTCTGGATGAATTCCTAGGTATAGAAACCACAGTAACCTTACGCTTCCTCATTTCAAAGCAAAGTACAGTTTTGTAGTTTTTATTCTCTTTGTCGGTTTTCAAATTCTAGCGCTGTTCTCGCACACAGGATCTGACACGGACAGACACCTGCTGTCTCCCCGCCTGCCTGTTTCGTCCCGTCGGCTCCTGGAGCCCAGAAGGGCAGCACCCGGCTCTCCCCGCAGCTGAGTCTTGGTTTTTATTCTAGGAAAAGATGGATGGAGCAATGGTTTTTACCCTTGCATTGCTTCCTTCCCTGGGAAACTCTATTAGAAACTTCATTTCCTGTGGTCCGCATTTCCCCACCTTTTCTTGGATCTTTTCCTTCCGATGCCAAACTTTTCCTCTTTTACACCTTCTGGGACCCCATCGTGTTTCTTCCCATTTGGATCTCATTTCTAAAAAAAAAAGTGTTTCTCTTAATCATACCCCCTCCCTGAATACTGTGGCCACACTCCTGGATTTTCTGCATTCTGGTTGTGTTGATCTTTAATGTCTCTTATTATTTGCTCAGTGCCTTTCAGCTCGCGTTGCAGTAGCCTGTGTACCGTTTCCGTCGCTCGTGGACGTGACTTTCAGGTACAGCCTCGTTACTGCGGGAACTTCATTCTGTCCCCTTTCCTCTTTCTTCTGCGAATAGCTTTGTACACAGCATCGCGCTGTGATCCTTCGCTGTTGCTTAGTTTCACCTGAGACGAGGTTTTCTGAGTTTGGGCAGGGGGCGGCTCCGGAGCAGTTCCCGCTGGCGGGCTGAGAGCCCACCCTGTTGTCTTCCTGACCCGCCGGGGCAGCAGGTGCCTGTGGAGCCTCCGGCCACAGCCGCTACCTTCCCACCCCCCTTCTCTCTGGCTGTTTCCGTCCTGCTCACCCGGGATTCTCTCCCGGGAACACCACCGTCCTGGAAGGGACCTCGGCTGCTCCGTCTGAGACCAGACCCCTTGTGCTGACCCGTCGGGGGAGTCGGCGGGATGTCTCCTGTGTGTGCGGCTGCCCCCAGACCCGCCCTGTGCTTCCGCTGAGGACCCCAGGCTGCTGGCTCTCCTGCTGTCCCATCTGTCCCCGTCCCCCGCCTCCTCCATGTCCCCGGAACAGACTGTGACCCCCGCAGGTCCGGGCTGTCTTGGGCCCCTCCCTCTCTGGCGTGTTGAGAGGCACGGGCCTGTATCTTGTCACCTAGTCTGTGGCAAACATTGTGCAATTTCTGGCGTGCAGGCCTGGGAGCTTTGTTCCGGGAGGTGCACCGGGGAGTGGGAAGGAGTTCAGGTGGTTCGTCACCGGCATGGCCACAGCCGTCTTCCAAAAGAACCATCTTGAAAAGTTTTGGAATATACGTGTGTGTGCATATACATCATACATATTCACATATGTGTACACCCACCCACATCGACACCTTTGGAATAAAAGGCTAAGGACTATTTTTCCATCCAGTTGCTGGTTTATCAGGGTAGATTGTAATCTAGCAAACTGATAACACCAAACAGAACATGTTTTACCATTTGAAAGAGTAAAAAAATAAAGTTATGTAAAATAGGACAGAAAAGGCAATAGTACATCTTGCAGAACTAAAGACACTAATTATCAGGCAAACCTTGTCTTTTGTCTGCTCTGCTTGCTTGGGGTGTTTTTTTAATGGTCTTCACCATTGAGAATATCAGTCAGGTCTTAGTCACCCTGAGGATTTGGAAACTTCCAGGTTAGAAAATCAGTGAAGTCAGCGTTCAGAGACAAAGTAAATTAAAAAAAAGAGAGTTCAGGATCAATGCTCACACTCACGCACGCACACTCACACAGGCTCACAGACTGGCATACTCAATGTTCATGCACATGTACGCATGCACACACACACACACACACACACACACACACACACACAAAGAGTTTCTCTTAAATCTAGACAACAGCTATGTTACTTTCCATTATTCTATGAATACAGACCAACGGAATTAATGCATCGCCTGACAGGTCTTAATTCCTGGAAGACTGTATTTTACTGGACCTCTTACATCCGCTTTCATCTTTACTAAGTGGAATGAGGTGAAATCCATTATGGATATTACAAGAAGGGCTGCCTTTGCAAAAGAAAGAATATTCTCTCTCTCTCTCTCTCTCTCTCTCTCTCTTTCTCTCTATTGTTTTTCCCACAAATAGAGACGGCTCTTCACCATCGGGTGGAATTTAAGATGTCATTTGCCAAAGGCCATGGGAAGTGGCACATCTTCGAAATTCGGGAACTCTGTCTCCTGTTCTCATGTTCATACCTCCAGGGCTTGGGCCACGCTCCCAGAGCTTCTGATTCATGGCAGGTCTTGGGCATGGATGCTTCGATGTTTTAAATTCCCACAGGTGATTCTAAGGGGCAGCAGCATTGAAGATCACCGATCTAGAACACACATGGAAAACAAGGCTAACAAAAATGATGGGATTTAAATAACTTCTGAAGGACCAACTGTGAGTGTCTTTCTTGGGAAGCTGGACCTTGGCTGATAGGTGCAGGGAGGCATTGCATGTTTTTAGTTGAGGGAACTACAGGATTAGATGTATTACTGAAAAACAGCAGGTAGAAATGGACAGAATAGAGGCGAGAACCCACTTAGGGATGACAGAAGTGACTCTGTACCGCAGCAGCACCGTCTGGCTGCAGGAGAAGATGAAGGCATGAGAGACACTCTTTGGGTGGGGAAGGGCCCAGGGGACCCTCGGAACCTGTGCAGCTTAGGTCTGGGAGGGACGAGGTTTGGAGCCCTCTGGGCAGTCTGATGCGATCGCTCGTGAGAACCGGCGGGTGCTGGTTACTGACTGCAGTAAGGAAGCAAGGGCTTGAAGGGGACTGGAGGCTGCCTGACGAGATGGTGATGTCCCTTTCAGAAGGCGCAGTGACAGCCCCGCGATGGGCTTGATTCTGCCCTGTGAGCTCCGCAAAGCGTGAGGCTGGGGGGCTCCAGCTGGGAGAGTCATCACAGATCTGGAGCTCAAGAAAGAGCTCAGAGCTGGACACACAGGGGCAGGTTCATGGGCGGGTAGGGGCCGATGGAAGCCATGATGTCGGAGGAAGAGGTGGAGTTTGGGAGGAAGGAGACTGAGAACAGAGCCCAGGAGGATATAAAGTAACGACGTAGAGAACTGCCCATAGAGATTCAGGACATGTGTCCCAGGAGGCTGGTGTTTGGGAACATCCAAGGCAAGATTGCTACAGGAGAGAGAGGCTGTCTGCAGGCTAAAACCCCACAGCGCCACGCTTCCCGAGCTTCGACAAGCGCAGAACAGGACCTGGGGTCTTGTATAAATGTGCATGACTCCCACCCCAACACTCCGAATGCCCTTAATGCCACCAAACTTCACTTAAAAATGGTTAAAATTACAAATGTTAGGTTATATATATTTTACTCCAATACAAATTAGTTAAGAAAAAAAGAAAATGGGGCGCCTGGGTGGCTCATTCGGTTAAGCGTCCAACTCTTGACTTTGGCTCAGGTCATGATCTCACGGTGACGAGTTCACGCCCCGCATCGGGCTCTGCTCTGAAGGTGTAGAGCCTCCTTGGGATTCTGTCTCCCTCTCTCCCTGCCCCTTCACTGCTGTACTCTCTCTCTCTCTCAAAATAAATTTTAAAAAATTAAAAACCTTAAAATAATACAACATTTAAAAACGGAAGAATGTACGGGGGAAAAATCCCCTTTTCAGAAAAAAAAATCAAGAGACCTGGCCAGTCCCAGGGCCATGACGGGCACAGGAGGGGCGGGGGCACAGCCCGATGGCCTGCAGAGACCCGGGGAGGAGGGTTAGGTGGGTTCACGGCCATCAGCTGGGAGGTGCTGCTTTCCGGACAGTGACAGAGGTCAGCAGTGAGGTGCACACTTCCTTGTTAGGGGGTAGGGGCGGCCGCTGGGAAGAAGGCGCTTGGCTCCCGGAGAAAGCTGAGGGTTGGAGCCAGGGTTGCGGACTAGGAAAGGCTAATTGTCGAAGGCAGTCCCCAGGCGCGGGGCCGGTTGGAGGTTTGGGCAGACGCCTTGGCCACAGGCCCCCATGACACTGACGTGTGCAGGCAGGCTGGCGGGACACCTGGCCAGGTGTTTGCATCCGGAGGGCTTGCAGGAGGGTGATGGCCACGGGCAGGGACGGACCCGGAGCTTGGGAGGGATGGACCAGGGGAGGAGGGAAGAGGCAGAAGCCTCCGCAGGCACCTTGTAAAGGCAGAGGATGTGGAGCTGGAGCAGGTGGACCTTGGGGGGCGTCCCCTGAGTTTCTGGGGGCGGTTCAGGCCTCCCAGACCGAGGTGGGTAGGGGCTGTGCCCTGGGAACAGGAGCCTGAGCAGGTCAGCTGCACAGCCTGGTTGTAGGGCCGGTCCTGCCTCAGTGCGCTTTCTGGCCTCTCGGACGGGGTATCCCCCTCTGTGAGAGCAGGAAGGGACCAGCGGGAGAATCGCTCTCCTCCAACCCCCCCCCCATAGACCACCTGAGAGCACCCCCCTTTCTTCCCGCTGCTGTAAGAAACCATCACAAACCCGGTGCAAATACCCACTTTTCACCTCACAGTTCGTCCACATGGGGTTCTGGGGCGCCTGGGGGCGTCTAACTTCAGCTCAGGTCATGATCTCACCGTCTGTGGGTTCGAGCCCCGCATCGGGCTCTGTGCTGACAGCTCAGAGCCTGGAGCCTGTTTCCGATTCTGTGTCTCCCCCTCTCTCACTGCTCCTGCCCCCCTCCTGCTCTGTCTCTCTTGTTCTCAAAAATAAAATAAACATAAAAATAAAAACAGAAGTCCAATCAAGAAGCTGGCAGGACTGTCTTCCTGGCTTGTGGCTGAGTCCGTCTCAGGCAGTGTCACTGAGACTCTGAATTTGGAGTCTCCCTTCGGCTTCTAAAGGCTCCTGATCCCACCAGGCCCTCCTGGGTAGCGTGGGGCACTCTCCCCGTCCCTAGTGCCAGCTGCAACCTCGATCCCCTTCCCATGTGATGTAATTTGCTCACGTGTTCTAGAGACAGATTTTGGGGTCTACTCTTCTCCCCGCCTCAAAAGGATATATTATTTCCTAAGAAAGTGGTCTTTCCAGACTTGGATGCATCTCAAAGCCCATCTTCGTGTACTAATTTATAGTAAAAGCCTGTAGATTATTTTAATCAGCTACAAATCCAAGGATGGGCCATTTGTTTACTGTGAGAATTCGAAGTAAACTATAACCAGAGTTAGCATGGGGGGAATGATGGGTAATTTGAGGTGAATTATTAACCAACCAAATTCAATTACAGCCAAATCAGATAGGCCCCTAACATTTTCAGAAAAAGACAGATTATACAAAAGGTAAACTCGGATATTCGAAGAATATATCTTAACACGCCACTGTAGTTTCTAACTTCCATCTGCTAGGTAATGAATAAACAGAATATTAGCAATTTAGATTAATAGCTTAATCAGATAATTTACTTTCATATACGCACACATATGTTTACACAAACAGTCTAATTGCCACAGTAGCATGGGTACTCATTTAATATCTGATCTTTTCTGTCCATTGTGAGTACATTCAGTTCTACAGAATCACAGGGTAACTCCTCATTAGGAGATAACACTTTAGTCATAATTACTCTAGCACTGTATTTCCCAGGAAAAAAATGTCTAGGATGATATGAGTGTAGAAGATATTAAGTTAAATATAATTAATCATTTTTTCTTCCTGAAGCCTTGCTTGGAGCTTTGACTTACTGACGATCCTTGTAAATCTCAAAGAGGCTACTAGTCTGTACCCATTCGAGAACTTCTTTGAATGGGAGCCCCTTGGATTAACCAATGAGCATTTTTCACAGGCAGGAATATGTGTGAAAGTCTAAAATACATGAGAGATCTACATAGCTATGGAATTTGTATGTGAATGAGCACACACACACACACACACACACACGAACAGTGAACACACACAAGATATTTTACCCAAAAAAGAAAGCATATGCAAATGCAAATACTCCCAAGAGATCATTAAATTTAAGCTCTAATTACATGATATTAAAGCAGTAAGTTTATAAGTCTCTATCTCTTGCTCAACTGTGGGCTCTTTGAGGGCAGGACTTTGCCTCATCTTTGCGTGTCTAATGCCTGTAATATTTGCTAGAATAAAAATGGCAATGAGGGGTGCCTGGGTGGCTCAGTCGGTTGACCGTCCAACTTCAGCTCAGGTCATGATCTCACAGTTCATGAGTTTGAGCCCCGCGTCGGGCTCTGTGCTGACAGCTCAGAGCCTGGAGCCTGTTTCAGATTCTGTATCTCCCTCTCTCTCTGATCCTCCCCTGCTCGCGCTCTCTCTTTCTCTCAGAAATAAATAAAAACATTTAATTTTTTTTAAATGTCAAGGATACATTTTACAAAGTGGCCTCTTATCATATTATAAAGATGCAGATGACAGGTAAAACAAGGATGTGTTTATTGAACGGAAGGTTGTAAAGTCAGGCACATGGCCTCAAAAAATATTTGTTCATAAAATAGATTAAGAAATGAGCTAATGGAGGGGTGTCTGGGTGGCTTAGTCGGTTAAGCGTCTGACTTTCACTTAGGTCATGATCTTGCGGTTCGGGGGTTCGAGCCCCGCGTCGGGTCTGTGCTGACTGCCAGCTCAGAGCCTGGAGCCTATTTCAGAGTCTGTGTCTCCCTCTCTCTCTGACCCTCCCCTGCTCACGCTGTCTCTCTCTCTCCTAGAAATAAATAAAAATATTTTTTAAAAAGTTAAAAAAAAAAAAAGAAATGAGCTAATGGAGATAAAACTTTAACTGAGAAGATCTATCACCTTAGAAGAACTTCAGCTACTGAAAGATGTAGTAGTTGGGATTTTCCAGAGAAACAGAATCAGCAAGATGGCAGAGAAACAGATAGACAGACAAACAGATTACAAGGTCCTGGCTCATGTGACTGTGGGAGCTGAGAAGTCCCAAGATCTGCTAATGTCATCTGGAACTGCTCTCAAGGTCACAGCAGAAACAATGTTTAATCTAGGCAGCCCACATCTGACGAGACTGATGCATAAAATGAACCCTTAACAAAAGAATCTGGTGGTGTGTTCATCTCTGAAGAATTGATGTCAACACTAAGACGGGAAAGTGGAGCAAAGAGTGATGTGGGCGGTGGTCAGTCTCCAAAGGCTAGAGTCTGGGCAAGGACAAAGGTCCGTGGAAAACGAGAGATGGGGCGGGAGGCTCCTGGCCAGCTCACTTGCTGAAACATGTGACTCTTGATCTCAGGGTTGTGAGTTCAAGTCCCACATTAGGGTGTTGGGTGTGGAGCTTACTTCGTTCAAAAAAAAAAGAAAGAAAAGAAAAGAAAGAAGAGAAAAGAAAAAAAAAAGAAAAATAGAGAGGAGCAAATTCAGGGCAGATAAAAGTAAGTAGACCTACTAGATTGTAGTGGGTACCATCCTCTTCATATTGGTGGTGTTGACGAGCGCCATCCTGGGCTCCTTATTCATATAAGGAATCAGTTAATGCTCACCATGCTTTTGTAAGGCGATACGATTACACCCACTTTATCTGTGAGGAAACTGAGGCAGGTAGAGTGATGTAAGTGATGGAGCCGAATTCACACTTGCAACCATTATGTCCTGTGACATATTGTGTTTTGTGTTTTGGAGACAAGCTGGATGAGCGAGGTGGACCCAGGTGAAAGGTGGACTTCACAGGCAGAGGACACAGAATATGGCTGCACGATGACACAGATCCATTATGTGCTCTTCGGAACAGAGTGACCCAATCAAAGCCTAATTAAGAAAGATAACTGCAGACATGCGGATTGGCTTTGAAAGGTGAGAAAACCAGCAGGAAACAGGGCAGGTGCGGGATGGGAGTGGTTAGAAGGGACAGAATGGGAAGGAAATACACAATTTGAGGTCCATTGCAGGGAAAGAAATCACCATGTAGTCTGGATGCTGGGCTGATGAGCATCCCACTGAATGATGAGCAATATGTGATAGATTAGTTTTCTCCCTCTTCCTCCACAAAGAGTTAAGAACATGACATATAATCGGGAGAATCTTCTGAAGTCTTTCTTGATAATAATTCTCGGCAATTCAGTCACTCACATCTCAAGCAACTCAAGCTGCAGCTGATCTATCTGAACTCAGGACTTTGGGGGCAAATCTGCCGCTGGCCGTCAGGAAGCACAGCTCTCGAGGAGAGGAGAGAGGGCACACCTCTTGACCACATCCTCTGATTTCAGATAGTAGATTTATTTTTAATACACAGAAAGTGGAAATTCTAATCTTCTGAGTTAGAAGGCGACCCATGCCTCCCTTTCTACTTAATCTTGTTTATCCCCAACTCTGAGCTGCTGCTTTCTTAATGCTTCCTGCTTTAGACTTACTTACAAATATCACATTGATAGAGGTTGACCTTCAGATGACTCATTTCACTTGAAAAACTGGTTCTGAGAAGTGCATATATTTTATAGGTTCCTATAGCACTCTGGGAGAGTCAACTCCACACTCATTTAGTGGGTGAGTCTGAAAGACCCATGTGAGATACTGGTGGGGAGACCGAAAATGCTTTATGCCAGGGCTCTGTATTTTAGAAACTATCACTCCAGAGGGTCAGGTGAGAAAGACACAAGACACTGGGCGTGAAAAGAAAACTGGAACAGTGGGAACAAAATGGGATAGGACCTCAGAGAAGGGACAAAATACGGGATTGTGAAGGGATTTAGGACATTTTTCCAAAGAGGCTGCTAAGACGAGCTGAAGCATAGAGAAGAGATAGGCATTGGTGAGCAGGGACAAGCGTTCCACGCTGGAGGAATAACAGAAAACCATAGGAGTGCATGACTATGCTAAACATTTAGTGCCCACACAGTGCATGAGGAGACAAGGTAGGACATAAGCGTAGGGCCAGGCATGGGGCATCAAATGCCATGATAATGTTTTGGACTTTATTGTGTAGATGGAACAAAGCCATTTCAAGAAGTTTGAAGCTAAGGGTAATGCGGCCCTATACCTGGATTTTAAGAACATTCTTATTTATAGAGGTGAGAGATCAGAGCTGTTGGCACTGGGCTGTGTGGTCTTTTCTGAGGAGGGTCGATGAGAGTCTGAACAAAGAATGTGAAGGCACAAGGGAAAGAGAAAGAATAAATGGAGGGTCTTTGGAACACGAGAGAGAAAGCACACATTTAGAACACGCTGGAATATTTCTGCTCTCTTCCGCAAAGAAGAGCAAGTCTGTCTCAAACCAGAAGGCCCTCGGTGATGTGTGAGACCCCCAATGACCAGCAAACCTATGGTTCACATACAGCACTGCCACCTTGCTTGATTGACACCATATCCCGTTACCTGACGGCCAGATCCGCTTTCAGAACTTCAAACATTTTTTCTTCTTCGCCAGGAAGCTAAGGGAGTAACTCAAGGAACACAAGTGCTCTTTAATTGCACCAAAAATAAACTAGCAGTCACCAACGCACAAATGAGGATTGTGAGGAATAAAAAAAAATTTTTTTTAGCAAATATAAACATTTACCAAAACTGAAAACACGCTGAGTCATAAAATGTGTCTCAACAAACTTTAAAACACTGAAAGTATAAAGCTTATCTTCTGTGGCCAAAATGGAAATAAGCCAGAAATCAATAAAAAGTATAACCAGGAATTGCCAGATATTGGGAATTAAGCAATATGCTTGTAGAAAACCTATGAGTTAAATAACCAGTCTCAAAGGGAATTGGAAAATATTTTTGATTAATTATAATGAAAACACAACATAATAAAACTTATGGGTGAAGTGAAAACAGTACTTAGGAAGAAATTTATACCCTTGAATTTATATATTAGACCAAACAAGGCTAAATATTAAATAATCTCTGTAAATTCTCAAGGAGTTTGAGAACCCAAACCAATTACTCACCCCTACCGCCCCCCCAAAAAAAAAGAGAAGAAAAGAAATAATAGCAATAAGAGTAGAAATTAATGAATAAGAAGCAAAGATGGCAGGAAGTCAAAAAGTCAGTGTTGTTTTCATAGACTAATACAATTGTTAACCTTTTGAGAAGATTGAGAGAATAGGAAAACAAGAGTAAGAGAAGCCTGATATTACCAAAATTAGGAATAAAACACGGAAAATCGCTATAGACCTTACAGGCATTGAAAAGATTGTAAGAGATATTATGTATCACTCTTTTGCCAGTAAATTTGAAAATTTAAATAAAAAACAGATGAAGTCCTTAGAGAGCACAGCCAACCAAAATGAAGACAAAAATAAAACAGTAAATTTGAAGAACCTTATATCTTATAAATAAATTTATGAATTAGAAACCTTCATCTCCCCTCCCCACCACAGACACACAAATCCAGGCCACATGGATTCACTGGCAAAAATCTTCAAACTTTTAAGGAAGGAAAAACACCAATCTTGGACATACTACTCCAGGTCATCAAAATATAGGGAGTACTTCTCAACTTTTTATGAAACTCACATAATCATAATACCAAATCTGATGTAGACATTACAAATAAGGAGAATCAGAAGACATCTCTTTCATATAGATGCAAAAAACCTGAACAATATATTAGAAAACTGAATCAGTCAACATATGAAGTGTATAATCCATCAAACTGAGATGAGATGTACTCCTGGGATGGAAAGATGATGTAACATTCAAAAATCGATCATGGTAATTCACTATATTAAGAAAAATCAGGTCATCCTAAGAGGCACAAATAAATTGCTTGATAAAATCCAACATACATACGTGATTTTAAAGTCGCTCAGAATAAAAAACAAGTTTTCCACATGATAAAAGTGATCTACAGTAAAATCTACAGAAAACATTATTTTTCGCTGTAAAATATTGAAACACTTCTCCCAAGACCAGTAATGAGAAAGTATGACTGTTATCACCTAATTCTGCTTGAGACCCTAGTCGACATTTTAAGGAAAAGGAAAGAAGAAAGTATACGAAGATTAGAAAAGAAGAAATAAAACTGTTTTTATTTACAGACAGCATGATCACAGATGTAGAAATTCCAAAAGCGTCCAGTTTAGACAAACTGCTAAAGTTAATGTCCAATTTAGTAGGTCCACTGGTAACAAAGTTCACTTATGAAAATCTATTGTGTATCTATATGCTGGAAATAAACAAATAGGACATGATATAAAATATAATAGCATTAAAAAACATCAACTAATAATTAGTCTAACAAAAGTAACTAAGTTAAAATTTTTATAAAAATAAATCAAAGAACATCTATGTAAATAGAGGAATACACTAATTTCATGTTATCTATGGTTTGACCCATAGATTCCACAATCAAAATACCACCAGGCATTTCAAATATACGAATACTGAAGACAATCTTAAAAAAGAATTACAAAATTGGAGAACTTGTGCAGGATACAAAATTAATATACAGAAATCTTTTGAGTTTCTATACACTAATAACAAAGTAGAAGAAAGAGAAGTTAAGAAAACAATCCCATTGGGGCACCTGGGTGGCTGAGTTGGTTAAATGTCCGACATCAGCTCAGGTCATGATCACACAGTTAGTGAGTTCAAGCCCTGCATCAGGCTCTGGGCTGACAGCTCAGAGCCTGGAGTCTGCTTCAGATTCTGTGTCTCCCTCTCTCTCGGCCCCTCCACTGCCCATGTTCTGTCTCTCTCTCAAAAACAAACATTAAAAAAGATTTTTAAGAAAACAATCCCATTTATAATTGCACCAGAAGGATAAAATACCTAGAAATAATTTAACCAAGGAGACAAAAGACCTATACTTTGTAAACTATAAAACAATGGTGAAAGAAATTGAAGAAAACACAAATAAATAGAAAAATATACCATGTTCATGGATTGGAAGAATTAATAGTGTTAAAAGTTTCCATACTACTGAAAGCAATCTACAGATTCAATACAATCCTTATCAAAATACCAATACCATATTTTACAGAACTAGAACAAATAATCCTAAAATTTGCATGGAGCCAAAAAAGACTTCAGGTAGCCAATGCAATCTTAAGAAAGAACAAAACTGGCAGTATCACAATCCCAGATTTCAAGATATACTATAAAACTATAGTAATCTAGGGAACAGGAATAAAGTCATACATATACATATATACATACATCTTTCTTAAGATTGCATTGGTTACTAGCAGTCTTTTTGGTTTCATACAAATTTTAGGAATATATATATATGTTTATGTATATAATAAAGCAATTCAATATACAACAAAGAAAGCAAGAATCTACAATGGGGAAAAGATAGTCTTTTCAATAAATGGTGTTCAGAAAACTGGAGCTATATGCAAAATCATGAAACTAGTCCACTTTCTTACACCATACACAAAAATAAGCTCAGGATGGATTAAAGACATAAATGTGAGACCTGAAACCATAAAACTCCTAAAAGAAAACTTAAGCAGTAATCTCCTGGACATTGCTTTTAGCAACATATTTATGAATATTTTTCTTCTGGCAAGTGAAACAAAAGCAAAAGTAAACTCTTGGGACTTCACCAAAATAAAAGTTTTGTGCAGCCAAGGAAATCATCAACAAAACAAAAAGGGAACCCAGTGAATAAGAGAAGATACTTGCAAATGATGTATCCAATAAGGGGTTAATATCCAAAAGAAACAAAGACTTTATACAACTCAAGACCAGAAAAGAAAAGAAAAGAAAAGAAAAGAAAAGAAAAGAAAAGAAAAGAAAAGAAAAGAAAAGAAAACCACACTAAACAAACAAAGAAACAAAAACCCCAGAACAATCAGATTAAAAAATGGGCAAAAGACATGAATAGACATTTTTCCAAGGAAGACATACAGATGGTTAGCCATCAACAGGCAAAAAGATGCCCAGCGTCACTAAACCTCAGGGAAATGCAAGCCAAAACCACAGTGAGATACCCCCTCACACCTGTCAGAATGGTTAGTATTAGAAAGGCAAGAAATAGCAAGTGTTGGCAAGGATGTGGAAACAAGGGAACCCTCGTACACTGTTGGTGGGAATGTAAATTGGTGAAACCATTGTGGTAAACAGTATGGAGGTTCCTCGACGAATTAGAAATAGAAATACCATATGATCCAGTAATTCCTCTACAAGGAAAATGGAAACATGAATTTGAAAAGATATATGCTTTCCTATGTTTATTGCACATTATATACAATAGCCATGGGATATAGAATAGGGAAGCAAGCCGACTGTCTGTTAAAAGATGAATGGATAAAGATATAGAACATGGTTTCTATACACAATGGAATATCACTCAGCTATAAAACAATGACATCTTGCTACTTGTGACAACGTGAGTGGATCCAGAGGGTATGATGCTAAATGAAATAAGTCAGATGGAGAAAGACAAATCTAAAACACAAAATAAATGAACAAACAAAAACAAACAAACAGAACAGCTGGCAGTTGCCTGAGGGGAGAGGGGTGGGGGGCTGGGTGAATAGATGAAGGGGATTATGAGGTGCAGACTTCCAGCTATAGACTAAATAAATCACAGAGACAAAAAGTATAGCATAGGAATTACATCAACGATATTGTAATAATGTTGTCTGGTGACAGATGGCAGCTACACTGACCTTGATGAGCGCTGAGTAATGGATCGAACTGTCCAACCACGATGTTGTACACCTGACATTAAGATGTCCGGAGATTTTATTTAATAATGAAAAATGGAGAACTACCAGAAAATATCAATACTCATTACAGCACAATTATGATCAGAGTGTGCTGCCATCACAGGATAAATAAGTAGACCCACTCAGGCACATTTGTTGACCATAAGATTGGGGAGGTTGTATTGCAGTGGGAGAAACACGGTGTCAATAAACACCAAGAATCCATGACACGCCCCTGGTGTACAAAGATATTTTGCCTCCCACTTCCCACCATGCTCAGAAGTCAATTCTAGATGGGTTGCAGATCTGAACATAAAATGTAAGGCGTCTTTATGACCTTGGAGTAGGCAAACATTTCTTAAACAGAATGAAAATGTGCTGCACAGAAAGAAGGGAGAAAGAGAAACTTCCCTTCGTTAGTTAAGAAGTTCTGCTCGTGAAAAGACACAAGTAACAACTCAAAAATGCAAACTGCGGTAGGTAGGGGCTTTGAAACACACATATCTAACAAGAGACTTGTCAGAATTAAAGAAGAATCCCTGTATATCTATAAGGACAAAAGATTTTTAAAGCCTTAAAAAAAAAAAAAAAAGCCGGGACTTGTCCAATGTAGCTGATAAGCTCATGAGAAGGCACTCGACTCAGCAGAGAAATGAAAATAAAATTAAGATGACAGTACCTAGTCATTGGAGTGGCTACAGTTATAAAACATGGGAAAGAAAGAAGGAAAGGGAAAAGAGACAGAGAGAAGAGAAGGAAACTAGGAAGCAAGGAGGAAAAAGAGAGAAAGAAAAAACTGGCCACCGCCATGTTGGCGAGCGTGCAGGAGGCCTCGGGTCTGGTGAGCTGGCGGTGTCTTCAAGCGTCACCACTGCGTATTCCACAAGTCCACAGTTCTACTCCTTATATACGGTCACCCCAAATGCATCCAGTGTGCACCAAAGACTGCGATGAAAATATCTCTGGCTGTGTTATTTGTAAGAGTCCCAAACTGCAAACAACCATTGTGTCCTTCAATAGTAAAATGATAAATAAATTGTGCTGTATTCACATGACAGAAGACTATCTACAATCAAAGCGAATGAAAGGGAGGTGTGCCCAATAGGCCAGATGCATTTCATAGCACGTTATTAAAGAAAGTGTCAGGCGCACACTGTTACATATTATGTGATTCCATATTTATAAATTTCCAGGTCAGTACATTAATCTAATGTTGATGGAAATCAGGTTAGCGGTGGCCTTTGGGAAGGAGAAGGATCAGTGACTTGGGGGTGGGGCACGAGAATGGCCTCTTGGGGGGCTGCTCGTGTTCCATTCGTTGCTCAGTCTGGATTGGGGGGAGACAGGGGTGTGCTCGTTGGGGATGTTATCAGCCTGTGCATTTGTGATCTATGCGGTTGTCAGAACGTATATTAACTTCAAGGAAAAATATATAAGGGGCTTGGGCGATTCAGTCGGTTGAGCGTCCGACTTCAGCTCAGGTCATGATCTCATGGCTCATGGGTTCAAGGCCCGTGGTCGGGCTCCGTGCTGGCAGCTCAGAGCCTGGAACTGCTTCAGATTCTGTGTCTCCCTCTCTCTGCCCCTCCCCCACTCGTGCTCTGTTTCACTCTCTTTTAAAAATAAACATTTACATTTTTTTCAATGAAGAGAAAAAAAGGAAGATGTACTTTAAACCCGATGAGGAAAGCACTGTGGATACAAAATGTGTCGCTGAACCTGTACTCCAGCTATCAGCTGTCACGTATCCGTTCCCCTCTCGGTCATCTTGGTGTTATCCATAAACTTACATCAGTTTCCTAGAGCTGCCGCAGCAAAGTCCCACGGCCCCGGTGGCGGACACAGTAGAAACTCACCGTCGCACGGTCTGGAGGCAGAAGTGAGACCCGGGGGGCGGCAGAAGTTTCCCTCTGCGGTTGGGAGGGAATCCATCCCTCTTCTCCGGTTGCTGAGGGCTTGCTGGCGATCGGGGCGGGGCGGTCCTTGGCGTGTACACACATCACCCTGGTCACACGGTGCTCTCAGTGCCTGTGCTTGTGTGTGTCCAGGTTCCCCCTTTCTATAAGGACACAGTCACAGTGAACCAGACCCACCGTGATGACCCCATCCTGCCTCGACGGCATCTGTGACGTCCATATTTCCAAATAAGGTCGCATTCTGCGGTTCTGCGGGGAGCATCATCCAGCCAGTAGCGCCTCCTATCTGTGTGGGCACACGACCCACGCAGGCACACCCCTAAGGGGGGCTATAAAGTATCTGCAGTCCTTTAATGAAATCCCGCCTTTTGATCGAAGCTTGTTCGTGGAAAATGCAATTTTATTCCAACACATGCTGGCAAACTTTTTACAGCTCAGTTCAGAATACACATATATTTTGTGTTTAACGCATAACCTGGGACAATAAAAAAATGCAGCCACGATAATTTAGCTCTAGATGTATGACTAAAAGGTTGAAAATGGTCCAACATAATTTTTAAGTGGAATTATTGGTCCTTAATCAAAAATTACTCAGTGGAGGAAATGGTGTCACCCGCAGAAATTATAATTTCATTCCATCGCTGTTTCAGACATAGTTATACAGAGGCATGGGGCATTTTAATTTTATTAAAAATTAAGAAAACGTTGGAATCAATGCTGTGGCTGGGTCACAGGCGCTGGAATTTCTGATTCGCGGCTGCGGGTCTTTCTGGTGCAGGGTGACCAAGCTCCCTTCCTGCCCCAGGCTGCCGGCCTGGCTCATGGTCCCGGGGCTGCAGGGGCCCCACAAGGGAGCGCGTGCTCGGCTCCGCGGCGTCCAGGGGGCCTGCTCGCATCTCTGCAGCTCACGCCCGCAGCCGCTTGGACATTTGCTCTGGTCTCTCGAACGTTCTCGAGTTTGGTAAGGCAACTTCATTATCCCTGCACTGAAATACATTAAAGACGAAGTGGAGGGCCGGCGGGGGCTCAGTCGGTTAAGCGTCCGACTGCGGCTCAGGTCATGATCTCACGGTCCGTGGGTTCGAGCCCCGCGTCGGGCTCTGTGCTGACAGCTGGGAGCCTGGAGGCTGCTTCGGATTCTGCGTCCCCCCTCTCTCTGCCCCTCCCCTGCTCACTGTCTCTGTCTCTCTCTTAAAAATAGAGGGGGGAAAAAACCCCATGAAAACAAGGAGAGGGAGAGAGATAAGGGGTCTCGACGTGCCTCTGAGGTTCGGACGTGCGGGTCCCCGAACGTGCTCAGGGCCGTGCTGGGCACACAGACGGCGCCCCGCCCCGTGACCACCCCACGAGGACCCTCGCTGTTGCTACCTCCCCAGGATCCTAGGGCTCAGGAGATCCCGAGGGGACGTGACCGGAGGCCGTGGGATTTCACGCAGCCTCGCGTTGCCTGGAAAACGCACTGGGGCGGCGGCTTCCGGGTCCCGGAAACCGCAGGCACTTCCGCACAGGCCGGGTCCTGCTCTGGGCCGACTGGCGACCACCCGCGCGACCGGCCGCCACGTGAGCCCCCGGGGAGGACGCACGAGGAAGACGCGCAGTTACGTCACGGCTGCTGGGGAACCGCGGCCCGGGCTTGTCCCCGACCCGGCACCGAGGCGCCGAGGACGACGCGGCGTCGGGAGGCCCCCCTCGGTCGCTCCCCGGGGCGGGCCTGGCAGCCTCCGTCCAGGCGGGAGGAAAGGCCAGGTTTCTGGAAACAGTCACGCGAAGGACAATCAGGCATCAGCCCCAAATGAGCCACGTCTGCAGCACGCAGGCCGCCTGGCGGAGAAAAGCCGCGAAGGAGAAGACGGGGCTTCAGGGGTCACTGTGCCATCTCCCCGGGCTGCTGGAGACGGGGGTGGGGGACGGCGGGGGGACGGGGGGGGACGGAGGGGAGGACAAGGGTGAGGACAGAGGTGTGGCCCCCCGGGGGGGCCCACAAATCGGGATCGTCGTCTCTCGCTGGTCCCCAGAAGGCCGTTCTTTGCTCTTAGTCCATGACAAACGCAGAAACCCTGCGTGACGGAGACGTGGGACGGGAGGCCCAGGAAGGGCCCACGCGAGCGAGAAAGGAAGGGCTGGGCTGGGCTGAGCTCCCTGGGTCCTTTCACCCCGGGGCAGCGGTGGCCGCGCCCTCACACGGCGACAGGGCGTCAGCACGTGTCCCTCACCTCCCCGCCTGTGCCCTGGAGGAGGAGCCGCCGCCCGCACCCAGCCCGGCCGTGCCCGCCCACTCAGCGTCTCACGACCCGTAGAAGCCCCGTGGCCCCTGGGCCTCCGTCTCCCCGACCGGACACGGGCGGCACGGAGCCACGGCCCCGGGGTGCGGGGAGGGCGAACCCGAACACCGCTACCGAGGGCTCAGCCGCGCCCGAGCGCTAGGAGCGGCTGGATCAGTGCGGGGCTGGGGGGGCGGCAGGGGACCCCGTAGGCGCCCGCAGGGGACCCCGGGGACCCCGAAGGGAGCGGTCCTCAGGCTCTCCCGCCAGAGCGCGTGCCCGCCCGCATCCCGCCAGCTCCCGCGCACCCTCCCCCCCGCCCCGCGCACCCCGCGCACCTCCCCCCCCCGCCCCCGCGCACCCCGCGCACCTCCCCGCCCGGCCCCGCGCACCCTCCCCCGCCGCCCCGCGCACCCTCCCCCCCCGCCGCCCCCGCGCACCCTCCCCCCGCCGGCCCCGCACCCTCCCCCCCCGCCGCCCCCGCACCCTCCCCCGCCGCCCCCGCGCACCCTCCCCGCCAGCCCCCGCGCACCCTCCCCCCCCGCCGGCCCGCGCACCCTCCCCCGCCGGCCCCGCGCACCCTCCCCCCGCCGGCCCCGCGCACCCCCCCCCCGCCGGCCCCCCTCCCCCCGCCCCCGCGCACCCTCCCCCGCCGGCCCCGCGCACCCTCCCCGCCGACGCGCACCCTCCCCCCCGCCCGGCCCCGCGCACCCTCCCCCCGCCGGCCCCGCGCACCCTCCCCCGCCGGCCCGCGCCCTCCCCCCGCCGGCCCCGCGCACCCTCCCCCCGCCCGGCCCCGCGCCGGCCCCGCGCCTCCCTCCCCCCCGACCCGGCACCCGCCCCCGCCCGGCCCAGCGCACCTCCCCCGCCCCGGCCCCGCGCACCCTCCCCCGCCCCGCGCACCCTCCCCCGCGCCCAGCGCACCCTCCCCCGCCGGCCCGCGCACCCTCCCCCCCCCGGCCCCGCGCACCCTCCCCCCGCCGGCCCGCGCACCCTCCCCCCGCGCCCCTCCCCCCCCGCCGCCCCAGCCCTCCCCCGCCGGCCCCGCGCACCCTCCCCCCGCCGGCCCCGCGCACCCTCCCCCCGCCGGCCCCGCCCCGCACCCCTCCCCCGCGGCCCCGCACCCTCCCCGCCCCCAGCGCCCCCCTCCCCCCCGCCGGCCCCGCGCACCTCCCCCCGCCGGCCCCGCGCACCCTCCCCCTCCCCCGGCCCGCTCACCCGCGCACCCTCCCCCGCCGGCCCCGCGCACCCTCCCCGCCGCCCCCGCGCACCCTCCCCCCGCCGCCCCCGCGCACCCTCCCCCCGCCGCGCACCCTCCCAGCCACCGCCCCCGCGCACCCTCCCCGCCGCCCGCACCCTCCCCCGCCGCGCGCCGGGCCCCGCAGGCCGGGCGGGTGGGGGACAGCTCGGTGTCTGCGCCTCGCGGCTCCCCGCCTGCGGGGCGGTTCTCTGCCCTTGGGGGACGAGCCCTTACGTACCCTCAAAAGCCCGCGCCGCCTTGGGCTTGGGAGTCTCCACCGCGCGCACCCGGTCACGCGGCTTGTCACGTGACCTCTGCTTGCGTCCCCGCCGTGAAGCACTATGGGTTTCCTGCGACGTGCGGGACGCACTGCCCCGTCCGGGGCGGGGGCGCGACAGGCGGCCGGGCGGATCGAGGGCCATCACAGGAGCGCAAGGAGAGCTGGGTGCGGCGTGGGAACCAGGGGCAGATGTCGGGGAGCCCTGAGGGGTGCCTCACCCGAGACCCCCCCAACCAGCGGGGGGCGGAGGAGGGGACCCCGCGCAGAGCCTGGGTGCAGGCCGGCCCCCTGCGGGGGCTCCGAGCCCCTCACGAGAGCCGGTGTGCGTCCGGTCCACCTCCCGTCACGTGGAGAGCGCTCTGGAAAAGGTTAAAGGAGCCTCGCGGGCCGTTCCGGGCGGCACCCGCGGCCTCAGCCTCGGACGCCCGGGAGACGGAGTGGACCGCGTCGTCGGTAGGGCCAGGCCCTCCGGGTGGGCGGAACCAGCCTGCCGGGCGTGTGGCGCGTCGGCGCCGGCGGGGGTGACAGCGTTTCCAGTGAGGCCCCTGCAGAGCGCTGTTCTGCAGTCCTGGTCGAAACAGCCAGGCGACACCGGAAATATATGCACCCAGTTTTCTCCTAATGTTTATTCTGAGGCCCGCAATGTAAATTGTGCGTGTGTTTGCAACTTAGCATCCTGCCCGGTGAACACCAACAGGCCCCTGAAAGTGGATCCGTCTAAGCAGTGCCCGGCGGGTGGGTGCTCGCCGTCCGACCCCGTCGTCGCCTCCCGGGCCGCAGGCAGCTTCTGAAAGCCGCCCCGGGGAGGGTGGAAAGCCGGCCCCGCGGCTGGGGGCGACGTTCTCCCTGAACGCAGGGCGGCCGCTCAGGCACAGCGCAGAGGAGCAGGTTACCAGGCGGAGGGGAGGTGGTTTCTAAAGGCTGATGGAAAACGCTGGTGGCGTTTGTTCTCGCAAATAACTGCATAAACACCCTGGAAGTGTTTCTGGAGCCACAACCCCGAGGAGGCTAATTTCTGGTGCAGGAAAGGTGAGAAGCTGGAAAGACGTCTGAACCTGCAGCGTCTGGGGCTTCTTGACTCCACTGATGCGAGCGCCCGCATCTATTCAGAAAGGACGTGGAGGTGACGGAAGCAGGTCTCCAGGGTCTCCCTCCTCACCCCACGCCAGCATCAAGTCGTGTGTTTCCTGACAGAAGCATGAGCGTCCTCCCCGCGGAGAAAGCGCTCACCTGGAGGGAATACGTCCTTATGTTTCCTCCAAAGGTTTCCGAGAGACGGTTATCCAAAGACTCAATTTTCCAGTCCCGTCCCCAGCCGTCGCCTGCCACACTCGTCCCTTATCTTCACACCCATCTCTCGTTACTGCCTCTGTGGGAGCCTTGGGAGCTGGGAACAGGGAAGGCCCTGCTCGCCTCCCTCCACCCCTGCTCTGACTCAGACTCCCCCAGGCAGGGGGAGATGGTGGCACCCCGCACGGAGGGGCCTACCTCCAGCCGCTGACTCCAGGGCACGGGTAATCTGTGGTGCCAGCCGGGAACAAGCCTCAGGGCTCCTCAGCAGGGAGGGAAAATTCCCCAAAGAGAAAAATTAACAACAGAACTCCCCTAGGACCCAGCAATAGCACTGCTAGGAATTTACCCAAGGGACACAGGAGTGCTGATGCACAGGGCCACATGGACCCCAATGTTCACAGCAGCGCTCTCCACAATAGCCAAATCATGGAAAGAGCCTAAGTGTCCATCAACAGACGAATGGATCAAGAAGATGCGGTTTATCTATACGATGGAATACTCCATGGCGATGAGAGAGAATGAAATCTGGCCTGTGTAGCAACATGGATGGACCTTGAGGGTGTTATGCTGAGCGAAATAAGTCAGGCAGAGAAGGACAGATACCATATGTTTGTACGTATAGGTGGATTAGGAGAAACTTGACGGAGGACCATGGGGGAGAAGAAGGGGGGAAAGGGAGAGAGGCAAACCATGAGAGACTCTTGAATGCTGACAAAAACTGAGGACTGATGGATGTAGGGGGGCAGTGGGGAGGGGCATGGAGGGGGGCACTTGTGGGGATGAGCACTGGGTGTTATATGGAAACCAACCTGACAATAAACTATTTGTAAAAAAAATAAATAAAATACATAATTCAAGGGAGAAGAAAAAGAAATGGTGATCTTGCCGTGTTTTGTTTGGCTTCTGTCAGGAGGAAGAAGACTGCCATGGGCGGTGCCACAGTTGCTCACTCGGGGGCACAGCCAGGCTCCTGCAGCCCGTACTGCAGGGGCCTGGGGTTCCCAGCCCGTTCGTGCCCGGACTCTGCCTTCGGGGCCCTTCCCCCAGAGCACCTGCAGACGGCCTCCATCCCCCAGGCTGTCACTGCCCGGAGGACCCCCGGCAGCACGGGGGCCTGGAGAGGGGCGTGGGTGTGTGGTGGTCCCCCGGTCCCCAGCCTATAAGACATAACTATCTTCCTGTGTCACTGAGGGCACGGCACACTGGCCGCATACAGAAATGAGGCTCGGTCCCTGGAGAATTCACTGTTCGCCCCCAGCCGCTGTCATGTTTCCGCTGAAACTATCTGCACACAGACGCCCATCTCCTAGTGCTGCTTGGGGAGGGCCTCGGGAGACACTGGCCTCCGGGCGGCTACGGAAGAGGGAGGGGACCCCACGGGAACGAGCACCACACTGCACCCTGCACACGTGAGCTCACGCAGCCCGTGTGGCCATCCCGGGGGCGTCCTCAAGGGGACACTGATCCGTACCCCATGCCCCTACTCCACCTGGGGACCAATCCCAGCCGCGCCTCACCCCCTCTCCTCTACCATCCTTCCCCTTTCCTGTTGACCATCATCTCCTACCTTCAGATTTCAGTCTCATTCTCAAAGTTGGGCCCTTCTTCGCTAACGTGTTCATAGAGTTTACCTCTTTCAGGGACCCACCCACCTTCCATGTAGACGAGAGTCTCCTTCTAACGACCTGGGCACAGAGGGAACTTGACCGCTTACATTGTTCTGCTGCTTTGGTCCTTGGAGGCGGTCCTATCCTACATGGTTTCACTACCGTCCTCACACGCGGGTCACCTGACTCCCAAATGAAGGAGGACGCTTGTTTATGTTTTCCTGTAGCTTCCACAGACCTCAGCATAGAGTTTGTTTTATTTTGTTTTTATGGGGAGGAAAGTTCCAGCGGCACGAGGCTCATAGTTCCTCGTTCATCTGATTTCTCCATAAGTGGTATTGGATTTACTGAGTTTTTCTTTTATTGATTGATTGATTGGTTGACTGAGAGAGAATGAGAGCAGGGGACGGGGGAGAGAGAATCCCAAACAGGCTCCACACTCAATGCAGAGCCTAATGCGGGGCTCGATCCCACGACCCAGGAACCGTGACCTGAGCCAAAAACAAGAGTCGACACTCAACCAGCTGAACCACCCAGGTGTCCCAAGTCTGACTTTTTCTTATCTATCAATTTCACTCCCGCCATGTAAATTTGCTCAAAGACGAGCCACCAACACAGTCCATTTTCTATAACAAGAGGAATTGCAGTGCGTGAGGAAGACGATGCTCATGGTTAAACAGCAATGCGACCTGAAGTGGTCACTGGCTGTCTTCCCTTCTCTCCCCACAATGCAGTTAAGGCCCACAGCCAGCACTTCTGCAGCAATGGATTCTACGGTATGCAAAACCCTTGACTCTTCCCCAGCTACAGCTTCACCAGGCGGTGAGAAGACTGGAAAGAAATAGGACAGATGAGCACAGAGCTGACATTGTACCTCGTTACTAAATCAGTGGAAAGGGTAGAGCGTGGCCGACTCCAAATAAATCCTTCTGTGTGCTGGGGCCAGAGGGTTGAAGAGCAAATGGGGAGATGAGAGGGGCAGAGGGAGAGATGGACATCATCTCAGTTTAGAATTCTGTTGCTAAATTGCATTTCATTTCCAAGAATTTGCTCCATCTGTTACCCTCCTAACAGTCTAGACAATTTCAAAGTATTACATAATTCATCGTGGCTGAATATTTTCCTGTTTACTACAGAGTTAGTCTACAAAGGTCACTGATAAAATAATCTTTTTAACTGGTATGAAAAACATCTCAAAAATCCAAGAAACTCAAGAGTGAACCACACCAGTACTTTTTGATACTGATTCATGGATAAAACAAAACCACAACAGGCCTGATTGTCCTTGGTTTCTGGCAAGGTTTTGACAGATGTCAAAAAGAGAGACAGATCAGTTTGTCTCTGCACCAGTAAATGAAGACTATTATCTGTGGACGGCCTTTTCATGTTGCGGTGGCCTGCTGAGCAGAAACCTACCGCTGGTGGCACAGGACAGGCTGCCCTAGTTAGACACCAGAGCTGAGTTAATGCATGCTGTGCTGCAAAATAACGTTTTGGGAATGCATTTAATGGAGACATTGAGCACTTTTACTAGAAAGATAATAGAAAAGAGAAAAGGAGGCAAAGCAGAAAGACAGAGAAAGAGAGATGGAGGGAGAGAGGAGGGAGCAAGAAAAGGAAGGAAGGAAGGAGGGAGGGAAGAAGGGAAGGGAGGAAGAAGGGAGGAGGAGGGAGGGAAGGAAAGGAAGGGACAGATCGAAGGAGGAGAGGGAGGGGAAGGGAGGGGAGGGGAGGGGATGGGAGGGGAGGGAAGGGAGGGGATGGGAGGGGGAGGGGAGGGGAGCCCCACATCAGGTTCTGTGCTGTCAGCTCAGAGCCCACTTGGAAATTCTCTCTCTCCCTCTGTCTCTCTCTCTCTGCCCCTCCCCTGTTCTCTTTCTCTCACAAAATAAATATTTTTACAGGAATTATTTTAGAAGAAATAGAAATACTTTGCTCATAGAGCTAAGTAAAATCTAATTTTGAGAGCTAGATTTCACACACAAAAAACGCATAAATACTACGAGGATGTGCATACTCATCTCCACGGAATCTCAGAATGTGTCTGAGGCCCAGACTCATCAATAAATAACCCTATGGTTTGGTCAACATTTTTGCAAAGTTAATTTGAATTAGCCATGTTAGAACTCAATTTCTGACCATCATCTGTGGCTTAAATGTACATATCTATTAGAATTCTCTGTGAGTTGAATTTTACAATAAATATGACATTATGTTAGTATATATGACAATACATGTCATTATATTGGATCATTATTTGGTCAGTGATAACAAGGTTACCCTACACATTTTACATAGATATAAACACACACACACACACACACACACACACATATATATACATACATTTTATTTTACATATAGCTTATTCATGTAAACCTAATCTATATGATGTATTTTACATAGTGATGATACGTAATACAAATACATTTATATATTTTATACAGATAAAGTCTATGTGAAATAAAAATCACACTAAACTCTAATTAAGCATGGACATAAATCTTCAAGAAACCACACAAGACCCTCACAGCATGAATATTTATTAATCCTTAGGGTGCACTTTTTATCAGTACCAGGTACGAATTTTTAATCACATGTTTAGCCATTTGACATGCAAATGCAAAATAAAGAACAAAGTTAATTTATAAACAAAAGCATCAATAAGACAAATGCTCCCCAAAATTGTGTTTAAATTTTAAATTTCACAGTTGTGTTTAAATGTGTACATATTTTAGAACCGCAATTACAATGACATAACAAAACTCGAGTGTAAATAAACATACTCTCTGTTTTTCCCGATCTCTGTGAGCATAAGGAAGGCAACGTAATTTATATACTTGGAATTTGTATGTATTTCACATTTAATTACATACACATTAAATTAACTTGTAACTTACATACTTTAGGGAGGAATGTTTATAGCCTGTTTTAGTTATGTATTGCTATCTATAAATCACTACATTACTCCAAATATAGTGATTTGATACAAAAACAGTCAGGTATCCGCCTGCTTCAGATTCTGTGTCTCCCCCTCTCTCTGCCCCTCCCCTCCCCAAAATTAATAAAACTTCAAAAACTTTAAAAAAAATAAATGCAGCTCCGATTTTACAAGGAGCGGTCGCAAAATAATCGAATCATTCCAAAGCAGTGTCACACGCAGTGTGTTTTTATCCGTTAAAACAGGGAAAGTTTTGTACCTTTAGTTTTTATCAGAGCGTGTGCGTGAGAGCGTGCTTGTGAGCGTGTACGCGTGTGTGCCCGAGGGTGTGTGTAAGACCACCCAGATTCCGTTTGGGGATGATGTCAAGTGCGAGCCAACAGACCAGCAGACCTGGAGGCCGCGGGTCAGGAAAATGGGTTAAGCGGCCAGTGCAGTTCGTGGCCGAGGCAGCGTGGCCTGTTTTCTGTGGTCCTTTCCGTTCAGAGGAAAGGACAGGCCGTAGTTCGCGAGACCGGGGCTGAGCGTTAGACGCGCCGAGGAGGGGACAGGAGGGGACAGACTGAAGCCGTAGTGTTCTCTCTCTGACATGGAAACGCCCAGCGGCGTTGCAGACACAGCCGCCCTGCCGTCCGGACACCTGGGCCCTCAGCTACTGGTAGGGCGGCATCAGGTGCACGAATAAGAGATTCGCGGATGTTCTGTTTCTTCCACGCCCCCGGAGCCTGTGGTCTGACGTGCGGGGGCCGCGAAGGCTGCTGAGCAGGGGTCGCCTCGCGCAGCGCAGCTCCGCGGGCTCTGGGAAGCGGGCCCGGGCCACGGCCACGCCGCCCGCAGGTGTGCGCGGGGGTCCGCGTCTCCAGCCACGTCGGGCGCCGCCAGGGCCTCACGCGGGCCGGACGTAAAGCCCCGAGAGGATTACGTGTTCGAGAAACACAAGTGGCCCCCGCGGTGTGCCCGGATGCCAAGGTCAGGGCCAGCCCCTCCGCGAGACACAAGAGCCGCTTCCTGCCCTCAGGGGACACCGAGTCAGCGGACAGTTTCGTTGCCGTGAGTTAGCGTCGCCAGGAAGGCCCGCGGAGGTTACAGGGAGGGCAGGAGGAGCTGGGGTGGGGTTGAGTCTTCCCTGTGAAGACCTCTAGGGCCACAGACGCCAGGGCGGCCGGGCAGGGGGGCAGGCCCTCACTCGGGCATCCCTGCGTGGGACCAAGAAGGCAGCCAAGGCCGGCGCTCCGTCCCTAAGAGGCTTCCAAATGTCACAGATAGGATGCCTGGGGAGCCAGGACAGGGGCGCTATTTATAGATGTGTCCTCCTGACAGCACTGCGGAATCATGTTGCTCCAAATAGATCGTTAGTTCTTTTAAAAAAGGGATTGCAGCCTACACATCCTACTTCTCGGGCTCCCGGGAATCAGGAAGCGGGGACGTCTTCCTATGCACAAGGCGTCCTGTGGTCCCCGCCCGGGCCATGCTGCACGGCTGGGACACCCCACTTCTGGGCCTGCCCTCCCCCGCCCCTGTGTCTCATCAGACAAAACACACCGACACATGACATTTCTGCCCAATCTTACCTGGAGTTTGGCTGTGCGCTTCATGTTCCCACCATATCTCTTTTTTACGTACCTGTTTTCCGAGACAAACATTTTATCAAGCGATTGCTGAATGCCTCTCAGTTTCTCTGGGATTTTACGGTGATTATTGTTAGATTTTCAGAACTGCCCATCACATAACTTAGGTTGGCAAGCATGCTGAAGGGAAAACCATAGTGATTCTATTTATTCTATAGAAGATGTGTCTGGAAACTATTATCATGTAAACAAGGCAGGTGCTTCTTCTTACAATTATAAATACTAATTTTCTACCCTTCTAAAGAACAATAAATACGTAACGTGGATTCTCTTTTAATGAAGATGGTTCAACTAATAGAGCCAGCATGATGGCCAGAAGATGGGGAAAGCTTCGTGCTCATACAGGCCGGGTAACATAAATCTGTACGAAGGGAGCGAGAGGACAGAAAAGGAAGCCGTGACAAGCGCATGAACATTAAAGTCCAGCCTGGTCAAGGGCTCAGCTGGGGTGGCCTGCATGCATTGGAACTCACCTCTTGGGTATAAACCATGCGCATCTTACCAAGCCGCTTCAGCTAAAGGTTGGCCTGGTTTTAGCTGTAGGTTGGCCGCAGATCCCACACCAGCACTGCTGCCGTCTGGTTGTAAAGAACTGAGGCGCGGGGCGCCTGGGTGGGTCACTCGGTTGAGCATCTGACTCTTAATTTCTACTCAGACCATGATCCCAGGGTCATGGGATCGAGCCCCATGTCAGGTTCTGTGCTGAGTGTGGAGCCTGCTTGGGTTTTTCTCTCTCACTCCCTCTCCCCCTCTCCTTGCCCCCGCGCCCCTGCTCTCGGTTCTCTCTCTCTCTCCCTCTCAAATAAAATTTAAAAAGAACTGTGGGGGCAAACAGGACTGAAGCAACGCTTTGTGGAAACCTGCGTTCTCCCTCAGGTCTGTTTCCTCCTTGCAGACCCTGCGGCCCCCTGACCCCTGTTAGATGAGCCCAGTGCTGCCAGAGGACATGGGCTGCAGGCCACTCTCTGCCCCCAGCTCTGACCCTTTCCTTCTCTCACTATAGTTTACTCAGCCTAGATCCTTCCCTTTCCTTTGCTCAGTACTCAGCTTAGATCCTTCTCTTCCCTTGTCTAAGTATAGTTTACTCAGCCTAGATCCCTCCCTTTCCTTTGCTCAGTACTCAGCTTAGATCCTTCTCTTCCCTTGTCTAAGTATAGTTTACTCAGCCTAGATCCCTCCCTTTCCTTTGCTCAGTGCTGTTTATGCAGCCTAGATCTTTCCCTTCCCTTCACTCAGTGCAATTTACTCAGCCTAGATCCTTCCCTTTCCTTTGCTCAGTGTCGTTTACACAGCCTAGATCCTTCCCTTTCCTTTTCTCAGTGCCATTTATGCAGCCTAGATCCTTCTCCCTCAGAGAGGATAGAAACAATCTTGCATGCTAATCTAGACTCATACAAATAATATAAGTGTCTTAACAAATCTATCTTTCTAGTAAAATCTGCATTAAATACATCCGAGGTCTCTGGACACAATTAAATCACATCATGTATATTAAACATATTTATGAAAAGTTGATATGTACTATCATATAGTGTATTAAAAGCAATCATAATAGCAGCCACGGCAAGGATAAGTCCCATGCCAGTCGGTCTTAAATGTGCAGGTCAGAACCCACAGGGACTCTATCAAACTGCCACCCAGGGGTGCTGGGAGCCCCCAGATGAGCACTGCCTGCAGATCAGCCTGGGAGGTAGAGCCAGAACGTTCTCTGTAGGCCGGCCTGTCTGGACTTCGTGCTTGCACTTGGGCAGGGCTTTCCCTGGAGGTCAGCAAAGGGCAACAGTGCAGCTGGCCAGCCCGACTGCAAAGGCCAGGTTTTCTGCCACACTCACGGATGACACACGCCTGGAGCCAGGGGTCGGCTCGGCTGTGGCGCTTGGGGGCTGTCCGTCCAGTGAGTGGCTGTCCTGGAGTCACGGCTGCTTCTGGCCTTACTCAACAACGACGGGTCCTTTCCACTGTCAGTCGAGAATTCAGAGTGTGTCGGCTTTGACCCTGGGGAAACAATGACGAACAGGTACTGGTTTCTCCTGAGCAGCTCACGGGTCACTGGGGAAGGAAACCACGTGGCCTGAGCCTGGAGGGCTGCGAGCCCAGGGCTGTGGGGCTGACAGAACGGCTGGAAACAAGTGGCATCCATTCTGCTGGGCTCCGCAGGGACCGGGGAACGGCATCAGATGGCGTTCCAAGTAGCAGGCAGGGTATACGTCAGGCCGGGGCCCGGGTTTACAGAACTGAGAATAATCCCCTGTGAAGGGGTTGGGAAGGTCAGCCGAGCCAGGGGGCAAAGGCCTTAACCTGAGTGAACCTGGGAGCCTTTCATGATCCTATCTTTTCTTTTTTTAATGTTTATTTTTGAGAGAGAGACAGAGAGAGAGACAGAGAGACAGAGCACAATCAGGGGAGAGGGAGAGAGAGAGGGAGACACAGAATCCAAAGCAGCTCCAGGCTCTGAGCTGTCAGCACAGAGCCCAATGCAGGGCTGCTCAAACTCATGAGAGGTGAGATCATGACTTGAGCCGAAGTCGGAAGCTCAAATGACTGAGCCCCCCAGGCGCCCCATGATCCTTCTTGTATGTCTATGCAGGCGCCCTCTGCGCTGCTGGCATCTGGAAGAAACGCTCTCGTAGACTGGGGCACGTGGTCCCTGGTTGGGGAGGAAGCTCTGCACTCATCCACGTAGGTGCTGAGAACTGCGGCCAAGGCAGGGCCGGGGCTCATGGAGCACACAGCACACAGCACACAGCACGAGGCCATTTCCCAGGAAAGGACCCTACTCCGCTTTAGACAACCCAGGTTCCCAGGATGCAGGCCAGGGCGGCCCCATGACCTCTGTGCTCACTGAACATTAGCCAGGTAATCACCTGCATGAAACTGAAGCCTGAGATGCACCAAGGGATGGTGGCTGCGGGTCCCCAATGCCGTTTACGGGGAGGACAACCGTCCTATCCCTGCCACGGAACATGGGGGTGACCCTGCCCATAGCGCTTTGAGACGTGAGCCCTGCGGAGTGGCTCCAGAAACCGCAGACAGCTGGTGCATCCCGACCCCGAACAGTGGCAGGCAGGGGTCCGACACCCAAGCTCACCTCCCGACAACCATATAGGGAAGGGTCCTTATTTCCAGCATCTAGATTTCACAGACGGGGAAGCAGGCCCAGAGCAGCTGGGCCAGTGAGAGTGGCAGGATATGCATGTACGGGCTGCTTGTGTAACAGGCGCCCTCATGCCGTGCACACAACCGCCTTCTTCTGCAATGTGTTGCGTAAGCAGGTGACACTATCAACAATGTAATGGCCTTTGAAGAATTTAGAAAAAGAAAAAAGAAAAAGAATTAGTAAAAAAAAAAAAAGAATCAATACACGTAAAATTACATGGTGTTTTGTTGGGTTTTGGTACCATTTGGCTCTTGGCTAGAAGTGGACTTGAACTTCTCATGCATCACCCTCCTGATTAGCAGTGAGACTCCGGGCAGCCCCCTCAGCACCTCTGCTCCGCCTCGCTGGGCTGTGAGGAGAGTGGACGATCTCTGGGGCCTCCAGCATGCTGAGTCCGTCACTCCACACACAGACAAGGCCTGCTTGATGACAACAAGAATTGAGGAACATTCAGAAATAGGCGATTTTGTTTTTATTTTTAATGTTTTTTATTTATTTCTAGGAGAGAGAGAGAGACAGCGTGAGCAGGGAGGGTCAGAGAGAGAGGGAGTCACAGACTCTGAAACAGGCTCCAGGCTCTGAGCTGGCAGTCAGCACAGAGCCCGATGCGGGGCTCGAACCCACGAACTGCAAGATCATGACCCGAGCGAAAGTCGGACGTTCAACCGACTAAGCCACCCAGGCGCCCCCGATTTTGTTTTTTTTTTAACTTGAGTCACTGTGCTGACCTTTGATAAATTGCACAGTATTGGTGGGTGGCATGATCAGCAATTAAAACTAACAGGATCTGAAGCATTGGAGAACACAGTCCTTACAGAACTAGGCAGTTGCCTCTATTTGGCAGTTTGGAGGGAGCTCAAGGATACTCTGCACAAAGAGTATTTCCAGACTGGGAGCTCCGTGGGTAGCGTCCATTCTCCTCGGCTGAAGGGTCTATGAACTAGCCCACACCACCATGTTAATGAATCAGCACACGCAGCCCTCCCAGGAGGGCTGGCACACAAGAGAACTGCGTGTTTGACAGAGGAGGCTGGAAGTGGGGAGCTGGGGCAGAGCACAGGCAAGGCCACAAGGTCATTTGTTTTCTTAGGGCCATGCGACCACGGCAAGAAGAACCATGACATGAGCACGGCTCATCTCCCGGAACAAATGTCTGTCCGTTGAGTTTCTGCCAGCATCTGGCCTGAATGTTCCAGAAGGTGCACTACCAGGGGCTGGGCACCTCCCAGCCCAACGGCTGCATCCATGCACAGAGGACTGCAGCCCGAAGAGCTTCAGGACCAGCGTGGGGTGGTCATGAGGGAGAGAGGAGGGTGTGGGGCATCAAGGATTTTCAGTGATTTGTAGGCAGGGCCTAGACCATCTTCCTGAAACCACAGATGAGGTCCATGGCCACACGGGCCTGCGTCCCAGGGAGAGATGGACAATAAAGAATCAGCCAAGTATTGTGTCGCTTCATGTGGAAGAAGGCTCTGCAGAAAAGCTTCCAGGGAGCTGAGCAGGCAACTTAGGGGAGCATCTATTGAAGAGTTCGGATGTCTGAGGGCGGATAAGGAATATTGTTCATGAGAAGATTCAATAATTCCCGAGTTTCAGTGATGGAGACGGGCAGATGCAAATCCTGAGTGGCCAGACAGGCATGGTTTCCTTGAGGGGCAGATGGGAGCCAGCACAGAACAGACCAAGTCTGGAGAGACATCCAGGACCAGATGGGGCCCAAGGGACAGGCAGGTCATGCAGGACCTGGTTCCATGACGGTGGAGATTTCAAGGACTTGTGCTCCATGTGCAGGGAGCAGGGTGACTCGATTATGTCATGAGGACATCCGTCCAAACGCCAGGTGGAGGATGCCCAGCCAGGAGCACGAATGCACGAGAAGGCACGGGAGACCCTTGTGGATGTCGGCAATGCTGTGAACTAGGGGAGCAGGTGGAGACTGTGAGAAGCATCCACCTTCTGACTGTTTCTCTCTTTTTTTTAATCAGTTCTTTTTTTTTAATATGTGTTTATTTTTAAGAGATTCAGAGACAGAGTGTGAGCAGGGGAGGGGCAGAGAGAGATAGAAACACAGAATCTGAAGCAGATTGGAAGCAGGTTCCAGGCTCTGAGCTGTCAGTACAGAGCCTGACACAGGGCCCAAACTCACGAATTGTAAGGTCATGACCTGAGCTGAAGTCGGCCACTTAACTGACTGAACCACCCAGGTGCCCCATTCTGACTGTATTTTGAATTGGGATCCAAAGACTTGCTGATCCCTTGGCTCTAAGGTGTGTGGGGAAATGAGAAATCAATACCAGCTTGTAGTTTCGGGACCTAAGCAATTTGGCGGATGGAGTGGTGGTTTTTGAAGAGAGGGGAGGGTCTAGAGTGGGACAGGTTTGGGGGTCTAGAGTTCTTCCGTGATACCCACCTACTCCTAGATGCTCCCACCAGATACTGATTGAATAGATGCCTGGGTAGATGACTCTGGAGCTGAAATTAAGAGAGTGAGCCTGGAGACAGGCAGAAAGACAAATACTGAAGGGGAGGAAAGGAAGGAGAACAGGGGGAGAGGAGGGGCGGAAACGTATTGAGATGAAGGTCACAGAACTCATGGCATTTAAAGCCATGGGGATGGGTGAGAAAACCACCTGTGAATCGATGTGAAGGCCAGAGCTCCAAGCCTTGAGTCCTATAATGCTCTGAATTTGGATCTTTAGAAGAGTAGGGGGATCCTATAGACAGACTGGCGAGAAATAAACAGGACAGCAAGAGGAAGGAAGAAGAAGGAAGGGTCTTGGGAGGAAGGAAAGAAAGTTCTTCAAGCAATGGCAGCATCAGCTGCATCTGAGATGGCTGATGGGGGGAGTCAGATAAAGTGTGAGGATTGTCCTTTATTTGTTTACTTATTTTAATGTTTATCTATTTATTTGAGAGAGAGAGCAGGGGAGAGGCAGAGAGAGAGGGAGAGAGAATCCCAAGCAGGCTTTATTCTGTCAGCACAGATCCTGATGGGGCTCAAACCCAGGCACTGTGAAATCATGACCTGAGCCCAAATCAAGAGTCAGACGCTTAACCGATGGAGCCACCCATGCATCCCGAGGATCACCCTTTAAAATCGGCAGCATGGAGATCTTTGTGCCCTTTGCGAGGTAACTTCAATAGTGTTGGGGATGAAAGCCTTGTTCCAGCAGTTCAGGAGATGTTGAATTTTGTTGGGTGAAACCATTTCACTTGGCTTCAATCCAACCCTACACTTCGGAAAACTGTATAACAGTTTCTCTAAAAGTTATAAATACCCCTATCATGCAACCCAGCCATTCCCTTCCCAGATATTTACCCAACAGAAATGAAAACATATGCCCCCACAAACACCTGCACACAAACGTTCCAGCAACTTCATCTGTACAAGATCTGAACTGGAAACAACTAAGATACTTCTCAGTAGGACAAACAAACACAGACGTACCCATACCCTGGAACACCACTCTCCAGTAGAAGGGTACATGCTACCAACATGGATGAAACTAGAAATCACTTTGCTGAGCAAAAGAAACCAGACACAAAGGGTTAAATAGTGTATATTTATATAAAATTTCATAAAATGTAGGCTAATCTTCAGAGCAGACATAAGACCAGTGGTCATCTGGGGTAAATGGAGGGATAAATTGCAAAGTCCTCAGGAAACTAGGATTTTAGATGTGCCAGGAGGCATGTGTGTATTAGAGTCCCTTGTGGTTTTAATTTGCATTTCCCTGATGACCTGTGATGTTGAGAATCTTCTCATGTGCTTATCGGTCATCTATATGTCTTTTTTTGAAAACTTTTCTGCAAATCTGGTATTTTCTCTTTTTTTTTTTTTTTTTTTGTTTATTTATTTTTCAGAGAGAGAGGGGGGAGAGACAGTATTCGAGCAAGGGAGGGGCAGTGAGAGAGAAACGGAGACAGAATCCGAAGCAGCTCCAGGCTTTGAGCTGTCAGCACAGAGCCCAACATGGGGCTCGAACTCACGAGCCATGAGAGCATGACCTGAGCCGAAGTCAGAGGCTTAACCGACTGAGCCACCCAGGTGCCCCTGAGTTCTGCTCTTTCTAAACAAGAACTGCATTCATGTGGTATTTACATAAAAAGTGTTTGTTTATTTATTTATTGTTGGGGGGATGAACAGAGAGAGATTATCCCAAGCAGACTCCACAGCATCAGCACATAGCCCAATGCAAGGCTTGAACTCATGAGCTGTGAGATCATGACCTGAGCTGGAGTTGGACATCCAGCCGACTGAGCCACCCAGGTGCTCCAAACCTGGTATTTTCTGTTGGTTTGATTATCTTCTTAATATTAAGATGGAGACATTCATTTATTGTATATTTATACAATATAAATATGTGTAAACATATTTCTCTTTTTTTTTAATGTTTATTTATTTTTGAGACAGAGAGAGACAGAGCGTGAGCCGGGGAGGGGCAGAGAGAGAGAGAGAGGGAGACACAGAATCTGAAACAGGCTCCAGGCTCTGAGCTGTCAGCACAGAGCCCAATGCGGGGCTCGAACCCATGGACCGCAAGATCATCAACCCAAGGACTGGAGTCAAAGTCTGATGCTTAACCAACTGGGCCACCCAGGTGCCCCATATTTTTCTTTAAACAAAAGATTTGAAGAGCTAAACCCAGAACGTGAGCTCCTCTGGGGTTCTTGCTGAGTAATTAAATGGTGGAGCACGGGAGGTGTTCCCATGTCAATGAGCTCTTCCTCATCCCCACACCTGGATATATGCATTATTTATGTTTTAATTGAAAGCTTTCTTTGTATTTCCAGCATATCACACTTGGTCACAGAAAATTACATTTTCCATGCTCCTTCATTCTGTTTGCTATTATTTGAAGTAGTGAGCTGGTATTCATGAATCAACCTAAATTTATAAATTTAGATTAGTCTGAGGTGTCTGTGTGTGTGTGCATGCGTGCGCATGTTTGTGTGTACCAGGGTGAAATCTTCATCACACTTTAGTATTGTAGTATTGTTGAATTTATTAAAAAAAAAAAGGAACTCTTTTTAAAACCTAGTTATGGTCTAAATAGCACTGGCACTATCCTTGAAGTTTGTAAGACATTCACCGGTGAACTTGTCAGGACCTGGTACCTTTTTTCAATGAGTAGTATGTTTTATAGACACAGTAATGACACTCGTGTGATGCTAGGTTTAAATGATGAAATTATGGCAGTAAAGCTTGTGGTAGTTCAGAGGCTCAAGGTGAATGTCAGTTTCCATGAGTTACAATTTTGGATTTCCCCATCCTTGGAGCTGCGTTTTGCCTTGCAAATAATTCAGGAAGAAGGAAGGTTTAGAAGGATGCCGCATCTCCAACCGTTATGCCGTTCTAAAAGTTTCTGTGTTCCTTACAATTCCTCAAGAGTGGGAAAGGCTTTAGTAGGAAAGAACATTGACCATCCCCCTCTGTGGCATTTCCCTGTCTCCACGTAGAGGTAATATCTGTTGTTAGCCTCAAAGAGAACATAAAATTGAACTACATCTGACTGACTTTGGTGGGCTTCCATGCTACAGCGGGAATTTTCTGAATTTAATGACTCTCTAAGGCTTCTCTCACAGCATCCTTTCTTGACTTCTCGAAGGTTATTGGTGCTGAATATGTGGGCTCCTTGTGTTGTTTTAAGTCATTATGTATTTCTCATTACTAAGGCCAGCATCCTTTGTGTGGCGTAGGAAACCACAAGGAGGCTGCCCACACACAGGTGTCATGGGCAATGCTGTGTGCCCTTTCTATCGACTTTATTGATATCATTGGCTGAAAATAGACTCAGACCTAATGAAGGGAGAAACTGAATTAGCAACTGACATAATTAGCACGTACGCACACACACACACATACATGCTGCCTTCATTCCTTCTAGAAAAAAATGTTGGGTCATTAACCTGTGATCCAGAATAAGCTTTAGTGACCTCAGACAGCAAATAATTCCAGCACACCACAGTGTGAGTGACTGGCCATGACTCTAGTATTTATAGTACAAGGGACAAGAGTGTGTCATGCCATCATTGACAAGGCTTTCCCCATTGGTCCAATTCATCACCATGTTATTAAAATCTTTGTTAAAATATTATTAGCTTGTTTAAGCTTCTCAGGTCTTATATAAACTCCAGAATTAGCATTTCATCTAACTGGAGTGGAATTCTTTTTTCCCCTTTATAATGAACAATCATGTTCCAGGTGGCCTATGAATCCAAGGTCAACTAATTAATCTTTGTCTAATGATGTTAATTAGGATGGTATTTAGACCTGTGTCTTCCAAGCACTCTGGGGACCATGACTTACTCATAGACCCTCAGGTTGACATGAAAAGCCATCAGTTCCCATTCCTTCCTGAGTACAATTTCTGACCAAAATGTACACGTTGTAACTTTAAAGGTGATTAATTATTTTCTTGGCAGGTAGAAAATACTGTGATTTTAGCGCGTTTCTTGTGAAAAGTCACAGAATTTCCTACCGATAAGTCATCCTTAGTAATATCCCAGGTTGATAGCGATTTCAGGGCATGGCGGGCTTATTGCCAAATTAAGCCACTTTCATGAACATCAAATGTAACGCCTGAAGCACACATAAGGATGCTCCAGGCTGTATGTCTGATCCATTGGCACAAAGTCACAATTTCGCTGGGGAAACAATTTTCTTGAAGGGAAAATTGTTAGGAAATTTCAATATCAGGAAGACTTTTCAATGACCCCGTCAGAGAAGAATTCTGTATGGGCAGGACATCCCTCCAAACAGACAGTCTGTAGTGTGCAGGTGAAGGTTAGTTCAATGCACTCTTTCTTGTGTTACTTACATCTGGAATCGAAAGCTGGAGGACCAAGGAGATAAGCCATGAAAAGCAGAAACATGCAAACATCCTTGGAGAGCCGAACTGCATGCTTTTAAGGTTGTGGATAAAGTAACAGCAGAGCACGACTGAAGTTAATGCAAAATAAATGAATTATTTGGTGGAGGCATTTGGCAGAAGAAGGGGAGACACAAAAGAACAGCCTGGGAATTATTACTGAAATACAGAAAATCTGTGGACTGTCGCCAGCTTTCCAGGGCCTTTATAAGCTGTGACGTTTATGAAAAGCATGGTGTGCCCTACGCTTCTAAATTTATAACAAAAATATCAGTGAAACTGTCCGGATGGAATTTGTGTTCTGGCTGTGGTTCTTAATCATAAAGGGTTAGCATAAATGCACATAAAACCAAACGTACTTGGCTCGTTTTGATGGTGTGTTTTCTTTTTAAATTAAAAGTTTGCTTACATTGATCTACAGGTAAGAAATGTTCTGCTACTTCATTTCATGCATGTTTCTAATTATCTGGCAGGTTTTGGAATCTAATTATTTTGCAGGCGCACTTTCTCCCTCTCTCCTCCCCTCCCTTCATCCATCCATCCATCCATCCATCCATCCATCCATCCATCCATCCATCTCTCCCTTCTCCCCTCCTTCTTTCCTTCCTTTCTCCCTTCCCTCCTCCCTTCAGTCCCTCAGCCCACCCATATTCCTAGGCACCAATCACAGTTTACTGAATCTCTGACTTCCAGGCACTCATTATACAAAGAGTTGTTCATGATGAATTCACTTAACTGTTGCATGAACTGATGCTTTGATAACTATTTGATATTCAACAATGCTAAGTGCATATCTAATGAAAGTCGCTTATCACTGATGGAATTTCCAGAAAATCCACTAGGATGCGTGCCATCAAGCCAGTAGTCTCCAAAGCAGCCTTCCAAGACAAAGCTAACACTGGTAAAGCATAATGACTCTTATTACACACATTTTGGAAAAAACCTGTATCCACAGAGTGCTAATCGGAGACCCTGAAATGAGCGTCTTGCACATGTTCTCTTTCCTGCCCCAGACAGAGACAACTTCCAGACAGACAGGGCTAAGGATGGGTTTTCACCGCCTCCCTGCTCAGGGAAGAGATCACGTGCCTGGCGCCCCTCTCCCATGGAGGGCGTGGTTCCAGAGTGATGCCTCCTGTGACGGCTCTCCCCTGTACCAACACAACACCAGTCGCCATTTGTCATATTCCTCCCACGTTTTGGTAAAAATAAGGACAATGAAGACACACTCTAATTTGAGAAGGAATGTGAGTTCTGAAAGGCTCTGGACAGTGTAGTTTTGAGGGGTAATGTTTTCACAGAGGGGGACACATGACGGCCAAGCCCAGTGGGACCAGCGTGCAACCTATGAGTTCAGAGTACCCAATGGCCCACTGAGGCACAGAGGAGATCCTCTCTATAGACCACCCTAGTGGAAACTCAGCCCACACCAACAGAGATTCCAGGCCCGCTCCCATAGGCCATCTCTCACTGCACAGAGCACCAGGACCCCAGGGGTTAGCATTTGGTCTACGCTGCCATTTGGTACATACTGGGTCTGAACACATTTCTCTCCAGGTTGAGTATATGCACACATGCACCCACACAGAAAATGCGGGATAATCCAACAGAATATCATGGATCCCCTCAAGTGTCAGAGGCAGGAAAAGCCTCTGAGTATTAACTTAACACCCAGAAAGGCACTTGCTACATGGATTAATGACTCACATGGGATGTGAGAAAGGTCTCCAGGAAGCCAAAGGAAAAATTAGTAAGGCTTATAAGAAAAGGGAAGCAGATGACAAAATTAAAATTAAAATAATTCCCCAAAAAATGCAAGAAGAGAAGCAAATTGGCCCGGGGAAGAGCCAATAGAACTGGTACTGTAGAAAATAAATCAGGAATGCAGGACAAGCTCAAAAAACTCCAGAATGCAGGAGAAAAAGGCAATATTGTGAAGAATAAAAACAAGAATACTAGTTTATGCAGAGCGGGGAGTGAAAACACAACAGAAGAAAATGACTCGGAAACACAGATTGAAATACACAATTAAAGAAAAATGCAAGGAAGGAAACATCCGGAAATGTCAAAGTCTTACCACAATCATAAAGAAAATTGCCACCAGCACGTGGCCATAAACACGGTATCTCAAAAAGAACAAATATCAAATTGACCTCAAATTTCTCTTTCTTTCTCCCAAGTGACACATTGGGAGACAATAGAGTACGTACCATATTGTATATTATCGAGGGTTGGAGAAACCAATCATGCAAAAAGTGAAGCAAATATAAACCAAAAAAGGCAGAGTATTGGTGTAATAACACGATTTGAGGATGTACAAGAGAAATATCATGTGGGGGTGAGGTGATTGAATACTAATAAAGGGGATAATCCAGACTGAAAAGGAAAGGGCTACAAACTTAATGCATCAAAAAGATCATACGAAACATTAAACCTGTTAGAAATTCAAGAAGATTGTGATGGAACGGTAGGTATTAGGGTAGGTCTCTACAACAGCAGCCACATGTCCTATGCGCTTGCACACCGGATAATAAAAGATTACATTTAAAACGCCAACCTGGAGGGTGCATTGCAGCCAAAACCTTGAAGAGCATTGGGCAGCATTGACTGGAGCCAGACCCGGACTCAACCTACAGGTGCTATTTCACCTCTGTGCACGTGGCCCCCGTGGCTCGCACGGCTCGAGGACACACGTCCCAAGGTCACAGTGGGAGAAAGTGTGAGAGGTTCTTCACGGCAATGGAGCAACAAGGAACACAGGGAAATCGCGGAAACAGGCCTCTACAGGTGGATGAATGACGACAGGGCAGAATCTGATGGACATCTGTAAGGAAATATGAAAACATATAAATGCATGAAATAATATACCACTAACTCATGCTAGTGAGCCCTGGGGGCTGGGAGGTAGGCAGGGGTCCGTGCGTTGCCATCGAAAGAATGCAGCGTTGCCTCTAATATTTCCTTCTTTTCCTTCTCTCATGAAGAATGCATATGTCTACCACACGTACAGTTACTGAAGATACTGGAAAAATGCTGAGCAATGGTAACCATGTTTCCTTCTGAGTGTTAGGAAGGTGGGCAATGACTTTATTATGCTTTGTGTTTCCTTTTCCTAATTTTCCCATCGTATTAAAACACAGAACGTGGGAATAAAAATTCTAATAAATAGCACTTAGGGGGGTGCCTGGGTGGCTTAGTCAGTTAAGCGTCCGACTTTCACTTAGGTCATGATTTCGTGTTCGTGGGTTCGGGCCCCGCGTCAGGCTCTGTGCTGACTGCCAGCTCAGAGCCTGGAGCCTGTTTCAGTCTGTGACTCCCTCTCTCTCTCTGACCCTCCCCTGCTCATGTTGTCTCTCTCTCTCTCTCTCTCCTAGAAATAAATAAAAAAACCTTAAAAAAAATAAATAAATAAATAGCACTTAGGTCAAAAGGAAATAAAACCCAGAGTTGCAGATTACTTTAAAAACAAAACACTAATGCCACCCAGGAAGAAAATTAAGGAGGTGTAGCTAAAGCTGTATTCAGAGGCAAACATCTCATCCTTAAGGATTCTCATTATTAAAAACTAAAGACATAAAAATAAACATAGCATTTCATCCAAGAAGATAGAGAGATGGACCCAAAGAGAGAAATGTGTGTGTTTTTATATAAATATTAAGACTGAACAATCCAGACATCACATGGGATGTGACGGAGGATGGGCGGGAAGTAATAGCCATGACTTCACAACACGAGTGGACCCCTCTTTGGGGACACATTGTTTCTTGGGTTCCAGTGTGGACGTGGTGAGACAGGGGCATGTGCTAAGAAATCAGTTCTCAACTGAACTCCTAGGGGCCTCCAGGCCACATCCTCCCAAGGGAGCATGGGGGAGGGGGCCCGGGAGAAGGCGTCCAGGAGCCACCACGGCAGCCACCTTTCCTGGAGGGAGGCAAGCGTGTTGGCAGGAAGCTCTAGGAGCCACCAGGGAGCATCTGCAGGCGATTATGAAGGACGATTTTTGCCCCTTGTGACCTGAGAGAGCACGAATCAGAAGGTGAAACCCTGCCAGAAACGTTGGGAAAGCCCTAAACTTGCCTCATTTGTGGGGAAAATCATACCTAGAATTTCCTGCACTTGGAAACGGTGAGGAGAGACAGTCAGGGTTCTTTGAGGCCTGGGAAGAATTTGAATTACTGTTGGTGAAGCGAGCCCCATAATTGCATGACAGAAAAGGCTTATCTGCAGTTTCTATTCTAATGGATAATAGGCCCTGTATCTTCCCTCTCTAAGATGAAAACATTTTGTTCTGATTTTTACATGAGCTTTCGTGCAATTTTCTTTGAAACAAAAAGCTGTTTATGGTGGTTTTCTTTGAGCACGGACACTGAGTTGTTACATTCATTTGAGGACTTTGGTTTTGCTTTGCTCTCTCTTATTTTCAGAAACTTTCTTGTAAACCTCACCAGGGCCTGGCATGATTTCTTCAGAGCACTATGGAGCAGAAACTTTCAATTCGTAGTCTTGCATGTCATAGGATGGATTTTTAAATAAATGTTTTCCTATGGAAAAATTCAATCAGTAAAAAATGAGAACCACAACGAAGGAGTTCTCTAGCAGAAGAAAGAGGGGAAGGAAGGAAAGAAGGAAGGAAGGAAGGAAGGAAGGAAGGAAGGAAGGAAGGAAGGAAGGAAGGAAGGGGGAGGGAGGGAGGGAGGGAGGGAGGGAAGGAAGGGAGAGAGGAAGGAAGTAGGCAGGGAGGCAGGGAGGGAGGGAGAGGAGCAGCCCGGCAGGAGGCTCTCACAGTGGCCCTGGCAGGACTGTCCCACAGCCCCCGAGTCCCGACCCTGTCTAACAAGAGGACTGCCTGTGGTGGATTGTGGCAAGTTCCCAAACTGACTGCCGCAGCGTCTTCTGTCCCATGTCATTCCGCAAGGCGACTGCACCATTCCCCCAGCACCAGGTCGACCCTGATGACTTCCCCTGAAGCCAGTAGCTGTGACCCTTCCATCAGCGGAGCATGGTGGACATAATGCTCTGGACGGCCCAAGGCCGACCGGGGGCGGCAGCCCACCCGGAGCCTGGGGCTGTCAGGTAAGAGGGGGCCTGCGGGGAAGCCCAGCACCTGGGGGCCGGGGCAGGTGGGGGCCTGGCAGGTGCTCTGGTCAGCAGCCCAGGACTGGAACCTTCCGAGCCCTGGCGGCAGGTGGGGATGGCCAAGGTTGTAACCTGGCGGTGGGAAGGAGGGGACTGGGTGAGGCGAATGCCTCCACTTGATTCACACCTTAGAGAACACGTGGGAACAAGTCTCCACCATTACCTGCAAATAGCACAAAAACAAAAGGCAAAATGAATGGCATGTCTTCTACAGGACATTCTGAACTCCTAACCACAAGTCCGATCACGAAAAAAAGCATCACGCAATCACAGGTTGGGGCATTCTACGGGATGCCTGGCTAGTACTCACCCTGACCGTCCAGGTCACGAGGAACAAGGAAAGACTGAGAAACTGTCACTGAGCGGCGGAGGTTCGGGACGCAGAGGCACAGCCTGGGCGAGGTGCTGGAACAGAAGTGGACTGCCGATGGGAACCTGGGAGCTGAGAGCTTAGCTAAGGATACCACACCACGCCGGTCGCAGCTGGCCCACCATGCTGCGCCGTGACGAGCCTAGGCGGCAACCAGGCCAGGGATGTGGGGCCACTCTCCATGATGTCTTTGCAACTTTTCTGTAACTCTAAAGAATCTATTTTTTCAAAAAACCCAACTCTTGGTTTCACTGATCTGTTCAACTGATTTTTGGATTCTATGTTGTTTATTTCTGCCCTGATTTTTATGATTTCTCTTCTTCTGTTGGGTTTGGGGTGTTCTTGTTTCTCTGCTTCTAGTTCCTTTAGGTGAGCTGTTAGATTTTGTATTTGTGCTTTTCCTAGTTTCTTGAAATAGGCCTGGAGTACAATATACTCTCCTCTTAGGACAGCCTTTGCCATATCCCAAAGAGTTTGGATTGTTGTATTTTCATTTTCACTTGTTTCCATATATTTTTAAATTTCTTCTCTAATTGACTGATTGGCCCATTCGTTCTTTAGTAGGGTGTACTTTAACCTCCATGTTTTTGGAGGTTTTCCAGACTTTTCCTGTGGTTGATTTCAAGTTTCGTAGTGTTGTGATCTGAAAGTGTGCATGGTATGATCTCAATTATTTTATATTTATTGAGGGCTGCTTTATGACCCTGCATGTGATCTATCTTGGAGAATGTGCCATGCACACTTGAGAAGAAAGTGAATTCCATAGCCTCAGGATGTAGAGTTCTAAATACATCTGTCAAATCCAGCTTGTCCAATGTGTCATTCAAGTCCATTGTTTCTTTAGTGATTTTCTGTCTAGTTGATCTATCCATTGCTGTAAGTGGAGTATTAAAGTCCCCTGCTATTAGCACATTCTTGCAATCCCAACCAAAATTGCACCAGCATTCTTCTCAAAGCTAGAACAAACTATCCTAAAATTTGTATGGAACCACAAAAGTCCCTGAATAGCCAAAGTAACATTGAAGAAGAGAACCAAAATGGGAGGCATCACAATCGCAGACTTTAGCCTCTACTACAAAGCTGTCATCATCAAAACAGTATGATATTGGAACAAAAACAGACACAAAGACCAATGGAACAGAATAGAGAACCCAGAATTGGACCCACAAATGTATGGCCAACTAATCTTTGACAAAGCAGGAAAGTATATCCAATGGAAAAAAGACAGTCTCTTTAACAGACGGTGCTGGGAAAACTGTACAGCAACGTGCAAAAGAATGAAACTAGATCATTCTCACACCAAACAGAAAAATAAACTCAAAATGGATAAAGGACCTGAATGTGAGACAGGAAACCATCAAAACCCTAGAGGAGAAAACAGGCAACAACCTCCTTGTCCTCAACCGCAGCAATTTCTTACCTGACACATCCCCAAAGGCAAGGCCCGCCTGGGAATCGAAGGTAACCTCAAACCCAATATTCACCAGCTTCGGTGAACAGAGGTTAGCGTTTGGGGGTTCAGGGGCACTGGCAGAGACGCAGGCACACGCCCTGTGGCCCCAAGCCTCCGGCGCTACCCTGAGCAGCTGAAGTCCTGGAGCTGAGGACTTCTGACAGGCGACATTGTGCGGCCCCTGGGGGAGCTGCTGGGCTCAGCCCGAAGGGCGTTCGAGTCACCACCTGGCCCGGCCAGAGGGAGGCAGTTCCTCCAGACGCTCGCGAGGAAGAGGCTCCAGATCCTGGGGCACTCTCAGTTGTCACGACTGAGGCAGGCGCCCCGGACAGCGAGCGGGAAGAGAGCAAGATATTACCCACAACCCCACCGCGGCCGGAGAGGCTCCCCAGCAAGTTTGTGCCCGGAACGTCAGTGGCACCAAGGCTCAGAGTGGCACAGGCGCCCTGGAAACCGTGTCCCTGTTGTGGGTCAGCAGATCCACAGAGCACACGGCCCTGGGTCCATCGCCAGCCTGGCTCGCCCCTCACTCGAGGCAGGGGGGGCGGAACAAGGAATGAGCTCTGTGGAGTCAGAAAAGCCATCCTTGGGTCCTGGCTGAAATCCCTCACACCTGCGTCTCCAGGTGTCAGCGAGCGACCAGCTTCCTCCTCTCCTGTGTGACCCAGGGATAACCTCATCTGCTCCCGGGCAGGGGAGAGGGGAGGTGCCTGAGAAGCACCTGCCTCTTTCTCTCACTGTGATCCTTTTGGGATGTTAACCAGGCATCTGCGGTGTGTGAAGGTAGAACTATATTTTAATACAAAGGAGTTACAATCCTGAATGTCTTATGTAATGCATTAAACATTTTTTAATGTTTATTTATTTTCTGAGAGACACAGAGTGTGAGCAGGGGAAGGGCAGAGAGAGAGAATCAGAAGCAGGCTCCAGGCTCTGAGCTGTCAGCGCAGAGCCGGACGCAGGGCTTGAACTCATGAACTGTGAGATCATGACCTGAGCCAAAGTCAGACGCTTAACCGACTGAGCCCCCCGGGAGCCCCACTTATGTAATACATTTAAAAGCATGATCTGCAAGGGTGTCTATATGCTACCCCAAGGTCAAGGGCATCCACGGCATGAACTTAAGGACTCTGGGATGTCACCAGAAATGTGTGCCAGGGGTTTATAAAAACTGATCCTGGCCGAGGAAATGGGAAGCTTCTCACAGACCACCTCCTGGTCACTGCTGACCCAAACCAAGGGCCTTCCGTTCCTTGGTTTCTAGCTAGGTCTCAAGCCCCACGTGACACCATCTCAGCTTCTGATGCCCAGGTGGGCTCCCCTTGTTAAAACCAGTTGGACTCACCCAGCGAAACTAACCCAGATACGGTTCTTCAGTTCCACCAGAACTATCCAGAATGTCAGCATGTGCCTTGCTCTGGCCTGGGCACCTCCAGGCTTTCCCAGCTGAGCCCCACCTCTACTCCCATCTCCCCACCGGGAGCAGCGAATGCACCCCAACACGGGGCAAGCACATGCTGGCTACTCAGTAAGACTTGAGTCCCCCCCATATGACACCCATACATTCCAGGGCACCAGGCCAGGGTTGACCCAGCTTCTCCACCAACTCCAGCTTACCCTTCAGGACCAAGCTTGATGGATGTACTCTGAATTAGGAACTCCCCGTGACCATTCCTGCTTGCCTACATTCAACTGGCTAAAACTGAGGCCTCTTACAGAAGATGGAGTCCCGCCTAAAATACCTCACCTAGGAGAGAAGCACTCATAGAAATTAAGTGCATATTTGGGAGCAAGGTACAGCCAGATGTGGGTGGAGGAGAAAGTGGAAGTCATGTTGGAGAAAGCATCAAGGGGCTTCTCTTCTGAGTTGGAAGGGGCCCCTCCGTGGGCCTCACAGATCATCAAAGGTGAGCCTGACGGGAGGCGTTTCATGAGTTCCCAGATGCTCTTCTCCGAGGAGGAGCACGTGGCCACTCGGGAAAAGCAGCTCCAGCGCGCAGGGCCCTGGACCCCCGCCTCCAGGTCCCCCTTGAGGGCCGCACTGCGGATCAGCAGCCAGCGTCGCTGGGAGGGCCCAACCCGCCGCGGCTTTCATCTCTGTCTGGCTGCTTTCCACCTTATCTTCCTCCCCGCCTCCATTTTCTGAAACCTTAGGCGTTTTCTGTTCCGCTTCGGTGGAAATCTTCAGTCTGGTCCCTGGGAACTGTTGGCCCCTCACTCCATCTGCCACGCGCATGCCTATCTCTGTCGGAACAGAGCTCGGCTCCCCTACAGCTCAGACGATAACCAGATCGGTCTGTCCCTTCCTGCACTGAGATTACGGGCAAAATTTGCGTGTGCTCCTTAACGCTCCCTTGGATGCGGGTTTTCCTCCCAATTGGGAAGGTAACTAATTTGCTTGGAGCACCTCCAGTCCCTAATGCTTAGAGTCACTCTTGCATTTGACTAGCAAATTGCAGAAGTTTTGCGGAAACCACGAGAGTCTCCTAAAAAACAAGGCAGCGTGAAGTAGTGATTAAAAGCTTAAGGCTCTGACTGTGTGAACCTAACTAAGCAAAATACATCACCTTTTTATGCATGGCCGGCTGTGTCTGCAGACCAGGCAGGGCCTGAGCTGGTGGCTCCGCTTACGAGGCAACGCCGCTGTCAGTCTGTTCTCTTCTTCCTGGAGACATGTTCGCTTTCGGGTAAGTCTGTGAGTGATAAAATAAATGTACAAAGGCAGTACAAAATTTGTAGATACACTCACAGATGTGAGAGTGGATTCCTAATAAAACTCTCCCTTTAATCTTTAAACGTGATTCAATGCTAATAAAACTATTTAAAATACCACGTTTCTGAGTAGAGTCAACCTCTCCCCTGCCTACTGCACTCAGTGTGTATGAGCAGCCGGGACCCCGGACCATGGAACGCCAAAAGAAAGCCCACCTTCTCCCTTGAGTACTTGGTCATGTCTTCATAGCGCTGCTCTTGGCTGTGGTCCAGAGGGAGAAAAACGCAGGGGTGGAGATCTCTGTGTACTCCACGAAAACCGGATGTTGGTTTACAAGGTGGTTTTCACTGGTGGTGGTCAGCGTGTGTTTCCACGTCTGTTTCCCTGCCCATGCCTGCTATGGGGTCTCACACGCAGGACGTGCTCCGGGAATATCTGCTCATCGGCTGAAGCCAGAAAGATGCTGGGGGGCGGGGGACTATGCCAGCTGGTTGAATTTTGGTTATTCCTTCTACACACCCACCTTCCCAGTGACTTCATCAAAAGAGGAATCTTTGGGGACGTCTGGGTGGCTCGGTTAAACATCCGACTTCAGCTCTGGTCATGATCTAATGATTTGTGAGTTCGAGCCCCACATTGGGCTCTGTGCTGACAGCTCAGAGCCTGGAGCCTGTTTTGGAATCTGTCTCTTTCTCTCTCTGCCCATCCCCTGCTCATTCTCTCTCTCTCTCTCTTTCTCCCTCTCTCTCTCTTTCTCTCTCTCTCTCTCTCTCTCCCTCCCTCCCCCTCAAAAATAAATAAACATTTTTTTAAAAAGGGGGAATCTTTGTTAGTTTCAAGGTGTTGCTGAACAGCCCCCTGTAACGAGGGTCACATACAAGTAGGTCTGTGGCTTTGCCTTTTCATCCCCAAACATTCGCTGGGTGTTTTCAGTGCCAGCGCAGGAACACAGGATGTGAACCTCTTTCTCCCAGAGTCCAACACTGAATCTCCCCACAGTGACCTTAGAAATACTTAGGAAATATTTGTGGATAACTTGCCTGAGCTCCAACAACGTACGTAAGAGTAGTATTTTTTAAATTAGCATGATTTCGCTACCTGTTGGTACAGCCTCTGTCAGTCATGTGGCACCTACCTGGGTGGCTTTGCTCTACCAAAGACACAGGGTCATAAATTTCACAGGACAACAATGGCATAAAGATGGCGTTCCCTCCAATGTGCTCAACTGGAAAGTGACAACTATTATGAATGTATCTGCCGTTTGCATTCTAATTTCTACGACGTCTTTCAAAATAGAGCTTTTGTGTGTGTACAGGTGTGTGTGTGTCAGTGTAAGACCATTCACCACATAATAATCCCTTTGTGGACATCAGGACTCTTGTTTATGAAATTCTAGGAACTGCGTTTTGCATTAGACACTACAAGGTTAAAGCATGAGAAGGCTGTTGAATCAGCTCTTGCAAATTAATGATCTCCAGGAGGACTCTCCCCAAGGGTCACGTCAAAGCAAAAGGACGCTCGGAAGGAAGTGAGAAATGTGTGCACGATTCATGTGTATTTGTACATCATCGGCATGTGCATGCTGAGCTCCGACGTGAATGATCTCCCCTCAGGTCGTCTTCTCCTTTTTCCCAGAATCAGCACTGTGTGCAATGAGTACAATGGCCCAGTGTGGCTATTGTATAGCGAGAAAGGTGGAGCTATGACAAGCCAGCTGAAAAGGTCACAGGGACAGCAGTGTCACCCAGAAATCTGTGCTGGGCCATTAATAGCCTAGGGTTTAGAGAATATCTTACGTGAGTCAGGAAGAAGGAAATGATACCTACAGCTTGCCCTGACCAGGAGTGTCTAAATCATTTATACCAAATCACTTACACCTCCAGTTTGAGGCTAAGATGTCATTTTATTATTTTTGTTATGAGGTTAAGATTCAAACTCAAAAGTCCCAGGGACAGCCCCCCCAAAAAACCCAAATTGATATTTATTGTCCCGGGACACCCCTTTCTCTCCTAGGCTCCCACCTTTGCTGCTTTCCTCCAACTTGTCCATCCCTGTTCTCTCCAGAACACCAACTCCTCACTCAAGCAGAAACCTGCTCTCAGAAAGGGTCTGATATAAGTCATGTGCACCTTAGTATAAATTTGCTGACAGTTCATTTATTCAACAGTATGTACTGAGCAGCTACTTCTTATTGATTCTTTCACTTCAGCATGATTTCTGAGTACATGAAAGACTCCCACTGTTGCGCTGAAGGCACAAAGACCAAACCTCCAAAAGCTTGAGGAGCTCACCATGCACTGAGGGAGAGAAGCAAGGAACAGTGCCAGTGTGAAGTGTTCCACGTGGAGACTTTGGGGTTACACTATGTTCCTTCCCAGCTCCCGTGTTGGAATCCTAACCCCCAGGATCTTACTGGGAGATGGAATCTCTGCAGAGGAAATCACGTTAAGAAGAGGTCATAAGGGCAGGTCCTCATCCAACACGACTGTGTTCTTAGAAAAGGGACACAGAGGAGAAGACAACACAAGAGACGGGGAAGGCAGGCAGGGAGAGGCCCGGAGCTGCCCTGCTCCTCATGGGCCTCAGAGAGGACCACCGACTGACACCTTGACCTGGGACTTCCACCCTCCCCCTGGGGGACAGCAAACCACGTGGTCTGGGGTGCTTTGTCACAGCAGCCTAGAAAGCTGACTGTTGGCATGAGCCGTGCTCTGGGGACACTTAGGGAAAGAAGCCATCAACTCTGCCTTAGGGACCAGAGAATGCTTCACCCAGAAAGTCTGAGAGAAGACGGTCCATGACCTCTTTCCTTCCTTGTACCCCACTCGGGCACCCGCGGTCTGGACCAGATGAGCCAGTTTGGGCAACAGTTCCCAGCAGGGAGGAGAAGCCAGTCGGAGCACTAGCTATCACTTGCCAAAATGAGAGGGTTTTCCTCTCAGTCTGGGAAAGCCTGTCTGCATACTCACTAGTCCGCCGGCCTCAGCCTGGTTTTCGCGGTGCCTGCCCACAGCCCGCAGAGGCCATTCTCCTGCTTCTGCTTTTTGGTGAACAGTCGATGGGCAGGTCATTTCTTTGACCACTCTCAGTGGGTTCCCTGAGAAGCAGATGGGGGTATTTGGGTGGCACTCCAGCTCTGATGGGGCAGAGGGGGTGGGGACCAGGAGGGGATGGAGGCAAGGGGAGGAGCCAGGAAAGGTGTGTTGCTGTTTCGTCCTTCCCTGCTCTGGGCAGCTGAGCCGGGGCCCCGGTGGAAACTCCGGGAAATGGGGGAAAATCACAGGCTTCAGGATGACCCGCCTGGGGGCAGTGGGGCTGGTCTGTTGCACTAGAACGTCATTGCCATTGGGGTGGGAGTGGCTAATTCTCCAGCCTGGGGTCAAAGCAACCCTCTTTAAGCTCAGTGGGAAATGTGGACGCAGAGAAGTAGAACATTGGCGGGAGGCACCCCCAAGGCGGGTCTGCACGCTGCCAACCCCACTGTACCACCAGAACCCCAAATTAGCTACCAACCCCCTCCCGACTTGCTTTTAACTTCAATACTTCCTCATGTAAAACCCACAAATATATCCAGAATTCTGACACTCAGCTAATAAGAGCGTTAAAAAATAGCCATGATTGGCATGATAACCAATAGACTATTTCTCCAAAGAACCTGAAGTCTCCTTTTCTCCGTCCATCTGAGCCGCAGCCTTTTCCTGCTTGGGGTGACCTCAGGAGTCCTGAGTCCACTTTCAGATGTCCTGCTCTTACAACATCGTGGTGAAATCAACCAGCTCCAGAAATAGCAGCTGCACTTACAATATAAATATTGCTCTCCAAATGTGGAGTTGGAGGTTTACTCTAGCGACAGCAGGACAGAACGACACTGGGTCCCAAACCTCCACCACAGGCATAAGCCGGGTCTCGGTGCAGGGCAAGCTAGTGCTCTCTCCCCAGAAAGGGATCCATACATCACACACCGCATGGAGCCGCCGGGGAACCAGACCACGGAACTGCCTGTTCAGTATTCATCACGTGTGTGCCCGGATAAAGTCACAGTAAATACCAGAGATGCCAATATCCCTAAGACATGGTGTCGGCCCCGAACGACCTCACACCTCTAAAGAGAAAACCCCAAGGGCCTTCCTTCAATACAATTTGAAGTCATTCCAAAATATTTTGCAGATTTGGGAAAGAGCAGAACTGACTCTCAATCACTTAACAAATGTGGATACTATTAAAATATTTTGTTTCCAGTCTTTTGTCTGCTTGTGTTTTTCTGTGTCTTGTTCAGAGGGTACAAACCTAGAAAGGAGATCACATTCAAGTGCATCTCAGTGACTTGACACATGGGGGTGTGGACGCAACACTGGAAAGGTAAGGACTGTACAGAAATGGTCATTGCTGAGCTACGACCGGGCTAGATGATACTTTCAAACCGTCTCATGGTGGAAAAGGCAGGGCCTTCAGGTAAGCGGAGTCCTGGGCCAGTGCCGCTCGCTCGCTGCCCTGCCTCACGCCGGGCTGGGGTCTGTCATCTCTGAAACTGAGCTCCAGCCATGATGTCTCCAGCTTGATTGGGTCAGGCCGTCTTTCCAACCACCGGTGTCTCCTGGTGACGCGATTCTCTCTGCCCTTCACGGCTTTGCTCTTCTCTCCTCACTTAGAAATGCCTTCTGTGCGCTCACCTCCAGGGGCAGGGGGTGGCCTCCTGTGGGAGCCCTGGCTCTCTCTTTCCGCTGTCCCCTTTCCCTGCCCTGGGGCCCCATCCAGCTGGACACTTCAGCCACCAGGCCTGCCGTGCGATGTCCCCTTCCCCGCTGACAGCAGGCCCGCGGGAGTGTGTGGAAGCTGTGGAACCGAGTGCGTGGCTGGCACGGACCCCCCGGGCCAGTCAGAATCCTCCCTCGAGAGTCTGGATGTGGAAATAACAGGAGAAAGCAATTAGCCCCAGGACCCAAAGCCAGAAGATTCCGTGAGATGGGGTCGCGGCAAGCTGAGGTGGGGAAGACTCCAGGGAGTGAGAGAGAGAGAGAGAAGCGCCTCTGGGGCTGCAGCAGAGCCACAGGAGAACGGGGCAGCCACTGCAGCTCAGAAATGCTAAGAAACGGGAAGGGCAGGAAGCCGGTGAAGGGGGGCACCCAGGGTGGGGCCCCGGACGGCAGAAGGGCTCTTGATAGACAAGTGCGATTCCAAGAACACCGTCCCCGCTCGGGCTCCGGGCATGTCTCCCGGGGACGCCCGAACAAGGTCAGCCCACGTGCCAATAAAGATGGTCCGTGGCACTTCACGAACGCAGCCCGCCTGGGTGCCTGAGTTCCTCTTAAAGGCTTGTGATGTGCTTGGGTTTGTTTATCTAATTTCTATTTCTTAGACCAATTTTAAGGGATCTAGTTTTTTTCTTTAAATGTTTATTTATTTATTTTGAGAGATAGTGAGCAGGAGGGGAGCAGAGAGAGAGAGAGAGACAGGCTTCACACTGTCGGCACAGAGCCCGATGTGGGGCTCAAACCCACGAATTGCAAGATCACGACCTGAGCCAAAATCCAATCTGATGCTCAACCGACTGAGTCATCCAGGCGCCCCTGAGGGAAATAATTCTCAGTAAAAACACTAAATTAAAATCAAGTTGCACCATCTATTTCAATCTGTGTTCTTTCCACTGACAACAATTGGTAGCCTTTGTGGCTTTCAACGTGTCTGTTCAGTGAGAATTACAAGCTTCTTTGTGGCCCTTCTGGGAAAGGTGTTTTACTGCACAACGGCCAAAGCAAGTGTGATAAAAGGCTGCAGAGAAGAAATGTCTCCATGCCCAGCCGCAGTGCACATGGAAGAGAAATCGGGCGTGACTAACAGCCCAGAGCTTCCTCCCCTGAGTGTCCGGTCCCTTCAGGGCCAGCTCTGACCTTTGGGACATCCAGTGTGCATGCAGGCTTGGCTCGGTCCAGTGGCTCTACCGGACATGCCAAGAAGGAGGCTCTGCCTGGGACACCCGGGGTGGAGGGGGGGGCAGGGCTGGGTGACCTTGCTTCACCGGGAAGTACCTCACACCTAATGCGCAAAGCTGCTGCTTTTCATCACTCTAGCGGCTGACTCGGGCATCACAGCTGGCGGGAGATGTTTTCCCCAAGGGTGCCCGTCACCTGAGTCTGCATGTTCCCCAGCAGAGCGCACCCTTTCCACTCAGGCTCGGATCACAAACCCCACTCAGCAGGGCTGTCTCCCCTGCTGCCTGTGGACACATATACTATCCTCAATTTTAACACATCCTGCTAGCGTTGAGGGCACCATTCATTTTACTCTTATATGCCTCTAAATCTTTTTTAGGTATGTGTTCCCGGTCACTTGAGGGCTGTGATTACCATATTCATAAGCTGAAATAATCAGAAACCTACATCTCAGTGGAGCTTCGAGCCAGTGACACCCAGGAAGCTGGGCTGAGACCCAGCAAAGGGACCGGTCTCCACAAATATCATATCATAACATTTGCAGTGATGCCCAAATCATGGCTTCAGTCGTTCATAAGTGCATTCTCAACCCAGCTATTCAGAAGGCACTGGTGCAGGTAGATGGCTTTGTGATTTAAAAGTGTGGTCTTTATCATACCCCAGGAGGAATAGAACTTGCATTCGTGATGTGGACTAGGAATATCCACGTGGTTGGGTCCAGCTTCTCAGGAGAGCACTGGCGGCAGCTCCCATAGGACCCAGAGAGGTTCCCACCAACTGCACTGCCACATCGACACAGTCACTCAAGACACTTTCAAGGTCAGCTTTTCTCCCATGAGATGCCTCAGGGTTTGCTCATTATGTAGTTCATAGTGACAACGGGGCCTCTATCAGACAGTATTTGTATTGCTGAGGTAGGGCATTAATGATGCTTTCTAGAACATTCCAATAGAAAATTTGGGAGTTACGTTAATCAGAGTCTTCTGTCATTCCCTTGAACATCCTAAGGTTGGGCTTGTAACGAATATTATGTTTGCATAATACGTAAGAGGAAAGCGCTGTGTATTATGCACCAAAGTAAGAGAAATAACTCTATTAAAACTTCTTATCCCAAAACACATAAAGCCAGACAAAGGCAAATATGAATTCCAGAGTCTCAACCACTGAAAATGTGAGTTCTCTCTGGAAATATAAGTTCTCTCTGGGGCACCTGGGTGGCTCAGTTGGTTAAGCAGCCGACTTCAGCTCAGGTCATGATCTCGCGGTTTGTGGTTCAAGCCCCACATCGGGTTCTCTGCTGACAGCCAGTTCAGAGCCTGGAGCCTGTTTCGAGTTCTGTGTCTTCCTCTTTCTCTGACCCTCCCCTGCTCATGCTGTCTCTCTCTCTCTCTCAGAAATAAATTTTAAAAAATTTTAAAAAATACGTTCTCTCTTATATATTAAAATACAAGCCAATCTCACAGGAAATTATTTGCCTACACTCGCAGTAACTCACCTCCTCTGTGGAGAGCGTGACACAGAGTGGGGAAGAGGAACAGGGCGGGTGTGCCATGGTCTGTGCTTCTGCCAGCTAGTCCGTGCCAAGGAAAGGAAAGTCATGTATAGTGAGCCCCAGACCTAGATGGTGAGAGACAATTGTCACAGGCACAAATGCCTAGTTCACAGGGACGGTGAACTCAAAGTGGAGGAAGCCACGGAATGCAAACATCACTTGGGCGAAACTCTGAGCCAGCTGACCTCTGTCTCAGTAATGTTCCTCCAGGGACTGTGGAACTACCTGCCGTTGGGGACATGCCCGCACTGCAGAAGGGACCTGAGACACGGGCGCCACCTTCTCTGCGTGGGGAACGGCAACTGCCCCTCGCGATCACCTCTGAGGGTGATCTGTCTGATCCTGAGTTCCTGAGTTCACTGTCTTGACCTCGCTTCCAAAGGGCCGGATGGGACAAAGCACTCTCTCACTCACTTTCCACCGAGGGCCATCACCCAGCCTTACGTTTTACAGGGAAGAGTGCACAATGAACGGGCAGACGCCTCTCTATGTTTCAAAGCATAAGTTATGTTGAGCTGTTTTGTCCAAGTCCCTCACATTCAGATGGACTGAGATCACAGACACGTGACTTGAGTATTTTGCTAGAATTTTTGCGTGACATGAAGGGATAGAAATGAATGAAATGAATCCAAAGTCCGCTTCTCGTCCTTTAGGCTGATTGAAGGAAAGAACAGAGACTCCTTCCCTTGCATTTGGCCTTGGGGCTGGGCCACGGTGTGCCTCGTGAGTGCAGTCGGAGAATCTGCTGGTCCGCATGGTGGTCGTCGGGGGAGCCTCTTCAGGAAGATGATGGCTCGCTGCCTGGACCCCTGCAGCCAAAGCAGACGCCATGATGAACGGGCCTTCGGAGGATGGGTCTGAGGGGTTTCAGACGTGCCCTTGTGTGTCATGCAACGGACCCCTCTGAGGCGTTCAGTGAAAACATCCCAACTCTTCCCACGGGCTTTCAACTCCTGGATTTGAGCACCTTTAACAGGTGGGTTCCAGTCTGCATGTCCTGTTGTCCCACATGCCCTGTCCCCTTCCGGGCCATTTCCAGGCCTTCCTGCTCCACCCTGGCAGGTGCTGTCCCCACCACACACAGCCCCACCACTGTGCTGCGCCTTGCCCTTCGGATGACACCAGCTAAAGCCAGAAACAGCGTGAGCCACTGCAGCGTAAATAAGGCGTGAGCCTTCCTATTAAACTCACACTGTAATAAATCCTGTGCACACCGCAGGAATGCAGTCCAGGGACCAGTCTGGAGTGAATGAAGGAGGCATTTTTGGTAAAGGGACAGTCTCTGTACCCTTATCACCCATGCCACAGTCAGGTGCCAGTTGCTCCTCATCAGAAGCCTGATTTGTGCCCATAAAGGAAAAAACATGGGGTTTCATCCAGCCAGGATATCAGTGGACAATGTTTTCATGTTAATTCAAATTTTTTCAGCAACCAGATTATTTGGAAGGATTGAGGAAAGTTAGTTGGGTAAGATGCCTTGTGTCTTCACCATAAACTAACCAGGGTTTGGGCCACAAGATGGGTCCCTGGCAGCTGGAAGGAAGTAGGAAGAGCGGCCATTGCCGTGTGGGACCAGGAGGAGGTCAGGGCACACTGGACACTGATGTTCTCTTACTGCTTTATTCACACCTAGACCACAGATCTGCGGGCTGTGCGTTCCGTCCACTCATTTCAGAAGTTAGCTTGTATTGACTCTTCTTAACAACCCAAACAAAAGGAGCTCAGGTCTCCATAGGAGAGCCTCTCAGAAAGACAGCTGGAAAAGGGGTAACATGGAACCTACCAGATTTCCATTTTGTAAAGGACAGTGAAGGAGTATCCCAGGAATTAGAGGCTGACCGGTCTCACCGAGTACCAGGAAAACTGACTGAGGATGTAATTAGAGTCCGTGAAGCAGTAATTGGTGGCACTATAATCTGAGAGCATCAGTGAGTCCAACCGCTTAGGGGAGAGACAATCACTACTGTTAGTTCAGTGAGAATTCTCTGAGTGAAATGGAAAAGAGAATGTGACTTTCAAATTTGCCATGATCAAGCCCATCCCTATATAATTCCTTCATTTACAAGGTTCTCTATTTCCTGAATCACCCCAGAAAGAGTTCTGAAAATGTGGTGAAGTCAACCTGGAGCAACATCGGACCTGTATGGATGCACCAGAGTTGAATCTCTGAGCAGTCTCCAACTCCACAATGTCCTCAGGCTACTGGCCTTATGGTCATTCGAATATTTCCTACAAAGGCCAAAAATGGATTCCACTGACGCAGAAGTACATGACTTATTGAGCTGTGCTTGTGAGCCCCCACCCCCCCGCCATGTTTACTCTCTGCGGCATAATGGAAAAAAGAAGCCAGGCTTTGGCCCCACAGAGAGGGGTGCAATCTCCAGCTTACATACTGGTCTAAGACCTTCCTTGCCAAGGCTTAGGACTTTTTCCCAGTGTGTGTGTGTGTGTGTGTGTGTGTGTGTGTGTGTGTTCAATGTGAATAACAATCTCTGATGAGGACCAAACCCAACAGAAAGTATTCACTGAGAGGGTCTGGGATATGGCCTGTTCCCTATGTAGCTGTTTCTGAAGTTTGTGTGTTTGAACGAGCGCTATGCTTAGAAAAGGATATGACCCAGTCCCAACACCCAAATGCGGTCTCTTGGTTTGCCTTCCAGTCATGTGGACTAATGAATTAATAAGTATATGACCCAAACCTAAAGCATCACAACCAGAATGGTTGTTATTCATCAAAACAAGAGGAAGGAAACCCCTAGCAAGTCAGGCAGTGTTAGCAAAACCCCAGCATCACCAAAGTGGTGCATTAAGACCCTCACCCCCCACCCAGATCACTCAGCTCATAAACCACGCGTCACCCCACGGTGTACACCTCCCCATGAGCCACGGGCAATAGCAAATAAGGCTCCCGTGATTTCTTACAGTCACTTGACTTTTTAAAAGATCTGTATTTTTATTTTTTTAATTTTTTTAAATGTTTTATTTATTTCTGAGAGAGAGAGAGAGAGAGAGAGAGAGACCGAGAGGGTCAGAGACAGAGGGAGTCACAGAATCTGAAACAGGCTCCAGGCTCTGAGCTGTCAGCACACAGCCCATTGCGGGGCTCAAACCCATGAACCATGAGATCATGACCTGAGCCGAAGTTGGATGCTTAACTGACTGAGCCACTCAGGCATCCCTAAACCCACACTTTTTAAATCTATGACAAAATAATCCTGTTTTATGAAAAACATACTGCAGTGGTAAAGATGTATTGAAATTAACAATATTTCTCTACTCCTAAAATCTTCTGATATTTTTTAAAGGTTATTTATTAATTTTGAAAGACAAGGAATGTGCAGAAGAGGGGAATTGCAGAGAGAGAGAGGGGGAGAGAAAATCTCAAGCAGACTCTGCACTGTCAGCGTACAGCCCAACACAGTCCTCGAACTCACAAACTGTGAGATCATGGCCTAAGGCAAAGTCAAAAGTCAAATGCTTAACTGACTGAGCCATCCAGGAGCTCCACTAAAATCTTCTGGAATTTTGAGTTTTAAAAAAATAAGTGCCCCAAAGCAAAATAATAAATTTTTTCATATAAACTTAAAGAAGTCTAAAGAATCGAATGGCATTGCTATAATGAAACTCCTTCCAATTCCAAGTGCTAACTTATTTGAATAAGATATTTTAGTACTTCAAACTATAAAAATAAAAATCAGGGTGGCTCAGTCAGCTAAGTGTCTGACTTCAGCTCAGGTCATGATCATGAGTTCGAGCCCTGCATCAGGCTCTCTGCTGACAGCACAAAGCCCACTTCAGTTCCTGTCTCCCTTTCTCTCGGTCCTTCCCCAGTCTGTGCTTTCTGTCTGTCTCAAAAATAAATAAAAATATAAAAAAAAAATTTAAATCAGGAATTGAAATGATAGTGAGAGCCCTGTCTCATTCTTTTCATAAAGGAGAGTCAACTGTGGTCCTGGGCACTAAGTGACACAAAGCCCCATCCACATCGACAGATACATTTCCAATAAGAGCTTACTTTCTTGTGTTTACTAGTGATACATACAATTTTGTAATATATTTGTTGTTTTGATCAATTTTTTCAATAATTGTAATGACTCAATTCCGAAGAAAAATGTAGAGCACTCTGGTCATTAGAAATGAGTAGGGAATGCTCATTAGAAATGAGTAGGGAATGCTCATTAGAAATGAGTGGAGTTTCACAAGATTTTATATACAGGGGTATTTTAAGTTTATGTATTTATTTTGAGAGAGAGAGTGAGTGAGCATGTAAGCAGAGAAGATACAGAGAGAGAGAATCCTAAGCAGGTTCCATGCCGTCAGTCCACAGCCTGACATGGGGCTCAATTCCATGAACTCTGAGATCATGACCTGAGCTTAAATCAAGAGTTGGACACATAACTGACTGAGCTGCTCAGGTGCCCCAAAATTTTATATACAGTTTTTGAGGAGCATTCTATAGGTTGAACAGTAACATATATTACATAAACATAAAATCTGTGGGAAACTACAAATAAAGAAAACAGTAGAAAATATTCTATCATAAAAGAACTTGCTCATATGCCTTTTAAATGGAGGATGGCGGATACTGAAGTACTAGGATACTTAGTACTTAGGATACACTGGGTCTATTTTGTTAAATGATGTACCACTTCTATTTTTAAAAGACAATATTCACTGCATACCAGAAATCACAATTTTCCCAACAATTAAGACTTTTAAATAGAATCTTTATCATTTTAAAAAAGAGTAGGTAGTACAATCTTTCAAGCTTCCTTCATGGTTGGCAAAAAACTGCTAAGGCTGCTGCTTTAGAATATTATTTGGTAAAAAGTAAGAAATTGAATACCTGCTAGGACAGAGCCCATGTCCTACTCTGATTTCAGCAGAGAGCAAAGTATGACCTTATAACTCTACTATTATAGCCAGAGAACATTTCTTTTTTTTCTTTTTCTTTCTTTCTTTCTTTCTTTTTTTTTTTTAGATTCCCAGGGGGGCACCTGGGTGGCTTAGTTGGTTAAGTGTCCAATTCTTAATCTCAGCTCCGGTCTTAATCTCAGGGTCATGAGTTCAAACCCTCTGTTGGGCTCGACACTGGGCATGAAGCCTACTTGAAAGAAAGAAGGAGGGATTGCCTCCCCACAACCATCACCAGGAAGTGAAGTGTGTGAACACCTCCTTGTGGACTGTATTCTGAGGGTGGGACAGACGTCAGCATCAGGAAACAGGCTTTCTCCTCCCCTGAAGGATGAGAACCCTTAAATTCATTGAGTAAGATTTTCCCCTTTATTTATAATTCCCTGCTATTTAATTCACAAGGAAAAAGAAGTTTGGGGGCATAATGGGGCACCTTACGTAGGCAAAGACTATATTCAGGGAGAGAGCAAATGTACACCTACAAATGACTTGGGAGCTAATTTGTAATGCGACAATTTCTGAAGCACAGAAAGAAATTGCTCTGGAAAGCCAATTAATGAAATACAAAGTGAGAAGAGATTTAGCTTTGGTTGCTAGGCTAGAGAAGCTTCTGATCGGGAGATTTTGCAGACAGTCCTACACTCTTCGGCAATTCAATAGAAGTGCTATAAATCACCTTTCTGAGAAGGGAACGGATGCTTAGTGATTAATAATCGTGAGGTATTTTTCTGCAGTGGATGTTGACACCTTAAGTAACACCGTTAGGGATAGAAAGATGTTTTAAAACTTCATTATGGAACAGTGGTTCAGAGCAGAGACCAGAGGTCAGAGCAACAGCTCTTCATGTTCACAAATTTGAACATTCTGCACCCGGCAGTGATCTAAGCACTCGTTGGGTGTAAATGAAAACGAAAATTTCCTTTTGCATGTTTCCAGTCTGGGTGCACAGAGTTATATAACAATACTGTGTGATGCTAAGTGCCGAAACAAAACAAAGGGATATGGAGGGACAGGCCACAGCCTGCATGGTGCTGCCAGGGAGGCCTCTGTGACAAAAGAAGAGACAGGAAACTAAGACATACACGGTGAAGTCACTCTTCAACTGGTGCCAACAGCTCCAACAAGGTAAATAGAGGCAGATTAAAACTGTCGGAAGCTGAGACAAATATTATCCAAGGGATATTAGTATGAGGTCTACCCAAAGTCCAAGGGTCATTCAAGATAAAGTCTGACTCCATGTTAAGAGCTCATTAAAAAGAATAAATATTGATGGATAGATAGATCAATAGATGTGGGATAAGACAGACATAGCAAAATGTTAATGGTTGAATCTAGGGGTTGGGCATACAGGTGTTCATGGTAGAATTCTTTCAACTTTTCGGTACATTTGAATATTTGCATAATAATATGTTCTAAGGACGTATGTAAATAACACAATAGAAAAATATATTCTTCTCAAAGTTACACATAAATTTCAGGTTAGCATAAGTCCTACATTATAACATCATTAAGAATAATTATGAAATTCGACCAATTTGCATTGGTGTTTACTCAACCCTGTTTCATATAGCTATCATCTTTTAAAATTTTTGGATGATGTACAATGCTGTATCCATTTCAGCACTAATACAATGCTGTATTAATGGGTCAACAAGCCTATACATTACTCGTCTGCATTCAGTTCTGTTTTTGTCTTAACACAGAGCATTCGATGAAAAGGCACACTCTTTTCTCTTCCAGTTACAGACGTATATGGATGATAAGGGGATATTGAGATGATGAAACTACCCAACATCTGTGCATAGGGTAGAAATATATTCTAATTTCATAGAAAGCCCTTATAAAACAAAAGCCCCAAAGTTTTCAATGTTAAGGGCTGATATCAATGTTACAAGCCCTCATTCTTAAATATTTAATTAGTCACTGAAATCTGACAAGACCAGTAATACCTGATAGATGACTTCAATAATGTAGACTGGCACCATTCACATTAAATGGCGTAGCTCCAAAAGTCCCAAAAACACAGGAGAAAAATAGTCTTCCTCTTCCAAAAAGAGATGAAAAATATTGGGTGGTGCATATGCTAGAGTCTCCAGGAGATGACACATTAGAAACTGAACAGCAACTCTCTAGTTGTCAGAGTAAGATGGTGGCTCTATGACTGTTATGATCAAAACTGTTTTTTAGAAGAAACTTCCCTCAATTTCCTTTCTAAATTCTCTTAAATGCACACAAACAAACGATTTCCAGAGAAATGAGGCACAGAAATCTCAAGGTCTGCCAGACCAGAGGTGTAATTTCTAAGAATCAAAAGTGAAATGAGGACAGAGTTACCATAACTTGATCATGCACAAGGAAATTAGGCAATTTCCACGCCTCCGTCCCTGCCATGCACGCTTAGCAGGGAGGGACATTGCCATCACACAGAGCTTCTTTCTAAGGTGTTTGGGATCATTTTGATCCTTTCCCTCCCACTACACTTATATTTGTTCAGTTGCTTCCAGCTAGGCAAAACTGGCTTTTGGCTAGCACTTCCCTTGTGGAATGTGATGTTGGCCCAGCAAGGTGCTGAGTTTGGACGGGCCACTGGAGCAATGCCTCTGGAACTTGTACCGTGTTAGTTCATTATTTCTAGCAAAAGTGTACTTCATACTATCCAAAAATAAGTTCTCCACCCACTTAAGATGACTGGGCTGCAGTAACAGGAAAGCACACCTCACTGGAGTAGATCCACAGTATACCGATGACTGGTAAACTCCGGAGAGTTGGCTATAAGCAGCGAAAACATATTAATAAAAAATTCATCGACTTTAAGATGAAGACAAACAGGATGCTACACAAATATTGTACTCTAGTTAGTAAAGTTGTTTTTCACTGGGATGTGGCATGGAAGTTTTGAAATCAGTCTTGGTGTGTTCCAAGACTGGAAAACCAAGTAAATACTTTTAGGGAATGGACAGCCAGGACTCTCATTATCAGAGTAATAAGTTACAAATGAAGAAAGGGGAACGCTAGAATGAACCCCAGGATGTTGAATCATAATCAAAAGCATGAGCTAATGAACACACACACACAGATATATATCTTGAAATAGGTAAAGATATGTATATGCGTATTTGCATACATATGCATTTTTTTAATCTGTCCATGAAGGAGTCCTAAAAACAATGAATGACACTAAAGTAGCAATGAGCCCAGTTAGCACCCAACTTGGCTCCTAAATATCATCTTCCAGGGACAACTAGAGCTCTTTAGAGAAATAGCCATTTCAAAGTTAGGGCAAGGAGAATGTAAGATGAGCCTGGAACATCTTGTGGCACCGGAAAGGAAGGAGGGCCCCCAAAATGGTGGAGATACATCAAAGAAAAAGCATAGGCCAATTTTAACAGGTTCCCAAATGTCGAAGCTGGCATAGTTTGAATACTAACCTAAATCTAATTATTTTGATAATTACATTAAATAGAAATGGCCTAAAATAGCACTCATTAAAAGAAATTGACAGAAGGAATTTTATTGAAAAATAATTGTATGCTATCTATGAAAAATCTATCTCAAATATAATCATACAGGTAAGTTAAAAGTAAGTAGACAGCACAACAGTATGCCAACTAAATACTAATTGGAAAACCTGAAGTGGCTATAGCAGTGGCAAAAAAAAGTAGACTTCAGAGCAAGGAAAATTACCAAGAATACAGACAGATGTTTCATTGTTATAAAAGTCAATTAATCAAAAATAAATAATAATCCTAAATGTGTAGGCATCTGACAACAAAGTTCCAAGACAATGAAGCAAAACCTGAAAAAAGAAAATGGGCAAATCCACAAGCGATGATGATGATGTCACTGGTCCTCTCACAGTGACTGATCAAACAAGAAGAGAGAAAGTTCGTGAGGAAATCACACACCCAAGTACCACCACCTGAGAATTTTACCTCAGTGACGTTACAGACTCCACATTCGACAAGCAAAATGTACATTTTCGTTCAAGTGTATGTAGACACACATCAAAATTAACCGTATTCTGGGCCACCAAACAAACTTTAACAAAATTAAAAGAATTTAAATCAGGAAAAGTCATTTCCCTTGCCAAACATAACTATAAATCAATAACAGAAAGATCCTTTGAAATGCTCAAATGTTAGGAAAATGAGGATCATACTTTTATTTTTATTTTTTAAGGGTTTATTTATTTATTTTGAGAGACAGAGACAGACAGAGAGCATTTGCCCAAGAGTGGATGTGGGGGAGGGGCAGAGAGAGAGGGAGAGAGAGAATCCCAAGCAGGTCCCATGATACCAGCACAGAGCCTGATGAGGAACTGGAACCTGCTCTCGCTCTCTCTCTCTCTCTCTCTCTCTCAACATAAATAAATAAATAAATAAACCTTTAAATTTTAAAAATAAAATCGGCAATAATTGGAAACAACCCAGATGTTCCTCAAATGGTTCTTGGCTACACAAACTATGTTACATCCATGCACAGAAGCCGCTCCACATCAGACAGAAAGAACTCTCAGAGGAAGGCCAAGGAAGCCGAGCAGCATGGATGTCCTCTGTTTCTTTCATCCCTGAAACGCAGCTAGATCTGCACCAAACCATTTTGCACGCCTAGAGAAGTGATCGGAGGATTAACACAACAGTCTGCAGAACTGGAGCCACAGAACTCGGCAGGGACGCAGCACAGGGGTGAACTGGGGCAGAGAGAAGCCACAGGGGGTAGGGAATTGTTTTTGCTTGTGGGGAGAGGACAGAGACCGGGAGAGAATATAGGGAAAGCACTCCCCTTCAAAGTAGCTGGAGAGAAAGAGTAACAGTGGAAACACCCTCAAGGTACTGAATAAGAAAGGGGGAAAGGAGAGGGCTTCAGTACCATTAGGACTCTATAAACAGGGAGCACGGAGTCGGAAACTCCCCAGCTCAATACCTGGTGGAGCTCTGGTGGGAAGGGTGAATCCCCAGAAGCAGGCAGCAAGGTCCTCGGGGTCCTTGGGCCGCAAGGGTGGGGGCAGTTCCCCTGTGGGGAGAACATTTGGTAGAGGCCATGTGGCCTCCCCATGAGAAAAGCTCCCAGCAGACCCCAGAGAACAGCAATGTTTGCTGCTGTTGGAGCAAGGATGCTAGGGTGCAGGGAAGCCTGGAGCCGCGTGTGCGCTGTGATTTACCGTAGTCCCTGAGCCACTGCTGTTACACGACCGTGTGAACTTGTTCGGGGGTGGGTAGGCACCCGGCCTCGGTGTCTGGGCATCCGCAGCATTGTGGTGGCTCAAGCCTTCCCAGGGGTGGGCCCGCACCTGGCCATCGCTTGGCAAGACCCTCCCTCAGAGGGTCTGAGTGGGTCCAAGCCACAGGGCCCTCAGAAATAAAGAGTTTGGAAACACAGCCCCATCTGAGATAAAATTCATCCTATGAGGCCAGCATTACCTTGATTCCAAAACCAGGCAAAGACTCCACTAAAGAAGAGAATTACAAACCAATTTTCCTGATGAACATGGATGCAAAAATTCTCAACAAGATTCTAATCAACCAGATCCAACAATACATTAAAAGAATTATTCACCATGATCACGTGGGATTTATACCCGGGATGCAGGGCTGGTTCAACATCTGCAAATCAATCAACGTGATACATCACATTAATAAAAGAAAGGATGACAACCACATGATCCTCTCAATAGATGCAGAGAAAGCATTTGACAAATGCAACTTCCTTTCTTGATAAAAACCCTCAGGAAAGTAGGGATAGAAGGATCATACCTCAAGATCATAAAAGCCAGATATGAAAGACCCACTGCTAATATCATCTTCAATGGGGAAAAACTGAGAGCTTTCCCGCTAAGGTCAGGAACACGACAGGGATGTCCACTCTCACCACTGTTATTCAACATAGTATTGGAAGTCCTACCTCAGCAATCAGACAACACAAAGGAATAAGAGGCATTCAAATCGGCAAGAGGAAGTCAAACTTTCACTCTTCACAGACGACATGATACTCTATATGGAAAACCAAAATAAGTCCACCAAAAAACTGCAAGAACGGATCATGAATTCAGCAAAGTGTCAGGATGTAAAATCAATGCACAGAAATCAGCTGCATTTCTATACACCAATAATGAAGCAACAGAAAGAGATATCAAGGAATTGATCCCATTTATAAGGGCAACAAACCCCATAAAATACCTAGGAAGAAACCTGACCAAAGAGGTGGAAAACCTATACACTGAAAACTATGGAAAGCTAATGAAAGAAACTGAAGAAGACACAAATAAATGAAAAACTATTGCATGGTCAGTGATTGGAAGAATATTGTTAAATGTCGATACTACCCAAAGCAGTCATATTCAATGCAATCCCTATCAAAATAACACCAGAATTCTTCACAGAGCTAGAGCAAACAATACTAAAATCTGTATAGAACCAGAAAGGACTCTGAATACCCAAAGCAATCCTGAAAAAGAAAACCAAAGGTGGAGGCATAACAATCATGGACTTCAAGCTGTATTACAACGCTGTGAGCATCAAGACAGAATGGTACCGGCACATAAACAGACACTTAGATCAATGGCACAGAATAGAGAACCTAGAAATGGCCCCACAAATATATGGCCAACTCATCTTTGACAAAGCAGGAAAGAGTATCCACTGAAATAAAGACAGTTTCCCAGCAAATGGTGCTGGGAAAACTGGACAGCGACATGCAGAAGAATGAACCTGGATCACTCTCTTACACCACACACAAAAATAAACTCAAAATGGATGAAATACCTAAGTGTAAGACAGGAAGCCACCAAAATTCTAGAGGAGAAAGGAGGCAAAAACCTCTTGGCCTCAGCTGCAGCTACTTCTTACTCAACACATCTCTGGATGCAAGGGAAACAAAAGCAAAAATGAACTATTGGGATCTCATCAAGATAAAAAGCTTCTGAACAGTGAAGGAAAAAATTGGCAAAACTAAAAGGCAGCTGATCGAATGGGAGAAGATATTTGCAAATGACATACCAGATAAAGGGTTAGACATATCTATAAAGAACTTATCAAACTCAACACCCAAAAAACAAATAATCCAGTGAAGAAATGGGCAAAAGACATGAATAGACACCTTTTGAAAGACGCATCCCGATAGCTAACAGACACATGAAAAAATGCTCAACATCAGTCATCATCAGGGAAATACAAATAAAAACTACAATGTGATACCATCTCACTCCTGTCATAATGGCTAAAATTAACAACTTGGGCAACAACAGATATTGGCAAGGATGCGGAGAAAGAGGCTTTCTTTTGCACTGCTCGGGGGAATGAAAACTGGCACAGCCACTCTGGAAAACAGGATGGAGTTTCCTCAAAAAGTTAAAAATAGAACTACCCTACAACTCAACAATTGCACTACTAGATATGTATCCAAGGGATACAGGTGTGCTGTTTAGAAGAGACACATGCACCTTAATGTTTATAGCAGCACTAGCAACAGCAGCCAAAGTATGGGAAGAGCCCAAATGTCCATCCATGGATGAATAGATAAAGAAGATGTGGTATACATATATATACAATGGAGTATTACTCAGTGATCAAAAAAATGAAATCTTGCCATTTGCAACAACATGGATGGAACTAGAAGGTATTATACTAAGTGAAATTAGTCATCAGAGAAAGACATATATCGTATGACTTCACTCATATGTAGAATTTAAGATACAAAACAGATGAACATAAGGGAAGCAAAAATAATATAAAAACAGCAAGGGAGACAAAACACAAGAGACTCTTAAATACAGAGAACAAACCAAGGGTTGTTGGAGGGAAGGTGGGTGAGGGGATGGGCTAAATGGGCGAGGGGACTTAGTGAGGACACCTGTTGGGATGAGCACTGGGTATTGTAAGTAGGGGAAGAAAGGGGAGGGGAAGAGTTGGGGGGGAAGAAAAGAAAGGAAGGAGAAGAAAAGAGAAAAGAAGAGAAAAGGGAAGGGGAGGGGAGGGGAAAGGAGAGAAAGAGAAGAGAAGAGAAGAGAAGAGAGAAGAGAAAAGAAAAGAAAAGAAAAGAAAAGAAAAGAAAAGAAAAGGCTAGACTATAAGATGAGAGCAGGCCGGCTGTCGCAGCAGGTGTGGTGGGGGAAGGGCTTGGGCGAGGCTACAGAGCAGTACAGAGGGAATTTGGGTGGCAGGGCTGCTCAGGGTGACCTTAGTGGCGGACACACAACCCCGCCCATCAGAGCTCCTGGAACCGCATGTGAGAAACGAATTTTACTGCCTGTAAATAAAAGTTAACAAAAATATATTATAATCGATGACATGCAGCCCAAGCAGGAAGTAGTCATCATCTCAAAAACTATGTCCAAAGGAGTAAAAGACTAAAAATAAATGAAATAAGCATCCAAGTCAAGGAGTCAGCGGAAGACTAAACTACATTGAAGGAACCCGGATAAAAGCATAAACTAGAAGAGAAGGAGAACCAATGGAGAAAGCGGCCGCCCGCGTTGCGGGGCCATCAGTGAGCCCCGAACTGCCCCATCACCGGGGGGAAAGGGATGAGAGCATAAATACGAGATTAGAAATGGCAGAAGTCATCCTCAAAACAGAGACACTTTTTGGAAATCAGAAGAGACCAATGTCCAATGTAAACATATTTTTAAAAATAGAGGGGCTTCTGGGTGTCTCAGACAGTTGGTTAAGCGCCCATGATCTCACGGTTCATAAGTTCTGGCTCTGAGCTGACAGTGAGGAGCCTGCTCGGGATTCTCTCTCTCTCTATCTCTCTCTCTCTCTCTCTCTTTCTCTCTCTCTCTGTCTCTCTGTCTCTGTCTCTGTCTCTCTCCTCTCTATCTCAGAATAAATAAATAAACTTAAAAAGTTTTTAAAAATTACAGAGTTAGAGGATTTCCTGAGAAGACCACGCAGAGGAACTTCCGTGGAAGAATAAAGAAAACTCCACCCCTGAAAGGCAGGCCGAGGCGGGAATTGTCCGTTGGCCTGAAAGTGAGGCCATTCCATTCCAGTAGCACAGAAACTGTTCCTTGCAAGGGCCTGGAAGCTCTGGCTTCTGGTAACGATGACCACGGACCCACAGAGCGCGGTTCCTGAGACATATTCCCACGTGGAGGGACCAGGACCCAATGCTCCCGGCAGTGGGCCGGCTGTCACGTACCCTCCAGCACCTGGCTGCACCGAGGGCGGGAAGCATCGGGCACTGAGGCTGGGGTGCTGAGGGTGCCGGAGCGGGGCTGACGGGATGCCCCGGCCAGACGGGCACCATGGCAGCATCAAGACACTTCACGGTTGGGCCTGCCCGGAAACACTGATTGAAGGCACCGTGGAGGAGAAAGAGAGAGAGAGAGAGAGAGGGGGGGAGACACCTCGGGGCCACCACGGGGCTGGGCGCTGCACGTGGCTCCCGCGTGTCCCCGTTCCCTAACCCTAAGCGCCTTCCTGCTGTGGGTCTGTGGTCATCAGCAGGCCTTCCTTTTGCTTTTTCTGAACCCTTGAAAAAATACTGTAAAAAGTTGGAAAAAACAACAGACTTAGGAGATGAAATGACTAGATGTAGAGCAAGTCGCTGGTGTGGACAGAAGGGCAGGACAGGTGCGGACGGTTTGGAAGACGTGCACATGTGCTCAGTACCGAAGAGGGTAGAAGGATCACCAGCGTTTACGTGTGAGAACGCCACATTGGCTCAACAGGAGGATTTCCTAACTTTTTCAATGAGTCTTAAAGCATTTTACGGTGTAATATCATGATGTCTCTAAATTGCTTTAAAAGATTTCAGCATAAATGTGAAACGGTAAAAATATATATTTGCATTTCTTTGATTTATATATATAAATTCTGAATGGGTATACACAAAACCCTGGTGACTATCTATGGCAGATTTTACTTTCTTTTCTTTTACTTTACTTTTTAATTTAATTTTATTTATTTTACTTTATTTTATCTTATCTTATTTTATTTTACTTTATTTTATCTTATTTCATTTTATATTATTTTGTTTTATTCTTCATAGGGGGAAGAGGGGATATAGAGAAGGAAGATGGAAGGAAATGGCTGTATATAAAATTTGAATGTATCTTTATTCAATCGAGTAAATATTTTTACTATCAGAAAACTTCTCCACTCTTTAACAGGTCAAGAATGAGAAAACAAAATAAATCTGGAGGGTGCTTTTGTAATGATGTCATTATAAGGGTAAATGAAATAATATATTTCTGATTTTGTTTCCTATAGGAAAACATATTCTTTTCCGGAATCCACAGAGTGTTCACAAAAATTGATTGCACATCAGACCACATATAAAAACCTCACTGAATTTCAAGAATTACTTGCAAGCCAAGTAATCTGACCACAGTGAAATAAAATTAAGCTGTGTTCAAAGAGAGATTTATATCCGTAAAAGCTCTTATTATTAAACAAGAAGAAATGAAAGCATTCAGTCCAGGAAGTTAATATAAGGAAAACAAAGCCAGAGGAAGGAAGTAATTTTTAAAAAAGAAAATTGATGGCAGAAGTAAAATAAAACCAGATTTGATATACACGTCCAAGAGCTCATAACTTTGGGGGGAAAAGGACTAATTAAAATGCCAAACATCTGGCAATCTCTTAAAGAAAAATGTGAAAAATAGAGACATACAAAAGAAGGGACAAGAAAACAGCTGGATAGAAAACTAAATGAACAATATGGTTCACCCTGTCATAACGAAAATGGTCAACTTGTGCAAGCAAATGTGAAAATCTTCCAGAAATGGATGATTATTTTAGGGAATGGTAATTTTCCAGCACTGACTAAAGACTAAGTATACCTTGCACATGTATAATGATCACGGAAAAACAATGCAGGATTATCAGAGCATGACCCCCAGAAAAGGTGCCAGACTTTTCTGGGATAAGTACTTTCCAGCCGTCAAGGAACAGACCGTCACCAGGTTGGGCACCCCATTCTGGAGCTGGGAAGATTCCAGAAAGCTTCCCTGCTCATTTCACTAAAGCTGGGATAGTTTGGATCCCTAAACTGGACAAAAGTGACTCAGAAATGAAAATGACAGGCCACGAGTGGGCTTATTAACATCCTGAACAAAATACCAGCAAGTCCAGACCAAGTCTATAGCCACATGACGGCAGTTCACAATCAGCTAAAATGATTCAAGGAGCAGAAGGGTATTTTGATACAACACATCATGTTGTTAGAGCTCACAACCCATGTGATCATCAAAGATGCCCCCGGAAAAGGCATCTGAAGAAGATACACTATCCGTTTTACGGTTAAAGAAAAAAAAGGAAAACGACATTTTTAGAAAAGCATGATCAGAAAGCTACTTCTCTAAAGTGTATCATCATTTAGACTTTCTCAAACTTTAGCCCACAAACCATTTACATTAGGATGGTCAGGACACTCATTTAAAATGTAGTAAACGTTCTTTTCTGTTGAATCAACCATCTATTGCCACGATAATGTGGTGTAAGGAACCTCCCCAAAATGAAGTGACTTTGAATGTAGCCACTGAAGGTCTGTGTGTGGGGCGTGTCCAGGAGAGCTGTTTCCCATGACCTTGGCAGGGCTCCGTGGGTCCAGGGCTGGGCCATCTGTGACTGATGGCTCCGGGGCTCCCCTCCACACCCCCCTTCCTCCTCTTGGGGCCGGCAGTGGCCTGGGCAGCTCCTTCTGGCTACGTTAGAGATGCAAGGACCAAGCACGGCCACAAAGACCCCTTTTAGGGCTCTGCTGGGGTTACACTTTCTAACACCTGATTGGCCTAAACAAACTCAGTTTTAGGGAGTAGGCAGGGCAGCCCCTCTTCCACACAGAAGCCCATTCCCAGTTCCAACAGCAAAGGGTGTAGATAAAAGGGACGAATCAAGGCCATGTCTACATTTTTCAAATTTCCTACAATTATCACGTCACCCTTGAAATCTTTCTTATCAAAATAAAGATCACAGATTTGAGATCCGTTAAGTATGTAGTATGAGGAAGAGACCCAGCAGCAGCCCTGTTCTGGGCAGTGGGGGCAGGGAGGGAATCTGAGGGTGAGGGTGGGTTTCTCTCTTTATTAAAGGGGGAAAGACAAGGAAGAAGGATATATGGTAAAATCCTGGATTGCTAGTTACGTGTTCTGAGAGTGTTCCAAAAGACAAGCAAACGTTTCTAATAAATTTAAACTTGATAAACAAACGATGTCTTGCAATACTTATAGCACGTGATGCCCAATGTCACATGATCACAAGTGAGTCAACGATTCTTCCCTCTCCCCGTCCCTCTCCCTCCCTCTCTCTCCCCCCGCAGAGTTCTGGATGATCGTCAATGCAATGTCACATTTCCACAAAATCCTCAAAAGGAATCAAAAGCAAGTGTCACTGGACAGGGTTCCTTGTTAAAGTTGCACGAAAAGGAAAAGATTCCATTGAGCCAACAGAGAGCAGTGATCCCGGTAGTGATCGTGCACGTTGTCCTACACAGTAATCCTCTCTTGTCTCCCTCACACCAGCCACGAAGATTTTCAAAGGGAAGTGTAGGTTAATTTGTTTATTTTTCTTTATATTTTGTATTTTCTTTATTATTTTGTATTATATTATGGTATTGCTATCATTTTTATATGAATGTCTTTTGGTTGTGGAATAAATCCTCTGAGTTTCCATTATTTCTTATGGGGAAATTCGCGTTGATATACAAGTGCTTTGGATTACAGGTATGTTTAGGGGCACCTGGGGACACAGTTGGTTGAGCATCAGACTTCGGCTTGGGTCATGATATTGCGCTTCACAAGTCTGAGCCCCACGTCGGGCTCTGTGCTGACAGCTCAGAGCCTGGAGCTGCTTTGGATTCTGTGTCTCCCTCTCTCTCTGCTCCTCCCCCACTCATGCTCTGTCTCTCTCTCTCTCTCGAAAATAAATAAACATTTAAAAAAAAAAGTATGCTTCCAGAACGAATTATGCTCACAAACCAAGGTTTTACTGTACCCAGAGTCACAGGCTTTGGGACAAGTGAGTGGTCACCTGGAGGAAACAGTTAACTAGAAAGATTTTTTCTAAACTGCAATTTGCAATTCATTAGTGGATCAAGATCACATCTTGGTGGACAATGAAAAGTTTTTTAACAAAGTAGAATAGACCAGAAAACATCGGAGTTCAGTGCTGAGCATATGGAAACACAACATGGAATACAAGAGGAGTGGACTGGAAAATGTCTGAAAACTTTCTGTACAGGAGCCCTGAAGATACTCTCTGGAGAAGGAGCTGCACAGGGCTGTGCCATGGGGTAGATACATAGCATGGCCCTGTGTCCTCAACTAAGCCCCATGGGGTTATTAAGAGCATCCTCTAGTTCTTTTCTCATTTATTTAGGGGCACGTGGGTGGCTCAATTGGTTCAGTGTCTGGTTAAGTGTCTGACTCTTGATTTTACCATAGATCATGATCTCATGGCTCGTGAATTCATCTTCTTTGATGATCACATGGGTTTTAAGCTCTATTAACATGATGTATTGTGTCAAAATATCCTTCTGCTTCTTGGATCATTTTAGCTGATTGTGAACTACCGTCGTGTGGCTATAGACTTGGTCTGGACTTGCTGGTATTTTGTTCAGGATGTTAATAGGCCCACTCATGGCCTGAGAAATTTTCATTTCTGAGTCACTTTTGTCCGGTTTAGGGATCCAAACTATCCTAGCCTTAGTGAAATGAGCAGGGAAGCTTTCTGGGATCTTCCCGGCTCCAGAAGGGTATGCCCAACTCAGTGACAGTCTGTTCCTTGACGGCTGGAAAGTACTTATCCTGGAAAAGTCTGGCACCTTTTCTGGGGGTCATGCTCTGATAATCCTGCATTGTTTTTCTGTGATGGATGTCCCTTCTAGGCTCTCCAAAGAAACAGGAAGCATAGAGGATAAATGATGGATGAATGGATGGGTGGATAGATAGATAACAGGTAGGCTAATAATACATGGTAGATGATGGATTGACAGATAAATAGATATTAGGTAGATGGATAGATAGATAGATAGATAGATAGATGATAGTTAAATGATAGATGATAAGTAATAGAGAGAAAGATAATATATAGATGATAAATAATAGATGATAGATAATAGATAAATAATTGATGATAGATAAATAGATATCCACATTAAGACATATATTATCTATCTATGTATCTACATACCAACCTACTTAGATGGCAGAATTCCTTCTTTAGGGAACCTCAGAGTTTGCTCTTAAGAACTTGTTAAGGATTGCATGAGACCCACTCACATCACTGAGGGTGATCCACTTTACTTAAAGTCAACCCACTGTAGGTGTGAACCACATCTACGAAGTATCCTCAAGGCAATGTCTACGCTGCTGTCTGCCCGACAACTGGGCACCACGGCCCGGCTCAGCTGACACATACAATCGACCACATCCACATCACATAGCTGTGGATCCAGGCAGACCTGGGGCACATGCCTCCCACTGTGTAGACTGGGCAAGGGACCACGTTTACAAGCCTCTGTTATCTTGTCTTTATGGTTTGTTTTTTGTTTTTTGTTTTTTTTATTTCTAGGAGAGAGAGAGAGAGAGACAGCGTGAGCAGGGGAGGGTCAGAGAGAGAGGGAGTCACAGGCTGAAACAGGCTCCAGGCTCCGAGCTGGCAGTCAGCACAGAGCCCGACGCGGGGCTCGAACCCACAAACTGCGGGATCATGACCTAAGTGAAAGTCGGACACTTAACCGACTAAGCCACCCAGGCACCCCTATCTTGTCTTTAAAGTGTGAACAGCAGGGCGCCTGGGTGGCTCAGTAGGTTAAGCATCTGACTTCGGCTCAGGTCATGATCTCACAGTTTGTGGGTTCCAGCCCCATGTTGGGCTCTGTGCTGACAGCTCAGAGACTGAAGCCTGTTTCAGATTCTATGTCTCCCTCTCTCTCTGCCCCTGCCCAGCTCATGCTGTCTCTCTCTCTCTCAGAAAAAAAAAAAAAAGAGTCACGTGTGTGCTCCGTGCATGGCCAGTGTGCCTACCGCCCACCACGCCCACTGGGGCTGGCCAGGCGCTGACCTTACAGGAGGGGGCGAGCAGGAGCCAGGGGCCCAGGTGCAGACCCCCATCCTGAGGAGACCATCCTCTGTGGCCCAAGGTGGCAGCGGCACAGACCCAATCTGCAATATGGGGCTCCCACTGCCATGTGCCCCTGGGACCCGTCCTACTTTGTGAGCATCCCACAGGCCACCAAACAAGTGCCCGATACCATCAGAGGGAGGCCATCCTCTCTGGCCGCCAGAGAAGGGTGTGCTCAGCGGGGTCAGCTGAGGCCGCGCTCGCCCGCCCGCACCCCTTCCGTGAGCACACGCAGCCTCCTGTTGACAGCTTGGCTCGGACGCCCAGCAGGACAGCCTCCTGGTTAAGCCCTGTGTCCCTTCGAGGAACGCCTGGTGGACTGAAATGCATGCTTTCCTAGGAAAGTAGGTCTGCAAAGCAGGTCCAGTTACAGCATATCCAGGTCAGCGTGAAGGAAGACCAAGATTCGTAAAGCCAATGAAAAATATAAAACTCTGCTGCTGTGACACCCTTGGGTTGCATGGAAAGCCAGGTAGCGGTGAATTCCTTGGGTGACGCACAGCCGCACACGCCCGGAGCCATGCGATGTGTGACTGAGGTCATCGCTGACCCGCTGCCAGGGCTGCGTGGTGAGAGCAGACACAGCGGCATTACGTGTCTTCGTCCTGATGTAACCGCTTTGGCTTAAAGTCATGACTTGTCCTCGCACGGGAAGGAGTGTCCACCTTCCCTCAGCAGCGGGACCGCCTCCCCGGCCTCGACGTGGACGGACCCGCCGCCGTAATGGAAGGCAGAACCGGGAAGCTCACGTCCCTTCGTGGCCACATTCAAAGGCTTCTCTCTGCTTCTTGCTTTCGGGACCTTTCATGTGGTGACAGAGCCATTCTGAGCCCCTAGGAGAGCCACCAATCGGCAGAGGAGAGGCACAGCCCTGAAATCCGGGGAGCGCCCGCCGCAGGGCACTCATCTTCCCTCTTGTAGTGAGTGGAAAACCATCCTTGGGGAGAAAAGCACTTCAAAAAGAAACTTTTTTCTTTCTCAGAGATTTCAAACAGGATGTTATTACTGCTTGTTCTATTACATTAGAAAACTTTTGTTAAAACCACCTTTCTCGGGTCTTCCAAGCAGGCGGGCACGCAGCAGCACTGGCAAAGGCAGGTGCTCCACCGTAGTGCCAAACAGAAGCACGTGCACGTGTGTAGCGTGGAGCCCGCCCTGTGTTCTTAGAATCCTCTCTTCTTTCTGCACATGCTTCTCTTGGCTGCATGGGAAATTAAGCTTTTGTAAAAATTTTAATTTTATTTTAAAAAAATTTTTAACGTTTATTTATTTTTGAGAGGGGGTAAGCAGGGGAGGGGCAGAGAGAGAGGGAGACACAGAATCCATAGCAGGCTGCAGGCTCTGAGCTGTCAGCACAGAGCCTGACGTGGGATTCGAACCCATGAACCTGAGCTGAAGTTGGACACTCAACAGACTGACCCCCCAAGCTCTGGAAAATAAGCTTTTAATCAAACTGACATTAATCACCAAACCCTTGGAATTTATTCGTGCAACAAAGGAGAGGATTGACTTCACAGGGGGACTCCCACCCCCACCCTGGGCGGTTAAGGTTTCACATTTGCTTTATTAAGTCCTACAAATGCGCGTTTGGTGGTCAGCAGGGGCTGACTTAATTGACTCATCCATGAATCAGGGTTTCGGAAGGTGGGCAAGCTGGGTACGCCCCTCACTCCGGGGTTTTGCCTAAACTCACTGCATTTGTTTGTTTGTTTGTTTTTTAATATTTTTATTTATTTCTAGGAGAAAGAGAGAGAGACAGCGTGAGCAGGGGAGGGCAGAGAGAGAGGGAGTCACAGACTGAAACAGGCTCCAGGCTCTGAGCTGGCAGTCAGCACAGAGCCCGACGCGGGGCTCGAACCCACGAACCACGAGATCATGACCTAAGCGAAAGTCGGACGCTTAACCGACTAAGCCACCCAGGTGCCCCTGTTTTTCAAAACTTGTCGCCTGCACGGTGCGCACAGCCTGACCCTCACAAGTCGCTGGCATCCTGGGAGGCACCCGGTGTATCAGTGACCAGTTTTCCACCAAGAATGCTGAGTGAAAACCAGTCACAAAAACCCAATGAAATACAGAAATAAGTGCCTCTTTAGCTCACAGTTCCCCGAGGTTCGGCTGGTCTGGGCTTGTCCGGGCTGCTCTCCTGTGGGAACACTCACCTGGGTGATGTGCCAGTCTAGAAGGTTCTGCTTGGCCTCCGCCGGCCATACTCACCCACGCACCCGGGGACCCGCTGGGAGTGGGCTGGCCAGGACCGCCTCCACGGGCCCCCTGCTCCCCGGGGAGGCAGTTCAGACAGGCTCTCATGGCCACGGCCCCGAGCCGGGCGAGGGCAGCCCCCACCGCTTGCCAGGCTTGCTGATGCCCCGATGGCCAAGGAAGCGGCGTGGTCAGCCGACAGTGAAGGGCGCCCTGCAAGTGGGCTGGGAAACCCTTGGGAAGTGAGGGGGCGGGACTGGGGTCCACCCCTGCCGTCTAGCACACTCGAAGGCGTTCCTGGAGAACCAGGCAGTGTGCGGGCTCAGAGGATGAGAGACCTCCAACAAGGGTATCAGGGAGGCCTCCCTGGTGGAGGCCGCGGAGCCGCACACACACGGTACTGTCACAGATGTCACCCCCAAAATGCTTTCACTCTGAAATATTAACACTGCAGGACCCCCGAAGCCGTACGTAAACAGCCTTTGCCCCCAGGTGCTCAGCTCCCAGCCTGCCTCACGTGGTTGCTCAAAACCTTCACTCGGCAGGACGAGCTCCCCAGTGTCCTCTAACCCCTTGCTCACCTTCTAGATTGGAGAAGAAAACTCTAGAAGCTTGGGGAAACTTCCAGCTGCTGCAAAGTCCTGCCCGCTGCCTACAACCTCTGGGGGCATCTCTTCCTTCCCCCTCTCCTCCCTCTCCGCCTGCCCTCTTCCCTCTTCCCTCCCCCTCCCTTCTCCCCACCCCCCTCCTCCCTTCCTCTCCTCCTTCCTCTGTCCCCTCCCTCCTTCCTCCCCCTTCCCTCCTCTCTTCTCCCCTCCCCTCATCCCCCCTCCTCCCCCTCTTCCCTTTCCCTCCCTCTCCCCACTGTGCTCGCTTCTCCCCAATCTTTACTCTCAGAACTCAGACCCTTCTCATGGGTTTGCACCTACAGGGGGATTGGGAGGAACTTAACGGAGGACCGTGGGGGAGAAGAAGGGGGAAATGGTGGGGGAGCGGGAGGGAGGCAAACCACGAGAGACTCTTGAATGCCGAGAACAAACCGAGGACTGATGGGTGTGGGGGAGAGGGGGGAGATGGGCACGGAGGGGGTACTCGTGGGGATGAGCACCGGGTGTTCTATGCAAACCAACCTGACAATAAACTATTCGTAAAAAAATAAAAATAAAAAAATAAAAGTCTAAAAAAAATAAAAAAAGAAAAAGAAAAGAAACTCAGACCCTTCTCGAGGGTGTCCGCGCCACACTCCCGGCCTCCCGTGTCCCCAGGGATGTTCAGTCATCACCTCTTCCATCTTCTCCTCTATTATCAATTCCTCCCCCTCCGCCCCGTCCATGGACTGCTCCTCCTCAAGAACAGAACAGAGTAAAACACGAGAGGAGAAGCCCACGGCCCCGAGTCTGCTTTCTGGCTGCTGCTTCCCTCGCCCAGCAGCCAGGCGCATTCACAACTCGTCTCCCTTTGCGTTTCGCTGGCCCGTTTCCGTCCACTCTTCAAACCCCGGAACCTGGCGCCGTCGAAACCCCCGTTGCAGAGGCCGCCAGTGAGCTGCTTATTCCCACAGCCAGGAGGCGGTTTCCCCGGCTTGCCGGTCGGGTCGCTGCTGCCTGTGATCCTGGGTGCTGGGAGCCCCCTCTGCCCAGAAACGCAGTCTCCCCGCCACTCACTCTGCCCCTCACGCCCTGGGGGCTCCTCCTGTCCACTCGCCTCGGAGTCCGTCTGTTGCTCGAGTCTTCCACGCGCGACCACGATTCCCTACAGGGCTTTGGCGGTATTGACACGCAGACGACATTCCCGTCGCCGCTTCTGTGACCTCTCCCGACGTGTCAGGTCGTCCCCTGCACCGCTGGCGCCCCTGTAGCCACGGAGGACTCCGGGGCTGTCACAGCCGCGTGCCCACCGCCACCGACCTCGGCTCGCTCGTCTCCTCCTCACCTTCCTCCTCCTGCTCTCCTGGGTCTCCCCCTTCCTGTTCTGCACACATATCTAGAACGCAAACCCCATTTTCCTCTTTTGACCACAGAGTTTAATTCCAAAATGGCACGTCTTTTGAAAGAAGAAGAAATTTCAGTGATTTGGAAAGTGAACATTCCCTCGTTGAAACTCGCCGTCCACCTCCCTCAAGAACCGACGTCAGCATGGACGATTAACCAAGACGCAGCGCGTGTCCTGTGTCTCGGGTTGTACGTGAAGCAGGCAAACTCGACCAGCTCTGTCTTCCCAGTTAGCTCGCAGCAAGTGTGCGACAACGTTGATACGGCACTAGATGCAAACTGTAGAGGACTCGGACACCAACAGCGAACGGAAATGAAAAGACTTCAGTTCTATCATCGCTCCTGTTCAGGCACAGCGATTGGGGAAACTACGATTTGCACGTGCAGCCTCGTACGAGAGAGAGGAAGCCTTGCCCTCCCTCACGCACTCGTAAAGGATTTTAAGGAGTGCGTTAGACAGTCGCCCCCCGAGGCGACCCCAGCCACCCTGCCTTCTGTTCATCCCTGAGTGTGGGCAGAGCTGGGGACGTGATGCTAACCGAGGAGCCTGGCGGAGGTGACGGAAGGTCGCTCCTGTGACCTCACTGTGTCTGTTAGGCTCTGTCTCGCGGCACACGGGGCCAGCGGCTCTCCTGAGAGAGACGCTGCTGAGAGTCCTGCAGGGCACGGAATGTGAGCCACCCCTGGGGGCTGAGGGTCTAGCGATGAGGAGCCGAATTCTGCCAACAGCCAGCGAGCTGGGAAGAGGTCCCCAGGCCTCCAGTGAGATTTCAGCCCTCGCCAACACTTTGCCTGTGAGTGGAGGCTCTGAGCAGGCACCCACAGTTAGGCTGTGCCCAGATTCTCGATGTGTGCGTGGAAACTGGAAACAGGCAAGTTTCTACGCTGCAGTTTTGAGGTAGAATTCCTTTTTCTCTAGGAAGCCTTGGTTTTTGCTTTTGAGGCCTTCTACTGATTAGATGAGGCCCACCCATATGTTGAGTATCATCTCCTTTATTTAAAGTTAATTGATGGTAAATGTTAACCACGTGTAGGAAGCACCTTCACAGAAACACCTGTATTGATGTTTGATTGGATAACTGGGTATTGTAGCCTGCCCAAATGACACATCGTTTTAACCATCATGACTGTAAGTGAAGATGAATTCCAAACTGATAAAAGATTTAAAAGCAAAATACGAATCAAAAGATAACTAAAATAAAACAAGGGAAGAATTGTTCCTATATCTTTTGAGTGGGAAGGTCTATCTAACTATGACTCAAACATTAAAGAAACAAACAATTAATTGAACTACAATAATGTTTTCGGAGTTTGTATGGAAAACACATTGACACACTCCACAAAAAACTGCAGATACAATTAGAAGACAAGTGACACTTTTGAAATAAATATTTGCTATTTAGGGGACACCTAGTGGCTCGGTCAGTTGGGCATCTGACCTCAGCTCAGGTCATGATCTCACAGTTCATGTGTTCAAGCCCCGCGTCAGGCTCTATGCTGACAGCTCAGAGCCTGGAGTCTGATTCCAGTTCTGTGTCTCCCTCTATCTCTCTGCCCCTCTCCCTGTTCATGCTCTATTTATCTCAAAAATAAATAAAAGTTTAAAAAGTTTTTTAATTTGCTATTTGGATCACAAAGGGCTAATTTCATAAATGTATAAAAAGTTCCCACAAATCAATAAGATCAAGAGCACAAGACCGAAATCGAAAAGAGATATGAACAGAGAGCTTATAGAAGTATTGCTCTTAAAATGATAAAAAAAAAAAATACACCCAATCCCATGCACAAAAAGGAAAATGTAAATTAAATTTACACTGAGAGACCACAGGTTTTTTTTCTACCAGAAGATTAGCAAAGATTTAAAACCCTGACGTTACAGTGTGCAGGGAGAAGCAGCTATTCTCATATGTCACAGGTGGCAATGTGAACGAAGACAGCCGTAAGGAGGGCGACGTGCCAATGTGTGCGAAAGTCATAAAAGCATATGCCCTCTGGCACTTTCAGGAGTTTTTCTACAAGTATCCTCACACGGGTGTGATGCCTTTCTGGAGGTGAAGGAGGGGTGGGGTGGGGGCTTTCCACTTGGTACCTCCAGGCTTCCTGGCACCACGAGGGACGTCAGTCCTCATTTCCTCCTGAAGAACGAATGCTAAGGAACATAGAGAGCCACCGAACTCTGCCCCGTGGCTCCAAATGCTCCCCCAACCCCCCCCCCCACCCCGCCACCACCGGCCGTGGACACCAGGGCTTCACGGCACAGCTCAGAGCTGTCCCTGCCAGCCTCTTCTCTGTCCCCAGCCCAGCTTTTCTGGGAAGAAAGTTAGTTCAACACTCAAAACCCCGAACGGCCCTGTTTGGATGAAGAAATGCCCACAGGGAGGTCTAATGGTGGCCTGAGCTGATCTCCCTCCACGGACCCTTCACCAAGTCCACTCCAAGTGCAGAGTCCAAGGCTGGAGGGGGACGATGCCCCTGAAGCAATTGCTTCCGGTCTTTCCTGCCCCAGCAATGCTACCCTGCCCCGTGGCCCTGGCCACCACCATCCACCCAAGCCGTCCAGTAAGCCGTGACAAAGGAGGGCACCTTGCTTACTGCTGGGGAAGGAATGCAGTGGCTCTAACTCAGCTTGAAGTGAGGGGCTCCAGGGCATATAGACATTTTTTCTGGTTTTAGGGCCACCACTCCTCACATCTGTTCACAAGTCATAAAGTGGTTTTTAATGTCTAAGACTGTTCATAAGCCCTGATCAAGGCAGAGAAGGACTCGAGCACCTGGGTGGCTCTTGATTCAGGACTCTTGATTTCAGGGCAGGTCATGATCTTGGCTCAGGTGATGATCTCACACTTTGTGAGACTGAGCCCTGCATCCAACTGCGCTAACAGCACGGAGCCTGCTTGGGATTCTCTCCCCAGCCCTGCCCCATCCCCCACTCACATAAATACATGAACTTTTTTTTTTTTTTAATGCAGAGAAGGACCATCTATCAATACATTGTACTCAGCCTGCTTTATCATCTTGCCTCCAGTGCTTCGGACGACCCTCTCACGCCGACATTCTGTAGACGGGGACAGGCTGTAGCACTGACTTTTATTCCACATACACTGTCCTACTAAGGTCCCCAGAACGTAATGTCAAAGCATTTCACTTCCTGCAGGAAATCTCGCTCACAGGAGTAAAGAATGCCTGTGTATGTGGATTTGGTAATGAGGGAGTTGAGTAATCGTGTGAGAAATGCAGGTGCCTAACAAGACTATAAAACACTTCCAAAGGGAGAGAAATGGCGGGTGCACCCAGGGCCCCATCGTTCCAGCGGCCATGCCTCATGGGAGTGGTGACGGATCATGGCTCACCTTCCCAGCGTCTGCCACGTTCCTGGCTCCCCACGCTGGCTCGAGAACACTGGGTGTCTCAGTCCTTTTACATTCATGATCCACACCTAATGGTTCAAAAGTAGCCGGAGGAGATGAATGGAGAGGAAGGTGGAGCGCTCTACCCCCAACCAGCTACAGGGAGGCTGAGGGGGTGCTGCGCGCTGGGTCTCAGGGTCTGGGGGCGCTACAGACAGGAGAGCACCAGCACTGCCGTGGCTCACACTCGTTCTGGGACTGAGGAGGAGAAAAGAGAATCAAGAGACGAGACCCCTTAAAGATCAACAAAAATGAGGCTGGCTGTGTCCTCCCAGATTCAAAGAAAGGTAAGTTGTGGAGTAAAGCACCCTGTGTGCCCCCCTCATGCTGAGGTTTTCTAAAATGGTGTGGCTGCTTTCAGGTCATCTCTGTTCTGCATCGAATCTTGAAGGGTCAGGGGGGCAGACAGCAGGACCCGTATCCAGATAATTCAGAAGAGGAAATCAAAACCTCGTTTGCTCCAAATTGCCCAGATCACTTAGGAGCAAGAAGAAGGTGTTGTCTGAAACAGCCAGGAAATTGACCCATATTTCCTTCCACCATTTGCCAGTGAAGATCTGACAAGACAGGGTCCCAACAGCCATCTTTTCGTCCTGGGTTAAAATAGGACAAATCCATGCAGTAGAGAGCCGTGCGGGAACGAGGGTAGGTGCTGTCTTATCTGGGGCTGGGGGTGGTGGAGCCCTGACCACCATCGCTGTGTGTGGGATGCACGTGCACTTACTGCCTTGATGTGAGTGGTACTCTTCTCTCCTCAGTGTCCAGGTCTCCACTGGACCTTGCCCAGTGTGGTCCTCCCAGAGCCTCACCCGTGTGGGTTCATGCTGAACGTCCTCTCCAAGTAGAGTGTCTTGCGCTCACCATGTTCTCCGGGTCATTGAGGGGCTTCCTTCACATAAGACACCACAAGCTACCCCAGGCGCCATTTTGTTTGTTTGTTTGTTTTAACTTTCTCACTTGACTCATTTCTCCTTAACACCAAACCACCTTCGCTATAAATAATACCTCCCATAAAAGGATATTGAAAATGGTATCACTGACTGCAGCTCAAAATACTAACAACGGAGACGCGCCATATGGGTTTAGACAAAAATATGAAGAGGTGTCTGGCTGCAAATCGATTCTGTAATGTGGCTCCTGGGCTTCTTCAACCAGAAAGAAGCAAAGGCACCAGGTCGTCACACACAACAGGTTTGTCACATGGATTCAACTAGTCTGATGTGTTCTTTGTCTATGCTGAGTGCTAAGTGGGCTATTCCTGGGCTCGTCCTTGGGGCCAGCACCTTGGCGTGGGCACGCACAGGGCTTCCTGACATGTGCAGAAGTTCTCCTTAATGGTGATATCCAAAACTCAGTGGGGGCGGTCCCAGTGCAGACAGCTCCACAAGGAAATGGGTACCAGGAAAGGTCCTGGGGGGCACTTGGAGACCCCCGGGCCAGCAGTGGGCCCCACCCGCTCCTCCCAGGGAGCTGCAGTGGCGATAAGGAAATGTACAGAAGCAGAATGTGAACTAGGAAGTGTCTGCGTGAACTAGAGACCAGAGGTGACAAAGTTACGCTGGCATCACTGAGCGCTCCTAAGACGGGGACAGGACGCTGGGGTTTGCCACATTGTGCATTTGAACACAAAGTGTGTCGCACGCATAAACAAAGAAATCCACTGCCCTTGTGATTTCCCTTCCTTCTCAACTGCATCTGGGATCCAATTCAGGAGGCAATTCACCCAGCAAGGAGGCAGTGGGAAGAGCTGGTCAGGAGCACAGAGCGTCCCCATGCTGAGCTTTGGGGCTATTTTGCTTCTTGAGAAGAATTTCATATGTGAGGGTTCATCTTAAAATGTCCTCGTACCATTTGCTGGATATTCTCCGACAGCAAGAGCCAAGGCAGATTTCGACAAAGCATCTACCCACCACCTTCCTACCAAGTTGCAAAGGCCTGGTGACTTACCAGAGAGTCATTCCGTCCAGCTTGCCGAAATATTTGCAGAACCATGAAAACATAACTCCGAGGGCTTTGTGTTGGCCTTGCTGACATGTCTGACGCTGCAGATGACAGACTGTAAAATCCTGAAAGCCGTCCTGCAACTGTGTCAACCAGCTGAGGAAATGCATGTTCCATGCATGTTCTTCTTTATTTGATCAGAGATGAAAGCTTCCAGTTTTGAAATGAAAGTGCATTAAAACATCTGATTCCTGGGATGTATTAAACACAGCAGAGTCTGGCAGAGATCAAGGGGAAAGACACAGCCAGTCAAGAGTGGAAAACACTTTGTTTGGGGGGAAAAACCAAGAATAAAGTGAGTCTCTGACATCTATACAAATCTCCTTGCCATTTCCAGAAGTGAAGTATTATGTGACCCCACGGTGTCCGTGCTGAGGGGGGCTGGGGAGATCTGGGTCAAACCCCATATTTACACCTTAGGATGGAGGCATCCAAAAAGCTAAAGAGACAGGCTGTGGACTTGAAAAAACACATGCATGGGGAAAAAACCTAGAAAATTCCATTTCTATTTGATTTACTCTCAAATACATGGCTTCTTTTTTCCTTCTTGCTTCTGTCATGTGTGAGATCCTCTCTTTTATAACTTCTGACTTGCAATCATTCTGGATACTCAGGAAACTAATTGCTAATATCTGAAAGAACCATGAGCATATTACTGCACCATTAACCTACACGGGGCCTGGACTTAAAGTTCATATTTGTGCTCCTCAATAAAGTAATCAAAAGAATGGCTTTCCCTGGGACATGATTTTAAAATCAATACATTTTAAAACTCAAAAAAAAAAAGTTTGAAAAAACCTATATCTGCATATGCCATTTAGATACTCGAAATGCGATCTTTTATTTTTTGGATTACAAAATGATAAATTTCCAAGATAATCACTTACATTTTTAGTCTTGTCAACAGGGACGAATGAACAGAAAAGGCTCCACGGACACATAATGGGTCGATGCAGGGTTTCTGACCTTGAACCATCGGCACATGGGGTCAGGTACATCGCTGCCGTGGGACCTCCCTGGGCACTGCAGGACATTTAGGGGGCATCCCTGGACTCGGCCTACAGGGTACAGAGCACCCTGCCCTCCAGCGTGATGACCAGAAACAGAAAGGGCTCTCAACATCACTGGAAGTGCCCCTTGGAAGGAAGGGGGTGAAGTTGGCCCTGGTTGAGAGCCACTGCCCTACAGAATGGGATACTGAGAAATTGCTGTGGGTAAGCAAGAATTAGGGGCCAATTCTGAAGGAAACAGCTTCGGTCATAAGATCTTAATTCAAGGGAAGGTTTGGAGTATAAAATTATAAATACGATCAGTCGACAAGAGTAGTATTACCATGATTGTCTTGGAGAGAATTTACACTACTAATAGTACTAATAATAACTGAGCATCTAAGGCTCTACCAGAGCAGTGACATTCAATCCTACCCAGTGGCCTTTGAGGAGGGTCATATTTTAACCCCCCACTCTCCAGATGAGGATTAGTGGTTTCAAAGAAGGTAAGACATAACTTCCCACGTGCCTGGAAAGCAGGGGATGCAGACTACAGCCTCAAGTCCCACAAACCCCTGGCTTCCTCTGTCTTGTCCACCAGCGCGAAGCCACCTTGCGATCTCAGTGGGGGCCCCTCCCACCCATGGCGGTCACGTGGAAAAGCACCTGGGTTGTATTGTTTCGTTGGTGTGCAGTTGTTATCTAGACCGGCAGGGATGATCTATTCTGCCTTTTTGTTTTGCTACTCTCGATGACTCCAGGGAATTTGACTACTGAAGCACCGATATGGATGAAAGCAGTGTGGACTCTGTGCAGGTTGACAGCGAGGGTGGCCTCGCTGACGCGGATCTCTCCAGAGATTCTCGACCGCTCCAGCTGTGGAGAACTGTGCTTTTCCACAGGTCAACTAGAAATATTCTTTCCTGCTTACTTTTATTAAAAATGAAAAAGTAGGGGTTCCGGGGTGGCTCAGTCAGTTAAGCATCTGACTCTTGATTTTGGCTCAGGTCATGATCTCATGGTTCATTGGTTCAAGCCCTGTTTTGGGCTCTACACTGATAGTGCAGCCTGCTTGGGATTTTCTCTCTGCCTCTGTCTCTGGCCCTCCCCTGCTTGCTCTCTCTCTCTCTCTCTCAGAAATAAATAAACACTTTTTTTAAAGAAATGTAATTCTTTTTAAATTACGCTTAGTTCCTTGAATTACCAAGACACACTCAATACTCTTTAAACAAAATTTGGGCAAATACGCAGCGTCCCACCCCAGACGGCAAAAGGCCACGAGGAAATCAGAGCATCTGGCCATTCAGGTCCATGACCATCTTTTAGAGTGGCCTCGTTACTGATGAATAAACATTAATATTATAAATGAATGTCAATAAATATTATGTGTGGGTGATTAATCGTATGACAACAAAAATAATTGCAGGGGCACATTTCTGGGCCAGACAAATGTTTGAGGTTGAAAATAATAAAACATGCTTTCTATCAGAAACTGTAAGACCAATATTGACCTAGAGTCTTCATCTTCTGTCTTTTTTTCTTTTTCATTAATATTCTGGAAGTTATGAAGAGGGAACAGAGTGAGGAGCAAAAAAAATAGAAATGAAAAATGTCGACACCATAATGGAAGTGAGTACATTATGCGACTAAACCCTAACATGGTTCATTACTTTTTTTTTATTTTTAATTTTTTAGTCTTTATTTATTTTAGAGAGAGAGCGCACAATCAGGAGAGGGAGACACAGAATCCAAAGCTGCCCCAGGCTCCAAGCTGTCAGCACAGAGCCCGACACACGGCTTGAGCCCAGGACCCAGAGGTCATGACCTGAGCCGAAGTCAAACGGTCAGCCCACTGAGCCCCCCGGCGCCCCCGTGGTTCATTACTTTAAAACTGGTGGTGGTAGGTGTTTTCCACGTCGCATGGTGCCTGCTGCTGAGATTATGGAACAGAGCAAGTCCAGTGCGGTTTTTGTCTTCATGAAATTTATAATTGTGAGCAAGATAGTCAATAAACAGATAAGTAAATTTTGTTCAAATGAAACCATGGTACGTGCTGGGGGACACGGGGGATGGCCACGGGAAGGGTGCAGCCAGAGTAGCCCGGGAGCACCCAGGTCCACAGGAGGAGGGGGCGGAAGGCCCCCAGTTGGAGCACAGCCCCTGCGAGGAGACGCGAGGCTGTAGGACGGGGTGTCCTGAGAAAGCAGGAGGAGCCGGCTCTCACGGGGCCACGGGAAGCTTGGGCAGCCACGGCGTGTCCTCGGCAGGGGAGGGAGAGGGCCCAGTGAGCTTTCAGGGTCTGACTAGAGGCCATAGGGGGACAGGAGCGGAGGACGGGGTCAGTCAGCAGCGCAGGTTGATGTGAAGATCTGGGGGCGGCATAGGCGAGACCGGGGGTTGGGGGCACGGGACAGAGTGCTTGGAGATCCCACACCACGTCGGAGAGCCACGGAAGGGCCTGCTGTGGGGGTGGGTGACGGAGATATGGAAAAAGAAGCATAGAACATGCAGAAGAAGTGAAGAATTCTTTCCTGAGCAACAGGGGGACCGTCATGGATGGAAACAAAGACATGAGGGAAAAGGGGAGGGAAGGTTCCATTTTGAGTAAGTGCAGGTGTGCGTGGGGCCTGAATCCAAGGCATGTGCTTCAGGCTGGGCACATAGGACTGAGTCTCAGGGAGATGGGGCCAAACCTACGGCCCTGGGGGTGTAGGGTTTGAAGCCACAGCAGAGGGAAAGGAGACAGGGAGGGAGCTGTCAATCAGGAGGAAAACCCCAAGAGTGAAGCCTCGAGCAGGTGAAGCCACACAGGGGATCTCCCTTCAACAAACGCTTCCAGGCCTCCTGAGTCAGGCACTTTCCATCTATGGTGAAACAATGATCAAGAGACGGACAGGCTCCTGCTCTGGGAGAATGTAAGTCCCCGGAGCGCGTGACCGGCTTGTGTGGAGTGAGTCTGAGAGGTGAGGACAAAGAGCACACACACATGTCATCTGGAGGTGGCCACACAGAGGCCCTCGGGGGTGCCCACCTGAGCAGGCCCAGGTCCCAGGAGCCGTGCTGGTGACCGGGTTGAGGTGTGAGGCGGGCAGTATATGTGGGGGCTGGGGACAATGTGAGGGATGGGGACAGCTAACAGGCCTAAAGAGGGGAGAAGCGGAGTCCTGGACGTATTTACTTAAGGACAGAAGCCCCTAGAATGTGCGGGACCATTAATGGCAATGACCTCGCAGAGAAGGAGACAAAACACAGGACAAAGAAGGGGCCAAACCCCAGACTCCAGCACTTCTTAGAGCAGGTGAAGTAGATAGAGTCCAGAGTGTACATAAAGATAGGAAGAAAAGCAGAAAAAAGAGAGTGGTCAGTGTAGGGGGTTGAAGGGTATTTTCTCTCACTTGACAGCATCTGATGTCTTGGTGAAGCAACACCAGCCAGAGCAAGGATAGGAAGGGGAGTGTGGGGGGCTCAACATAGAAGAAAAGACACCCAAAGGTGTCAAGAACAGTGGGAAAAGCTTTTTAAAGAAATAGAGAGGGTACCTGGGTGGCTTAGTCATTTAAGCGTTCAACTTCAGCTCAGGTCATGATCTCATGGCTCCTGAGTTCGAGCCCCTGTGCTGACAGCTTAGGCCCTGGAGCTGCTTCCTATTCTGTGTCTCCCTCTCTCCCTGCCCTTCCCTACTCAAAGCTCTGTCTCTCTCTCAATAAATAAATGTTAAAAATGTTTTAATAAAAAAAGAAAAAGAAAAAGAACTGGACAAGGCCAGTGGGACTGGCCCATGTGCTCAGCCGGGCCAGAGTCTCCCACTCAAGCGCGAATACACTTGGCGGGCTCACCCAAGCCTGGAGTCTGCTGGGTGAAGGAGGCCGAGGGGGAGACGTGGCAGAGTCTCAGGAATCAGTGCATGTAGAAAGCGTCAGTCATGGCGGTGGGCGGTGGCAGGTAAAGGGACAACAAAGGCATGTGGAGGACTCCGGGTGCTACCAGAGTGGCCTGGATGCTGAGCCTCCATCGGACTTGACGGCAGAGCATCTCTCCGTCCTTGAAAAGCCTGGCCAGCCTTCAGATGGGTGAGTCCAGGGACAATATGACCTTCTGTGGCCACCAAGTGTCCCCGAACCACGGTGATCTCGGGTGCTTGGCAGACTTGTCAATGCTTGATGCCCTGCTCTCATTTTCCATTATCTTTGAGGCACGCCACCTGTGGGCGGTGGGCAGGACTGATGCCCGCCCCTCAGCACCACCACCATCTGCCCACTACCGACATCCTCACAGGCACACGCTCGACATTGCCTGGGGCTCACACCTGATGTGTACCGTGAAAGAGAGCACCAGTTTAGGTGCAGTGAGATGCCCGTCTCCTGGGCATTCGGATGCTTACACTATGGCACGCTGCCGCGGAGAAAGGGGAGCCTAACAGCTCAGGGAAACATACTCGGCTCAATTTGGGGGTAAGGGGCGATGGGGCCAGGGGAGCACGTCTCCAGATGGCCGGGCAGAGCTGGCTGGAAATCACGCCAGTAGCAAGGCGGGAAGGGAAAGGATGGTTCAGTCAGCTTCCTTCACCTCGCGGTTGGGATGAGCTCTACCCCCCAGCCCCAACACCGTTTCCCAAAGCTGCTTGAAGAAATGAAACCAAATGGAAACACTGCTTGAGCATGGCAGGAGCCAAGGTCTAAGACGACGACGTTTCTGAGAAGTCAGCATTGCTTTTCTAAATTATCTCTTTTATTCTCCTGTATGTTCATTTGCAAGTAATTAAATGCACCCACACCATAGCAACTCATGGAATAGTAATGTCACTTACAAGGAAAGTCATAAACAGGAGGAAATTAAAAGAACCCAAATAAGGCCCAGGAAGAACAAAAAAAAAAAAAGATCTAACAGATTTAATCCGGAGACGTAGAATATTCTCTGGGCCCTGTTACAAGACCCCCCATCAGTGCCAAAAATGCGTGGCAGAAATGGGACAATTAAAATGGATGTGGGAAGGGGTGACAGATACACAGGATGAGGCAGGGACATATCTGTGCAGAATGAGTAGCCCCAGCAGAATTCAAATGAGACATTCAAACCTAAAACAAGAGATGTGCCAAATGCACAGAGGAGCAGAAAAAAGATGGAGTAATTAAATCTGCCCGCTGCCATGGTGCCAGGAAACCCACGTCTCCCCCCAGAACCCGGGGCGTCCAGGCGTCTTATTTTAGTTCATCACGTGCGCCTGTCTTCTGCCACCGCGCATATCAGCTACAGAGTTAGGATTCTGAGGATGTGACAAGCCACTGGTGGTGATTATTCACCCCGTACACACACACACACATCTCGCCTCACGGAGCAGACAGGACTGATCATTCACGGAAGGCAGAAAGGGATTAGACAATTTGACTTCCCTGTTAGAGGACTTCTTATGCCCCCTGATAGATGGTTCTTGACAAATTGCTCACGGCAGCAAACACTTAGCCACATCATGAATGTCTGTGTCTGGCGAGTAACCTTATCCTGGAGATATTTGCTACAACATGCTATACACAGCTACGTGGTTGGTACCTAATCTACGCAGGGAAAAGAAGGATGTGGTGCGGGGAGGGGGGTCCCTTCTCCTTCAAATACATGCACTAGGGGCACCTGAGTGGCTCAGTCGGGTGAGTGTCCAGCCCTTGACTTCGGCTCAGGTCATGATCACATGGTTCATGAGACCTAGCCCCGCATCGGGCTCTGCACCGACAGTGTGGAGCCTGCTTGACATTCTTCTTCTCTAGCCCCCTCTCCTGTTTGCTCATGCTTTCTCTCTCTCTCTCAAAAAATTAAATAAATGAAAAATAAAAAATAAATACACCCACCAAATGGCAGCCAAGTTCATGGAGTTACCACTCTGGGCTGGATCTTCACTTAACTGTTTTTCACTCCTTTATAAACAGATATTGATACAATGTCTACTCTCGCCGATCACTAAAGGGAGCTGGGAATACATGAGCTCCACGTCTAGCCGGTTGGTCAGTCTGCCAAAAAGTCATGTTCTTTCAACTATGCATCCTCATCCCCTGTGTGCACGGAAGGCAGCACCGTGCAATACAGCCTCCACCATAGTGGACACATTCTATAATTCTGCAGCATCCAACATGGTAGCCACCAGTGGTGTGTGGCTATTGAGCACTTGAAATGTGGCTAGTGTGGCCAGGAAATTAATTTTTTTGCTTTATTTTATTTTAAATTTAATTTACATTTACATGGCTAGTAGCTACTCTATTGGACGGTGCGGAAGACAGGCTATTGACATCTGCTCTGCCCACAAATAGGAATGTGAAAGACAAGGACATTCGTAAGATTGGGAAGCTGGCAAGATCCGGAGGGTCCCAGCGTAGCAGGTGGGCTGGTGGGCTCGGCTGGTCCACAGCGCAGTCACTGCACCTGCCACTTCTCACTGCAAAACCAGGATCATTCTCCCCTGAGATCAGGTGATCGTGGGACTGTTTTGAATGTCTCAGGTCTTTGGATCCACAAGCACCAACCTCATTTTATTTTTAAGGTATTTATTTACTTTTTCAAAAGTAGACCCTGTTCATCATAGTAAACATAGGATATATAGAAAAGGAGAAGACAAAGTGCCCATAATCCCATTGTCTTGTCTTAACCTCGGTCAGCATCTTGAAGACGTCTTCCCGCCGCCTTCCTAAAGTACGAGTCCTTGGTGATATGCTCCTGTTATCATCTCCTCTTTCTTACCTTCTGAACATTAGATTACTCTCAACATGCTTTTCTTGGTCCTGTTTTTCCCACTTATAATCTCACTGTGAATACCTTTAAAAATATACTATTATTTTAAATGCTTTTCCCACTTTTCAAAATGTATCTGGGAACATACACTTATTTGAAATTCTTGCATAACATTCTCTTCTCTAGGGAGTGCCTTCATTTGTTTACTCAGTCCCCTACTTGGGGAAAGTTGAGTCGTTTCTAGTATTTTGTTCTCACAATCAGTGATGTGATGCCTTCCGTGTACATAAGCTTTTGACTATTTCCTTTTGAAGGAGCTCTTCAAATAAATTTGGTGGGTGAAAAAGGCATACACGTTTTTAAGACTTCTGATCCCTATCACTAAATTGTCCCCTTAAGAAAACAAAAGCGTCCTTCTATGCTCAGCTATAGACAGCGAATCCGAGGTGCTCCCCGCACTGTGTGGGCAGTGTCTTTCTGGCATTCTCTGTGTCCCTGCTCTGACTCTCATGGTCAACTGAAACTAGTCCCACAGGGAGACAGCTAGCACATGTCCCCAGAGTTTTGTCTTCATCATCTGAGGAGTTCACATCCTTTCAATATACTTCATTCGAAATGGTTCCTAATCCAGTTTCTTTATGCCCCCCTATGACAATAGCGCCCAGATTCAAATTATAAAATCTAGATAGGAGTAACTATCACTTAATGAGCACTGACCATGTGTGAGATTCTATTCTGAATGGGACTGGATTGTGTTTTCTTGACATCTGTAGGTTGAAGCCCTAATCCCCCATGTGACTGTATTTGGAGATACTGGAGAGGGGGCCTTTAGGAAGTAATTAAGGTAAAGTGAGGTCCAGATTGACCAGCACCCTGATCTGCTACTTCCAGCCTCCAGAACCTTAGTTTCTGTTCTAAGAGGACCCAGTTTGTCATAGTAGCCAGAGAACACTGAGACAGGCCCCCTTCACCATCAAAGCAATCTCAGAAGGAAGGTATTATTAACCTCCATATGACAGATGGGAAAACAAGGCAGAGAGAGGTCAAGTGGCTTATTCAAGATCCTCACACCACTAGGTCATAGCAAAGATGGTATCTGAACCCAGACCAATGGGCTCTCTGGAAGCCACACTTTTCAATTCCATGTTGTACATCCTGCTCTGCCTCTCTCGACGCCACCTGTCTGGTCAAGATTAAAGATGAGCGTCTCCCCTTGGTCTGGAGTTAATACCTTTATTAATGCAGCTTAAGTTACATTAGCTCCGTTGGCAACCATAGCACATGATTAATATACTTAGTATTTAGTCTGCTAAAACCTCTAAGTTCTATTTTACATAAGCTTTGGCTAAGCCATGATTCCTCCATACCTGAAACACAATCAGGATTTTTGTTAGCAAATGCACTTAAAACGATTGCATTTTATCCAATTATAGTATTGCCCACATTTCAACACATTGAGATTGTTGAAGATCCTGGTTCAAATTCCCCACCCCCGAGCTTTGTGCCATTCACGAATTAAATATGCTTCCTTTACGTAAAGGAACCATGTTTTATAACCCGTGAAATGCTCTGCATTTTTGTCATTGTTATTAAATATTTCCATCTGAGTCACTGATTAATGTTTCTGACTCAGGGCCAACAAGGGAACCCTGGAATCGGAAACTGAAAACTTCCTTCTCCATGAGTGTTTTTGCAACTTTTAAAACCCATGCTCTCCTCCGTTAAATATTACTATTTTGTGCATCCTGCCTTTTTTTCCCATTAATGTAAAAGAGAGTCAGCATTATAGTTGAATAAAAGCATACTTTTCTTTAAAAGAGGAAACTCTTATGTATGTGATGTATGATAAATGGTACCATGCTTGCATAATGCACACGACGTAAAACAAAGATTTTATTGCCGTCGCTTTCTATTTTCGCATTATGAAAACAGTATGTACATGTTTTGGTTTCCAAATATAAATACTGCACGCACCGCCTCCTCCCGAGATGCCAATGTTTCAGCTTAAATGGGGAGTTTCCACCCTTTCTGCCTCCAGGGCGTCTCCCCCACCGCATCCCCAGGCAAGGCGAGCCCCTTGGGCCAGAGCAGCCCCTGTAGACGAGATATCAGCAGCCCCTGCAATGCACCTTCCACAGTAACACTGAGTGTCACCACTGTCCCTTCCAGATGCCGGAACAGAACACGGCTCTGGAGGGTGCAGAGCAAGCCAGGCAATGGGGGACAGTGACCTGCCTGGCCTAGACACTCTGGTGAGAGGGGTGCTTCTGCTGCCCCATGCTCCACACGCTCTCCCTTTTCCTTACAGGATCACCTCCAGAGAAAACACGGGCAGCCACGTAGGAGTAAAGCACCGCCGGGCCACCCCATGTCCCTGGGCTGATACACATGGAAGGCACAAAGGATTCCCTGGGGCGTGCTCTCCCCTGCCCTGCCCAGGGCACTGTCGGTCCAGCCCCAACCTCAAGGTCACTCTTCTTCCTTACTATCCTCCAGTTTTCTGAGGAAGCAGAATTGTATCATCTCTGAGCCTTGAGTCCGCCATCTGATGTCCTTACCCCCGCACCTCACACTGCCGCTGCACTTGGACATATGACCTACAAAGAGGCAGCAAAGGTAAAATGAGGTTGTGAGTGTGAGCCTTAATCCAATATGAGTGTGTCCTAGTAACATGCACGAGGGATGACCACAGGAAGACGCACGGAAGAGACAGCCATCTGTGAGCCCAGGATGGAGACCTCAGAAGGACCCAGTCCTGCCCATGCCTGGACCTCAGACTTCCCCCACCAGGACTATGACCAGTCAATCCCCGCTGTTTAAGCCCCTCAGTCCTCTTGGTCAACAGGATGTGCCGGTGGTGGCCCAGCAAACTAACTCACTGGTCATGTGTGGCCATGTTGTATCTAATTGGTGTGACCCAACAGTATAAAAAATTTTATGCACAGTTTTATACCTTCGTGTCCCTCGGGCTCACATTAGCAATAGCAACAGGCAGACTCAAGCTTTGTTGTCCTCAGGACCTTTGATTATGAGCTGAATCCAAACTTCTTGGTCCAAGTGCCCAGGCAGGAGCAACCTCCTTCTTATAAAGGAGCGGGCGCTTCCTGGCACTTTCTATGCCCTTCTGTAAATCTCAGCAGGAATCCACTCATAAGCAAAAGAAGGTGCAGGGTGGCCCTTCACTGACACGCTGGCTACCAGTCCTTTTTCTCTTGCTGCAATGCCAAGGAAGCATGCGAGATACTCGTGTGCCGGAGCCGCTGTAATAAAGAACCACAGACCAGGTGGTTGAATCAACAGAAATGTATTCTCTCACCGTGCGGCTGGGGGCCAGGGCTTCAAGATGGAGGTGTGGCAGGTGGGCTCCCCCTGGTCTGTGTCTTCTGGCGTCTGGGTGGTGTGTGGGCCATCTCTGGAACTCCTTGGCTTGTGGACACACCAGCTCAATCGTTTCTGTCTTCACATGGCATCTCCCTGAGTGCGTATCCGTGTCCCAATGCCCCCTGTTTATGAGGATCCCAGTCTTCTTGGGTCATGCATGCACCATAGTCTAGCGTGATCTCATCTTACCTAATCACATTTGACCCGACACAGTTTCCAAATAAAGTCCTTCTGAGATGCCAGGGATTAGGGCTATGGTATATGAATTTGGGGTGAGGGGCACGATCCAACTCCTAACAGTACGTAATCCTGTAATCCTGTAAATTAGCATAAATTTGTCCTTACCTGGCATAAACCCCTTCGTTCTAAGAAAGTGACTATTTACAAGCTAGAAAATGTCCCGTTCCATTGTCATTAAAACAGGTAACAGACTGCATGGCTTATGAGCATGTGACAACTTCTTAGGTTAGTGACCATTCTCACAGGAACGATTTTTCTGGGAAGGACGTGCAGAGAATTATAAGCAAGAAATACTTCTTTTTTAAAAAAAGAACAGACATTGGGAACACGTCTTCCTCATCAGGTCTCTGAAAGCTAACCAGGGAGATGCCTGCATTTCTCAGTTACCGTGAAGTGCGCTTGGGTTCAAAACGGAAGCCACTGGAAGGCCAGGTGGGGGTTCTCCTCAGCGTCTCTGAGGTGGCTGAGTCTGGACTGTGGCCCACGGGCTTCCGGTCACCCCTCAGCTCTGCAGGAACTCACTCCTGTATCAGGAACACACTTCTGTGCAATCCAAGAAGGGGCCCATCAGAATCCTTGAGGTTCTTTTTGATTTTCTCATTGTATTTTTTAAACACGGTAAATGTGAAATGTCAGAAGCTATTATTCAAAATCTCAAAAATGCAGACCTAACATTTCAGGTAAAGGATAAAATGGTAAGGGGTCAAGTGAGAAGTGGGTTCATGGGAAACAGGCTAATTCAAGCATATCCTTTGATATGAAACCATATAAAATGTCATCCTACCCTGATAATATTAGTACAAGCATGTTATGTGCAGGGTAATAAAATTATTTTGTACAGAATTTCAAGACAAATATTTGTTAAATTATTAAATTACTTCCCTTCAAGGAAGGATTGACTGAGTCATTAGTAATTCCTGTGTGACAGCGAGTTTAGATAATCCAAATTCTTCCACTTCTTGATGGCACATATTCCTCGTTAACGCAAACGAGGATGACAGTCAGCTCTAGAATTCTTTTGAACTTTTATGCAACAATGTTATTTATATTACATTGTAGAGACTGTCACTTATTTTTCTTTATACCAGGCCTGTTAAAGTTTGATTTCCTTTCTTTTTTGTTTTGCTTTTGAAATTCAATTTTTTAAATTTACTTGCCCTTGCTGCAGGAAGGAGGTAGAGAATTGGAAATCTGAGTTTCTGTGGAGCAAAATGAGAACAGCCTGGGGCGCCTGGGTGGCTCAGTCGGTTGAGCGTCCAACTTCAGCTCAGGTCATCATCTCACAGTTGGTGGGTTCAAGCCCCACGCTGGGCTCTGAGCCTGGAGCTGCTTCGGATTCTGTGTCTCACTCTCTCCCTGCCTCTTCCTGGCCCATGTTCTCTCTTTCAAGAATAAATAAAGCATTAAAATAATAATAATAATAGTAATAATAATAATAATAATAATAATAATAATAAAGACAGAATACCCAAAACTAAAATAATCAGAAAAGTTTAAGGTATATGTGAGGGGTTAAGTTCAGCTTCAACTCAAACGCATGGAGAGATACCATAGGTGTTGCCCTCACGCTCTCAGGACAGAAAGTGCAAGAAACTGAAAAGTCAGGACTTCCCTTGAAACTTTCAGAGAACCAAGGTTACAGAAAAAACAACTATCTTGGACTCTAGAGAGAGATGGCATCGTGCGAAGAAGTTAAGACCCGAGCATTTGCTTACCTGGGGCCAAGATGCTACTGGACCCATATGAACCACTGCTATGGACCAAATGGTGTCCCGCAAATTCATACGCCAAAATCCTCAGCCCAGCATGGTGGCTTCTGGAGATGAGGGCCTTGAAGAGGTAATTTGGTTTAGTGAGGTCCTGAGGGTGGGGTCCTCATGGTGGTGTTAGTGCCCTTCGAAGAAGAGACGCCAGAGACCTTGTGTCTCTTCCCACCCTGTTAGAACATAGCAACAAGGGATCCATTTGCAAGGCGGGAAGAGGGCCCAACCGTGCCGACACCTTGATCTCAGACCTCCAGCCTCTAGAACTGTGATTTTCGGCAGGTAGAAAAATATAGTCTGTTGCTGTGAGGAAATCATGCCTACTCTCTATCCCACATAATATCAAGCACTTACTGAACATTTTAGTGAAAGAGCTGGGACAGGCGTCTCTCATCCTCTAACGTCATGATAGTTTATGGTCGGGGCTCCTGGGGGGCTCAGTCGGTTAAGCATCCAACTGCAACGCAGGCCATGATCTCACAGTCTGTGGGTTGGAGCCCCGCATCGGGCTCTGTGCTGACAGCTCGGAGCCTGGAGCTGCTTTGGATTCTGTGTCTCCCTCTCTCTCTGACACTCTCCTACTCACACTCTGTCTCCCTCTGTCAAAAATAAACAAACATTAAAAAAAAAAGAAAGAATAGTTCATGTCATCTCATCTCCCAAGTTCACTTCACGCTGTAACTGTGGTTGAGGCAGATTTCCCGGGCTGGGTAGCCCTGGAGTGGCCCATCAGTCTCAAACATTCTGCAACCCAGTGGAAGATGTGGTTATGTTAATCCCAGGTTTGATGCCTCACTGCTGGAGAGCGTGATGGGGTCTTAGGACGTAGGAAACAATGGAGATGTCCCCTGGTGTGACCATCCATGATGAATCTGGACTCAGTTTATGCCCACGTTCTCCAATTAATGGAATTTCAAGATTAAATTCTCTCACCGTTGTCTGTGGGTCCGAAACATTGTGGAGTTACTTACCATTTCAGGCTTCCTAACGATGCTGTTTTTATATTTAACGTCCATAGATTTCCATTGTTTGGGCCCACCCAGCTGTATTTCAGGCTCCCAAACCTTGGAACAAATTCTGTGGGAGGAACCACTGAGCTCTGGCAAGATGTTCAGGCCACGTCACTATGTTTCTCTTTTAGCACAAACTACAGAATTGCAGAGCTGAAATATTAACATCGTTAATGCGCTTCATGCCTTTGCTACAAAGTAATGAAAGTTCTCCGTGACTCTAAACCCACATTTAGCGCCTATGTTCGCACAAAGAGGAAGTGTTTCGCAAATCGCTAATTTCTGACAGTGTATCTAAATGGGGGACAATCCACAGAAGGAAATGTGCTTCATCTAGTAGAGAAAGACCACAGAACACTAAATGTAAAACCCTGATTAGCCACCTACGCAAAATTATCCTTAATTGAAAGATGACCAGGTTGGACCTGAGGCAGACATCAGATTTCTACCTGAAAATCATTTGATGCTATTCTGCCTTCTGCTAAAGTCACCCCTAAATGGTTCCCAACAGATGAGATGCTGTTATGCTCTGTATCTCCCACATCGGTGGCATCACCCCATCCTGTGCGGGGACCGCACACTCCCGAAACCAGATCGTGGGGCCACTGAGTCTTGGTGTTGCCACTGCATCGCACAGGCTGGCCACGGGCCAGCAGCGAGTGTGGACATCTCCCTCCCCGTCGTCCCCCGTGGGTTCAGCGCGTTCAGCAGGGCCCGAGGTTTATACATGGTGTTCTCTGAAACACAGGCAGGAATTTCTTCAATCAAGTAATCACTGAAAATGTACCCTCACTGAGCATCTGCAGGTCATTTTGTGCTGTGTTTTTCATCCCTGACCTCACTCATGTCACATCGTCTTTCTCAGGATGTACTATCACCAGTAATGTCAGTGGAGGAATCCATGACTTAGAAAGTTTATGTAAATTAATCCAAATCGCAGAGCTATTCACTCAACTCTTTTGAGCCTCAGTTGCCCCATCTGATCAAAATTTTTTAAGACTAAATACTTCAGAGGATTGTCATAAAGGTTGAATAAAATTGTGTAGCATAGCCCTTCCCAGAGTAACAGACACACAGTAAGTGTTCAATAAAAGGTATTCAATAAGCCAGAATTATTTTATTAGCTCAAATATACCAGAGTCCCATACAGGACACATAAAAAGAACTCAAATATACGTGAAGAAAGTGGAGAAAAGTGTTTTAAGGTTATTGAAGTCTTTTATACACTCCTAGGGAGACTGAGAACCTTCTTTCACAATGCTTCTGACAGCAAAAAAGCAAAGTGTTTTTATCCCTTTTAACCCACAGCGCTCTCTGTAAGGGAATGATGTCTGAGAGCAAATGCTAAATGAGGTAAGAAATCATTCCGAGTGCCCAGATGGAGAATCATGGGAATAGGCCAAAAGCTTGTCAAAACTTCAACATGGTTTTAAAAAATCACAAGAATCATTTAGCCACACCATTTTTTAAAATAAATTCTGACAATTTCCTTAAATAAGGCCTGTGTCTACAACAGACCTGATTTAAAGTATATTTTATGCATTCAATTGTCTAAAATCAACTCCATTCTGCATAGACTACCATATTTTTTTCTTCGCAAATTATCATAGATAACATTCTTATAAGAGCCCACCCATAATATGTTACTTAAGAAATATTGATGCTTCCCTGGAGTTTTATCACTTATATCACTCAGTTCATAGAGGCAAACATTCTAATTTAGGGAAGCAAGCAAGAGCCTAGACTCTGTTTATTCTCTCCACATATTTCTTTCTCAAGTATTTATAACCATTAGAAAGAAACACACTTTATATTTGCACATCGACAACGAGGCAGGACACATGGGAAGAAATATTTGTCACAGTTCTCCAAATACCCTACGTAGACTCAAGAATATACCAGAAAACAGCTCCTCTAAACACAGTCAAGTGTTTTAGTCAAGTCAAATTAACCCACAACTCAGCTGAGAACAGGGTATCTATCCTCGTTTCCCCAGCACCTCAGTTGAACCGAAATTAACTGAGCTTCCTCACAATAAGGCTCGGGTTTCCTCGGGTGGTGTAACGGCCTCACTCCTTTCCCCAGAAATGCTCCCTGGACCGCAAACGCTCCTCCCCGTAAGGCCCAAGTTCTCAGAGACCCGACAGGTGCGCGTCCCGGGCAGGTGCCACCCCTTTGGGGAGCAGTCGGAGGCCAGGACGAAGCATTTGTCTGTCCAGCGAGCACATATCAGCATTCTCTGCTACTTAGGCAAGAGGAAGGTGAAGATACCAGTGGTGTGTCATCCACGAACCCATGATCTCCTTACGGAAAGTATACAAATAATGTGATTCTGTGTCCCCAGTGTAATAAAGACCAACAGAAGATAGGGGTCCTGAGAGCTCTGGCTGAGAAAACCGGGTGTGGGGCAAGGGTGGGTTTGGAACTGCCCCCTCCCTGGCCCTCGAGCTCTCCACCCTTTATACAGACCCCACCATGGCCCTCAGACCCCAGTCTATACAGACCCCGCCCACCATGGGGCCCTCAGACCCTCGTCCATATGGACCCCCATCTATATGGACCCCACCCCATGGTCCTCAGACCCCTGTCTACATGGACCACCCACAACCCTCAGACCCGCATCTATAAGGACCCGCCCTCCTATACCTTGACCCTTAGACCCGGTCTGTAAGCTCTGCCTGCTTAGTTCAGTGTCGTTTTGTTCTGCTGTCATTTCTGTGAACCATATGAACGATCTTATTCTGTAGACATTAAAGTCACAAAAGCAATTTTCTGAAAGAAATTAAACTTGATGTTCTAACAACGAAGAGGTTGATTTGGTAATAAATGTTAAAATCTTACAAACTGGCAAACTCAAAACCCAGCAATTCCTCTTTCTCTCAGAACTGTACCTAAAGAGGTGAGCAGGGACTAACGTTCTCAGAATTTTAAATATGTTTATTCAAATGCTGTTTATAATACAGAAAAACAGGAGCGAGCCTGAATGCCCAGCCGCTGTGGCATAATTAAATCACAGATGCCTCTACCGTGGACTGCTCCACAGCTATTGAAAATTCCATGGTAAAATACACATAAAGACATGAAAACGTTTTGAAAGTGTATTGTTTGGGGGCGTCTGGGTGGCTTAGTTGGCTAAGCCTCTGACTTTGGCTCAGGTCATGATCTCACGGTTCGTGGGTTCAAGCCCCACGTCGGGCTCTGTGCTGACAGCTCGGAGCCTGGAGCTGCTTCGGATTCTGTGCCTCTCTCTCTCTCTGCCCCTCCCCTGCTCATGCTCTGCTCTCGCTTTCTCAAAAATAAGTAGAAATTTTAAAAATCTTTTTTAAAGAAAGTGTATTGTTTGGTGGGAAAGCAGATAGCAAAGCTGGTCACAGTGTAGATGAGGAAGAGCCGGGAAGAAGAATCATAGCAGTGGTATCTCCAGGTACTGGGTTCACAGCCAGGCATGTGCATTTCCACTGATCCGTGTTTCTTAATTTGTAGACCATAAACACGTATTGCTTGGGGAAAAAAAAATGTTTTACTCAAAAGAAAACAATTAATCAGCTAACAAAACGAGAACAAAATGAAACCACAGCGACACAAGATGACCAGAAGTGTCCGTTGCACAAATTCTCAGTCCTTCCCATTCTGCTGACCTTGCGGGTCTTCTTCCCCCATTTTCTGTGAAGCCACCAATGACCTCATGCTGCGGCTTCCCACCCAGCCCCACACAGGTCCCAGGCTCCTGGGAACCGAAGGATCCAATCCCGGGCAGAGTGGCTTCCTTCCACAGACTCACCCCCACCCTCACATTAATTTTGCAAGACTGAACTTTGGAGTCTGCCCTCATCTGACCTGGAGTGCAGGGGTCTTTCCCACCCCGAGGCCCAAAGGCTCCCAAGGTGAAGACTGTGCTGGCTGCTCTGGGGTGGGACCCGCCAGTCACTGGGGTTGGTTCCCCGCCTGCTGAGGCAATGCAGCTGTATGCTCAAGCCCTGACCGGTGGGGTCTCCTAAAGCCCTATCATGGGAAAGCAGCAAACAAGCTCGCTCTCCCCCTCCCTGCAGCCATTCGCAGTCCAGCACCAGCCTGAAGCTTTGCTATGAGCTCTGCAACATTAAGGAACCATCCTGAAGCCAAACGCCTTGCTAAGGGAACTCAGTGAATTCCGGTTCCCTCTGAGGAGCTCTACCCCAGCGAACCCCTTCCAGCGGCTTCTCTGCTGCCTGAAATGCACAGGTGTCTGACAGCGACCCCAAAAGGTGTGCACCTCTCGGCTGTAAGGACACCCCAGCCACGTCCACGGGGAGCACTTCCAACCATCAACTCTCTAGTAAAGCAAACATTAAAGACCAATGAGCAGCATAGACATGCACGGACAGCCAGGGTGAGCAAGACTGAACGATGGACAGGGGCCATGAGCAGGGAACACAAGAAAAGAAGCAGAGGGAATGAAGACGCTTACGTTTCCTGACTCTCCATTACTGCTTTTGACATCTAGCTCTTGTTTTGAAAGTGGAGTGGAGGTAATTGGTCTTTTTTCCCCAAATGCAGATGCATTTTGTCATTCTCCCATTTAACCCCAAACAACCACTTCCCAGATGGGGAAACTGAGGGTCCAGAGCCCAAGCAGCCAACAGCGATAGAGCTGTGCTGAGACCCGGGGCCGGGTGTCGGACCAGAAGCCCATGTTATCCCACGAGAGGGCCCTGGGCTGCCTCACACCGGCAAACAGTTTTCATTTCTGTGTGTCCCTGAGAAGGGCGTGGGAAGAAGGGAGGCGCCGGGGGTCTGTGAGACAACCTGCGACTCCTCAGCTCATTCCCAAGTGTGTCCTGGAGTTCCTACGGCTGACAGCACACCCGTTTCTCCACACATGAGTGGAGTGACAGACCCTGCTCCACCTCTTCTCCAATAAGCTATCAGCACATTTAAAGATAAACCTCAAGTCCTTCTTCAAATAGCAACTGGTAACCTAGAGAAGCTTGTTCTTCATTCCTTCCATCAACGCTGGTTGAGATTTACTCTCAGCAAAATCAACAGCGGCCACACTGCTTATGGAATCCTTTCTCAGACATTTAGGTATGGAATAGAATCATGACTGGACTGTTTCGGCATTTGTTTTAAATCTTATTTTTATTTATTTCTGAGAGAAAGAGAGAGAGACAGCGTGAGCAGGGGAGGGTCAGAGAGAGAGAAGGAGACAGAATTAGAAGGAGCTAGCTGTCAGCACAGAGCCTGATGTGGGGCTTGAACCCACGAACCGTGAGATCACGACCTGAGCCGAAGTCAGACGCTTAACCAACTGAGCCACCCAGGTGCCCCCCGTTTCGGCATTTTAAATGATTAAGATAAATATTGCTACGGTTTTGTTTTCACAGACGACTTGGGAATTTGGTAGCCTGGAAAGGACACATTCTGCTTATTTCCATGTAATTCCCATGATAGGCAGCAATATGGGTGAAATTCAGCTCCATGTTGAAGGCCATTAACAGTCCGCATTCAAACTCAAATGACTAAAATTCCCACTTGGCTGGTATCTCTGGTCTCTGCTATTCAATTTCCTACAGAGGCAGAAACCTTGGATTTTCCCCACCTTCCAACACTGGATTTTAAAACCACCCCAGGCTGACAATTACACTGTAGGATCCATGTGTGAAACACGGGGCCATAGGTGATGTCGCTGCACATTTTTTATCTAATTCCTTGTAATGAGATGTATTTGAAAGTGCAGAGAATTCACCCACGGATGGTTGTAGGTATCTTAGCCGGTCTCACCTAAAGAGCTGAAGAGACAGCTCAAAAAAATGGTGCCTGGGGACGGGCTGACGCCCCCAAGCCACATAAGATGAGAGCTCTTGTCCTCTAGAGCTGTCCCCAACCTGTCCACCAACACCTCACCCACACTGGCAGAAAAGGATTGCCCATTTTTACAAAGAAGATGTGAGCAAAGAGTAGTCAGGGGGAAAGGACCAATCAGATGATCAGATTTCCCTTCCAGATGCTCCCCCTCTTCCTCAGCCTCCCCATAGGTTGTCCTCCTAGATCCCGTCAGCTCATCACGGCCATGAGGTTGGCCAGTGTCTCCCTACTATCTACACACAGAAAATATCAGTCAGAACTTTCTCCCTGCAGACACGTTCATCACTTCACCCTAATCTTCAACAGGTACCCCTGAGTTCCCACCATCTTTGAAAAGCCCAGCTTCCAAGGTCCTCCATAATCGGATTGCACTGGTCCTTCACCCTATTTCCAGCCAATGATCAAATTTATCTTCGGCAAGAGAATTTCATTGATAGACTTCCCTGGAAATCCCATGGATGAAAATGGAGTCCATTTTAAAGGTCATCTAGGAGCGCTTGGGTGGCTCAGTCAGTTGAGCATCTGACTCTTGATTCCGGTTCATGTTATGATCACAGGGTCATGGGATCAGGTCCTGCATCAAGACTTAGGATTCGCTCTCTCTCTCCCTCTCTCTCTCTCTCTCCCTTTTCCCCTCTCCCCTAATCATGCTCTCATTCTCTCTCTAAAAACAAATAAAAATTAAATTAAATTAAACTAAAGCCCTTCCAAAGTGTAGCTGTGAGACAGAATCAGAGTTCTGAATACAGTCAGCAATGTTCTGGTCTTGTTCAGGTGCTACCCGTGAGATTTAAATCCCATGGCATTGACTGGTGTTGCTTCAGGGAAATTAACCCAAAGACAAAGGTTTGGTGAATTATGGACAGAAAGAATCATGTTACTGCAAAAACTTGAAAGGAGGCTGTCAAGAGCCTAGAACATTATGGTTTAAGATCATCAGTTTTGTTTGGTTCAATCATAATATAAGTGCTATTAACAAAGCTCTGTGCGTTCTTGTTTGGTGCTCAAACATTCCCTGTGAGGCTGGAAGGATGGACGCAATAGTCCTTATTTTGCAATTCAGGGGCCAGACTGAGTCTCTGAGTTTCTCAGTCTTCTGAACAGAAAGAAACAGATCTCAGGTCCCGCGTTCCGGATACAGCACAAGTATGGGAAAGAGGAAGTGAAAGTCCAGCTCTCTGAGATATGCCTCCAGCCCCCAGTGCCGCTTTAAGCACAAGGAGACACCAGGAGAAAGAGTTTGTATTGACTGTTTTTGTACAATAGTTGCCAGGTAGTGTCTTCCTCAATCCCAACCCCCTAACAGATATTCATCTGTTACTCTTGCTCTTCTGTAACCACTCAAGTTTCTTCTGATAATAATATTTTAATTTTTGGGGCGCCTGGGTGGCTTAGTTGGCTAAGCGTCTGACTTTCGCTTAGGTCATGATCTCGCGGTTCATGGGTTCGAGCCACCCGTCAGGCTCTGTGCTGACTGCCAGCTCAGAGCCTGGAGCCTGTTTCAGAGTCTGTCATTCCCTCTCTCTCTGACCCTCCCCTGCTCATGCTGTCTCTCTCTCTCTCCTAGAAATAAATTTTTTAAAAAATTTTAAAAAAATAATAATATTTTAATTTTTTTCTGGATAACAACCCTCTTTTCTTGATATCAATCCAAGGAATTTCTAGTAGAGTTAACCTCAAGCCCAGATCATTGGTATAAAGTAGCTTATAACTCATTCCCGCCCAATGAGGGTTCACTACCTTTCTCTGGCCATAGCAACTGGTTCGTCAATGGCCATGACCCACATAAAGCAAATGAGATTTTTCCTGGGACTAGGGAAACCCTCCTTTCTCTATGGGGCTGAATGTTGGTGGAGCTGACAGTAGTCATTTGCTACCTCATGACGTCTGAAAATGAAGCTGACCCTGAGAAGAGCACGGCCAAGGGGCTCGAGAACCTGCATCCTAATGCCATGATTCAAGCCCCTAATCCAGCCAGGTGTGAAGTAAGTTTCACCTGTAAACTTGTGCACAATGAGACACCATAATTTCTCTTTAATGCAGATCATTTTGTGTTTTCAGTCATTTGCAAATTTTGACACAGATATTTTGGAAGGAAGTAAAGCAATCAATGGAGACGGTCATACTCATCAACCACAGACCCCTGGATCACGGTGACAGCGTCCCCGCCCACCACACCCAACAGGGCCACCACCTCAGCCCATCCCACCCCAACCACCTGAAACTGGTACTGCCAGAGAGTCCCCACGCACAGCTCCCTGCAAGATTCTACATATCCGCAGAATCCAGCACTTCATCACATCATGATGCACATTCTCTAGTCTCTTGTTTCGTTCTGAAAGAATATATGATCATCTGAAGATTAAACTCACAAAAATGTTCATTTGAAAAGCAGCAGAAGCCAGAAAGTGAGATTTTAAGAATAAAATGGGAGAAATGAAATGGTAACGACTAAAAAGCCATAAAGACATCTCCCCGTAGAGAACATTCCGGAGTCAATCCAACTCTTCAGGAAAAGCTACTGACAGGTGTTGTTGACTGTGCCGCTGCTAATAATGCTGTTTCTGGTGTTGTTTATCGTACAATTCTGTCTTGGATTCAGGCACAGGATAGTGAAAGCGGTGGATACATCCTAAGTATGTGTGGATTACTTACAAGGCACTCCCGACAAAGGCTGAAGGCTTTAATTAAATGAGCAATTAGCTTTGGGCATGGATGTTTATACAAAAAGAAAATAAGTTAATTAATCTGGATAATTATTTGCCGCTGTGAACGTAGCCTACCCTGGGCTTTATGCAGCGCCGGAGGTATTGTGTGCTGCAGTTCAAGAGTGGGGAAATGTCAGGGTCAGGAGCAGCTCCAGCGGCAAGCAGCCCACGCCTCATCATTCCTAATTAGCAGGCCCCCGCCTGGGTGCCAGCACCCTCCCCACCACCCAGGCTTCCCCCACACTGACACCCGACGTCCCACCTGCAGGCTCGCCTTCTCCCCCGAGGCTTTCCCTGCCGCACCTGCACCCGCCCGCTGCCTTGCTGCGTCAGGCACTGGCACTGTCGCAAGGAGGTAAGCCGACAGAATGGTGTGGGTTTCTGCACCAAGGTGACGGCATCGGGGCTGAGGGGACGCCGCTGTTCTCCCCGAGATCTCACTTGCAATGCGATGACCACGGCTGGCGTTCAGTGCTGTCAGCTCTTAAAGCCAAGTAATCCATACGAATTTGTTTTCTCCCATACTTACAGATCTGAGCTTTTCAGGTCATCATTTTAAAATACATCTGCATTCTTCCAATCTGTAACTTCGAAGGGAGGGGCTAAAAAAAGTAGAGGAGGGGCACCTGAGTGGCTCAGTTGGTAAAGCGTCCGACTTCAGTTCTGGCCATGATCCCCTGGGCCATGAGTCCCTGAGTTCGAGCCCCACATCGGACTCTGCTGTCGGCACGGAGCCTGCTTTGGATCCTCTGTCTCCCTCTCTCTCTGCCCCTCCCCTGTTCACGCGCTCTCTCTCTCTCTCTCTGTCTCTCTCGCTCTTGCTCTCTCTCTCTTGCTCTCTCTCTCTCTCTCTCTCAAAAATAAAAGAAAACATTAAGAAAAATCTTAAACACAGGAGTGAAAACTACAAGAGTGAAAATTGCAAAAGCAATTTGGCCTAGCTCTCTTGTACTGTGCATGCACGTGCGCGCACACACACACACACACACACACACACACACACACACACGTGCTTGTGTAATCATCCATACACCCCAGTATCCCAGAAAGTGGTGCTCCCAGCCGAGCAGAGGCCACAGTGAGCTAATGCAGGACTCAAAGCCAATGGCCTTATAGTAGCTTTTAAACCACTGAATGAATGAGGGAGAAGAAATGAGAGTATACGGATGGGTAGGTCAGAGGCACAATGTATGAAGTGGGAGAGTCCACTACTCTGTCTTGATAACATGCTATTAAGCAAACCATCAACATTTAGTATTAATTGCTATAGACAGAAATAAATCAGAGAAGGTATGAGAAAATGTTCCCACAGAAATGCAAATTAAAACAAAGAGTACTGTCATTTTCTACACTACATTTTCTACAAATGTTAAAATAACATTAAAAAATAATAATAACAATGATAATTGGGACATCTGGGTGGCTCAGTCAGTTGGACGTCCAACTTCGGCTCGGGTCACAGTCTCACCATCTGTGAGTCTGAGCCCACATCCGACTCTGTGCCGACAGCTCAGAGCCTGGAACCTGCTTCAGATTCTGTGTCCCCCTTTCTGTCTGCCCCTCCCCCACTTGTGCTCTGCCACTCTCTTAAAAATAAGAAATAATAATAATTGTTTACTTATTATCAGTTGATATATAAAATTCCCTTATGTTGATGGTCAGCATACAAATTTACCCAAAACTTCTCAAAGTTTAATATAATTTGATCAGTTAACCTCACCTCTTGGAATTCATTCTACAGAATAGCTGTTAATATGGGAAAACACTTAAGGCACAAAAAAGTTCGTTACAGATTTACAGTAACTACTTGATCTTTTAAAATGAGGATTTAGAAGAATGCACATTAATGTAGAAACACACACATGACGAAACGTTAGGGGATTCTGTGAGCGGGATTTAGCAAGAGCAGAACTGCAGAGAACACGCAAATGGAACTCACACAAAGACACCCACAACACGCCCCACGGTGTTGACGGCTCTGCCTGCCTGTCAGTGGCTGAAAATCGTGGCTGGTTTTCTCCCCTTCTCCATTGTCAAATGTCCGCGCTACATACGCGTATCACCTTTATGGAAATATTTTTAAGTTTATTTATTTATTGAGAGAGTGCGGGGGTGGGGGAGGGCAGTGAGAGGGGAGAGAGAGAACCCCAAGCAGGCTCTGCAGTGTCAATGCAGAGCCCAACACGGGGCTCAAACCCACGCATCGTGAGATCGTGACTGAGTCACAATTGGTGTTTAACCGCCTAAGGCACCCAGATCCCCAGAAGTATCTTTGTAATGAGTTTTGGGCTTTCCTTGCAGGGATCCACGCAAGAGCAGCCCAAAGGCCCTGGTGCCGCGTCTCCTCCTGCCTCGGCCACGATGAGTCGCAGCGGCGGCAGCCGGTTAACACAGAGAACGCCCGGTAGGGCCCCGTTAGGTGAGAAAACGCCGGTGTCCCCGCGGCCGGAATGTAGGGCTCCAAGGGCGTGCCGGGTCCGCTACCTCCCTTCCCGCACCCCCGCCTCCGCCTCCAGGAGCGCCCTTCAACGCCCTTCCCCAGCACAGGCTGCGCCCAGGGGCCCCCACCGCTTCCCGCCGCCTCGCTGCGGGCGCCCCGGGCGAAGTGCGCCCTCCTCCTCCCTGACTCCACAGCCCGTGGGTGTTCAACCTACTTGTCACTCACTCGGGCCCCGTTTTAAGGGACCTTCTTTACTTAACGTCCCTTCCCCTGAGTGTGCAAGGGGGGACGATTTCCTGCTCATCCGCAGCGCCCACCCGAGCCTAGGTGCGCGCGCGGCACCCGGCAGACCCGCGCCGGACGAGCTCGTGAGCCCGACGCTGGTGCAGCTGCGCCCCGCCCCCCGCGCGCGTCTGCCGCCGCAGGCGCACGGGCGGCAAACCCGCCGGCGAGCGCGTGCTTCTCGGTGCTTCTCGACGCGTCTACTGGCCCACATAACTCAGGGCCTTCTTGCAGAGCTCGAAGGGAAGCTCGGGGTGGAAATGAGCAGCGAACACCGCGGCGGGGAGCGGTGCCCTGCTCGGCTCTCCGGGCGAGGGCGAGGCAGGGGTGCCTCGGGGGCGCTTCGGTTTCAGGCGCTCTGGCAGAGGCGGCGTCTCCTCCAGGGCGGGAGAGCCCAGGTCAGAGCGAAAACAAACCCGCGACCCAGGGAGACAGGCAGGGGGGCAAGCAGGCGCTGGGAGAACGGCCACCCCGCAGGGGGAAGCGCAGGCGCCTGGGGAGGGGCGCCTAGGAGGGGCGCGCCTTGGGGAGGGGCGTTTCCGGGAGGGCGCGCCTGGGGAGGGGCGTGCGCCTGGAGGGGCGCGCTCTGGGGAGGGGCGTTTGAGTGGGCGCGCCTGGGGAGGGGCGCGCCTAGAGGGGCGCGCTGGGGAGGGGCGCGCCTGGGGGAGGGGCGCGCCTGGGGAGGGGCGCGCTGGGGAGGGGCGCCTGGGGAGGGGCGCGCCTAGGGAGGGGCGCGCCTGGGAGGGGCGCGCCTGGGGAGGGCGCCTGGGAGGGGCGCTCAGGGAGGGGCGCGCCTGGGGAGGGGCGCGCCTGGGGAGGGGCGCGCCTGGGGAGGGGCGCGCCTGGGGAGGGGCGCGCCTGGGGAGGGGCGCTCGTGGTGTCCCCAGCTTCCGCGCTGGCGCCAAGGCCGTCCCGAAGGGGTGCGCACAGGCCGCTGCGCCCTCAGACGGCGCGGGACGCCTGGGTCCACAAATAAGGGAATAGCTTGCCAGGACCCAGCGAACATCTCAGTCCAGATCCGGAAAAAACAAAAAGAAAAACAAACAAAAAACCCACTGGTTACTATTCTTCACAATAGATTACTTGTTTATTTCTGTGTCTACAAAACAGAAATAAACATGAAATAAGAAAATTAAAACGGGGGGCGCCTGGGTGGCTTAGTCGGTTAAGCGTCCGACTTTCGCTTAGGTCATGATCTCGCGGTTCGTGGGTTCGAGCCGCGTCGGGCTCTGTGCTGACTGCCAGCTCGGAGCCTGGAGCCTGTTTCAGTCTGTGACTCCCTCTCTCTCTGACCCTCCCCTGCTCACGCTGTCTCTCTCTCTCTCCTAGGAATAAATAAAACATTTAAAAATTAAATAAAATTACTTATATCAGGAAGACACTTATTACAAAGCTGTGATAGGGGCGCCTGGCTGGCTTAGATGCTTAAGCGTCCGACTTTCGCTTAGGTCATGATCTCGCGGTTCGTGGGTTCGAGCCCCGCGTCGGGCTCTGTGCTGACTGCCAGCTCAGAGCCTGGAGCCTGTTTCAGTCTGTGACTCCCTCTCTCTCTGACCCTCCCCTGCTCACGCTGTCTCTCTCTCTCTCTAGAAATAAATAAAACATTTAAAAATTAAATAAAATTACTTATATCAGGAAGACACTTATTACAAAGCTGTGATAGGGGCGCCTGGCTGGCTTAGATGCTTAAGCGTCCGACTTTCGCTTAGGTCATGATCTCGCGGTTCGTGGGTTCGAGCCCCGCGTCGGGCTCTGTGCTGACTGCCGGCTCAGAGCCTGGAGCCTGTTTCCGTCTGTGACTCCCTCTCACTCTGACCCTCCCCTGCTCACACTGTGTCTCTCTTTCTCTCTCTCTCTCTCTCCTAGAAATAAATAAAACATTTAAAAAATTTTTTTTAAAAAAAGAAGAAAATTAAAATGGATTAACTGCTTTTTAGCAAAGGACGTCATTCCCCTGAAGACTGGAGGTCAACGGTTCCATTTCCTGCTAAGACCGTACCTCGAGGCCCTGGCACGTGAGGATCAGATCCCGTTTAGCGTCGTTGGACCCTGTTACTGACGCTTGAGGTACAAGCAAAGAAAGGACTCTCCTGGTCTCTGATGTTTAAGTGGAACGTAACGGAGACCTTAGGACCCTAAATGATTTCAGGTTCTCTCTTTGCCACTGGAGAGTCAGATGCGAGGATTTGATCACTCCACAACCGCAGTGCACAGCACTGTAACCCTGGCACCTTCCTCTCCTAACCTCAGACCAACCAGGGAACTAGAAGCATGTCTCCTGACCTGTCACAAAGCCTGTCTGGCCCGTCCCTACTTGCCTTAGTCACACCCCAGGACCCCTGCCATTGAGTTTAGGCCGTTCTGAGTTATGTCAAAAAGAGTTTTATTAAGGGGCGCCTGGGTGGCTTAGTCGGTTAAGCGTCCGACTTTCGCTTAGGTCATGATCTCGCGGTTCGTGGGTTCGAGACCCGCGTCGGGCTCTGTGCTGACTGCCAGCTCAGAGCCTGGAGCCTGTTTCAGTCTGTGACTCCCTCTCTCTCTGACCCTCCCCTGCTCACTCTGTCTCTCTCTTTCTCTCCTAGGAATAAATAAAACGTTAAAAAAAATTAAAAAAAAAAAAAAGAGTTTTATTAAATACCTTCTGAGCTGGCCAAACATACCATTCTTAGGCAATTTGGAAAACAAAATGTGTGATGGCTGGCAGTTATTGGAGCCCGGGGGTGCTGTCTCCTGCAAAGCCCCTTCCCCCAAACCTCATACTCCCGGGAGAAAGTTGCTTTAATTAACACAAAATGGCTTCACAACGTGTATATGTCTGTTGGATGATTTCAGCAGGAAAATTAAAACTTTACAATGTATGCAATTTTTAAAAGTTCATATTTTAAAATCACAGCAAACTTAGATTCCGCTATACTTCGGAACCCTAGGTGAACACCTGAGGATGCTTGTCAAGTGGAGCTCAGGGTGGGTGAAGGTCAAATCCCTCTACTGTGGGCGAGATCTTGCTATCCTTTGCCAAAGTTTATTTTTCTCGTTTCCAAAAACGTAGACAATAAATACGGCAATTTATGAATGGTATTTTAGGCTACACTTAACACAGTCTTTGACATCTGGTCTTACAAGGAGAGAGATAAGTGTCCGCCAAATTCTGGCAGTTGAAGAGAAAATGAGAATAGTCGTTGTGTCTCGAGGGGTGAACGAAGCTGGGATTCATCTAAAAGAAGCAGGAGGGAACTTTCTGGAATAATCATGGTAATGCTTTATGCCTTGATAAAGACTGGTAACATGGATGTATAACTCTAGCTAATGATATGTACATTGAGGTACTTAGGGGGAAGTACAATAAAATTTAAATTGAAATGGGGTGACTGAGCAGCTCAGTTGAGCATCTGACTTCGGCTCAGGTCATGTTCTCATGGTTCCTGAGTGTGAGCCCCATGTCAGACTCTGTGCTGACAGCTTGGAGCCTGGAACCTGCTTCAGATTCCGTGTCTCCCTCGCTGTCTGCCCCTCCTCCACTCTTGCTCTGTCTCTCTCTCAAAAATAAACATTAAATTTTTTTTAAATATTTTTTTATTTATTCCTAGGAGAGAGAGAGAGACAGCGTGAGCAGGGGAGGGTCAGAGAGAGAGGGAGTCACAGACTGAAACAGGCTCCAGGCTCTGAGCTGGCAGTCAGCACAGAGCCCGATGCGGGGCTTGAACCCACGAACCGCGAGATCATGACCTAAGCGAAAGTCGGACGCTTAACCGACTAAGCCACCCAGGCGCCCCATAAACATTAAAATTTTTTTAATTTAAGTTGCATTAATAAATGGAGACAATAGATAATGATAGACAGATATGAGACAGAGAGGGAAGGAGGGGGGGATAGATGGATGACAAAGCCCACAGAGCCTAATGTCAGTCTAATGGCAGAATTCAGCACAAATGTTGACTAAAAATCAATTTTGCTGTATGCCTGAAAACTTTCATAATAAAATGCTGGACAAAGTTCTCCCACTTCAGAACGTCAACATGCACTTCTTCACACACACGCTCCCGTCCATCATCCCCAGGACAAAATGCATTTATTGCCTAAGACACAAAGTTGAGTAAGTTTACAGAGCATAGAGATGCGTTGGTCTCCAAGAATCTTACGGGTGAGCGGAGACAAGAGTTAAATCTGCACTTGGTCTCTTTAGAGACAAACGGCAAAGCTTGGGCTCGCCATCTCGTATTGGAGCCAAAAGTCTCCAACAGCCTTTTTCCTGAGAGCCCGAAAACCCTCGGGGGAAAACATACTAGGTTTACTCAACCATGTGGAGAGAAGTCCACTCAGAGGGATAATTAGCCCCAGGGTTTATCAGGCAAATATCAGCCCCACTCGGCCTGACTCGCTCCAAGATATGTGTTGAAGGCATCAACCCTGAGTAATGCAATTGGCCACAGCACACACTCAGTGGCCTCTCTACCCTGTACCCCTTTTCGTACACTGGCCCACTGAGAGTTTTTCCCTGACAAATCACCCATTCCATCACCTCCAGTCCACCTTCCTTCCACCCAATTTTCTCTTATCAGTGACCCTGTCACCAGGAAGAATCATTCGATGAATAATTCCAACACTGGCCTTCCACCGCGCTCCCTTCTCCAGCCTAACAAATTCCTAAAATGGCTTCCGCTTAATTAAAAATGAAAGAGCTCCATCTAGCTGTGTGGGAAACAGCAAGCGCACCCCACGATGGCAGGAAGCAAATCCATGCCATCCCCGGCTCCCCCTCTTTCAGATGAAGGCTGTGGAAAACGATAAGCCTAGCCCCTTGCTTGAAAAGTGGGGAGACAGTCCTCTGCGATCTGCAATAGGTAAATACTAACTCTAGGTACTTCTTTTTTTTTTCTAATGTTTTTTATTTATTTCTAGGAGAGCGAGAGAGAGAGAGAGACAGAGACAGAGACAGAGACAGCGTGAGCAGGGGAGGGGCAGAGAGAGAGGGAGTCACAGGCTGAAACAGGCTCCAGGCTCTGAGCTGGCAGTCAGCACAGAGCCCGACGCGGGGCTCGAACCACGAACCGCGAGATCATGACCTAAGCGAAAGTCGGACGCTTAACCGACTAAGCCACCCAGGCGCCCCTCAAGGTACTTCTTTAGAGTGACACTGGGTACATGTCCTGAGCTTCTTCAGTGCAGCCCAAATTTTAATTATATTTATTTGCCTCCTCTCCCCCAAATATATTTTAATATGAATACTTGGCATGCTCCACAAAATCTGCTAGGAAACAGAGATGCAAAGTTTGCAAATATTTGAGGGCAATTATACTACTTCCCGGCGCCCAGGGAAGGGGAGAATCTAGAGCACTTCTAACGGGAGGTCAGAAGAGGCTCAGGCTGGCCCAGTGCTGTCACTTCCCACAGCTCGTTAGGCTGCTCGGCCCATTGTCAGCCAGCCAGGGACACTCCTGGCCCACGAGCTCCCGAAGCCGTGAGCGAATCACCAGGCATCTGTCGGAGGCCAGAGGGCACACGGCACAGAGGACGTGAAGCCGGACGCCCTGTCCTCACAACCGTGGGCTTCAGGGCAGCTCTGGCAGGAAAGACACAGCCTGGCCGGGGTTCAGGGCTGTGGCCTCGCTCGGGGATCTCCAGTGAGGGCAGGGGTGCCGCCGAGGGAGTGGTGTGGGCTCCGCCCAAGCATCCCGGCTACTGTGCCGCAAGTCGGCCTGGCACGTCCCCGCCAGTTTGGAAAGAGTGGAGTTGAATCATTTGACAGGAGGCTATTGGATGGCATCCCAAGTGGCCGGGCCATTCCCTGTCTGGAAACGGTGTGAAGCAGGGACACCGGCTGGCGAGGGCACGTACCGCCCAGCGTCGTCCCCGGAGGAGGGAGGCCACTTGAACCACAGGCTGGCTAGGCCTGCAGAGAAAAGCCTGTTATTTTATTTTATTTTACTTTATTTTATTTTATTTTATTTTATTTTTTATATAGAATTGTGGGGGGTTTTTTTTCTTTTTTTAAGGAAGAGAGAGAGAGAGAGGGGAGAGTTCCAAGCAGGCTGCGTGCTGTCAGCACAGAGGCAAGAGTGAGGCTCGAACTCACAAACCGCGTGATTGTGACGTGAGCCCCAGAGTCCCAGGCTTAACTGGCCGAGCCCTCTGGCGCCCCGAGGAAAGGCTGTTGTAGAAGAGGGTTTGCAGAAGGGAGCCCCCCCAACCCTGGGGCTCTAAGGACGGGACACGCTCACCGGAGAGCCTGGAGCCCAGGCCTGGCCCCAGCGGGTGCTGAGCTGGTGGCTCAACACAGGAGGTCGGGACACCCCTCATCTGGGGGCAGCAGCACCCCCCCCCACTTCACGCCGGCTGTGTGAGGCCCCGGGGCGCCCTGCATGGGGCATGTGCACGCAAGGGGCCCCTCGGCTGCGGGGAGTCACCCGCAGCAGGGCGGGTCATGGGGAGGAGGTGAGGGACACTAAGTCGGGGAGGGGGTGGGGACGGGATGCTGGCGCAGGGGCACTAGCTCGGGGTACACTCAGCTTCCTTCGTTCCCATCAGAAAGACAGATGGCCGCGGACTCTGCTGAAAAGCACCATCCTGACTGCACTCTGCTGTTCTCCCCGGAAGCGCAGGCCTCCAAGCCACGCCCGGTGCTTACTTCTGCCACAGGACCCCTGTCCTAGCCCCTGGGGGTGGCGGGCAGGGGAGCAATGGCCGGATGGTCAGCACAGACCCAGCCCTCGGCTGCCCTGAGATGGCTCAGCTGGGATGTGAGCACTCACTGGATGGGCAGGTGGGGGCTCCAGAACGGCTGGACCAGCTCACGGTGGGTGATGGATGGAGGGTCCCAACCCCCAAGGGTGGCGTGAGCACGTCCGGAGGCAGGGAGCCATGGGGGGGAACCCGGGGTGTTACCTGGGTGCCCTGTCCCGTCCTGGGCATCGCTACCCAGCGCCCAGCACTCCCTGGCTCAGGCCCCACGAGCCCGGCTCCAGCGTCCCGATCTCCGCGTGGTCTGCTCCCCCTCAAGAAAGCACACAGAGAGCCCACCGTCCCCGCCCAAATTGCCAGGAAGAATCAAGTGACTTTGGTTTCAGGGTTGTTATAAAATGGTCTACTTTCAAATTCCCCGCATACGAGCCGACTTCCGCGTGTCCCGTGAACTACAAGGAAAATTCACACTGATGTCTGTCAGAACATTCCATGGAAATTAAATCAGATAAGCACTCGGGGCCCCTCCGGCCCGGGCTCTGCCGTCGTGGCTGGATATATGGAGAAGAGAGAGGAGAATGTCCTCTTAGCCGCCGTCCACGGGAGGGACCTGGGGCCTTTCCGAGCAGTCGGGTCCACGAGCACAAACAGCACTGCTCACCGCAAGGTCCCCGGTGCTTTCCAGAAAGAAGAGGTGGCTACTGGGGAAGAGAGGCCGTGGACGTTCTAGAGAAAAGGTAGAGAAGGTGGTCTCGAATGATGAGAGAATGAGGGCTTTATTTAGACCTTGCAAGCATAGGGCCATGGAGCACATGAACCGAAAGACAGGTGGCGGAGGAGGGGGCCCTTCATAGGGAAGTGTGTGCCGGGCACAGCACGGCCGTGACCGCCGGACGGCGGGTTCGTGATGGAGGGCGGCACCGAGAAGGCACCCGGCCCCAGCCTGGAGGACAAACATGCCCAGGTTTCACACGAGAACAATGCCCCCACCCCCACCCAAGTCCCAGGTGTCATCCTGCAAAGTTTAAACCCACTTACATCCCCCTTTCTCCCAGGCAGGACAGAATGCTTGATTTAGGGCCGCAGTTTGCTTCTGCAGTAAAGCTCCTGACTCCCACGTCCACATGCTTTCAAAATAGCCGCAAGTCCCACATGGGCAAAAACTATGTGCTCAGAAATGATAACAAGGAGGTCCGGGCTCTCCAGGTCCCTGCACTCTCTGGTCTCCCAGGCTCTGTATGAGTTTACTACCTATTAGACATAAAAAAATGTTTGTCCGTGTGTATCATTCCTATAAAAGTACGAAAGAACAGTTTCCCAGACAACTGCAGTGTGTACTGCATGTACAAATTGGAGTATTAAAGCATCATATTTTTGTTCCTTCCAGCATCCATAAAACCTCAGAAGCATATCCTAACCACCAAAGTGTTCTCCGCTATCATAATAATTCATTAGGTCATTGGAAGGCTGGTGCTCTCTGCAAATGATTTGCAGCAAAACGCAGAACGTCAGCCCTAACATGGGCTCCTGGCTCTCCTCGAACAGAGAATCAGTAACAAGAAATTGTCCCTTCTTTACGTGTGTCTGCCAAGAAGAGGTGGGGTTTCTTGGATCTAACTTAAAATTTCTACCCATTTCCCATCCATGACAGTTCTCCAATGAGAACTCTGTTTCTCTGGACATAAGGGTAGCGTGTGTGTGTGTGTGTGTGTGTGTGTGTGTGTGTGTGTGTGTGAGAGAGAGAGACAGACAGAGACAGAGACAGAGACACAGAGAGATGGGGGGAAGAGAGAGAGAGATTCTGCTATCAGTAAAAGCCACAGAAAATAAATAAGAGCCACAGAAGACCCTATCCCACATCTGGAGAATATTCAATAAAGATCCGTCTGCCATTTTCATGAGCATGATATCTGGCCATTTGAAAAGCTTCATGATCATCCCACAGGCGATGCTTTGTTAATGACCATGACAACTTCAGACTAGACAAAGCAATATTGGCTCAGAATGACTCATCTCAGAATGTGAGGGCACAGAGATCCCCATCTCAGAATGTGAGGGCACAGAGATCCCAGGTGAAGAACGGAAGAGTCTGTGGCATCCAGTCCACTCCAAAGGCCATTCTACACATCAACTTGGCTAGGCTGTAGTACCCAGGTATTTAGCCAAAGATTAATGTTGCTGTGAATGTATTTTTTGTATGAGATTAGCATGTAAATCAGTAGACTTCCAGTAAAGTAGATTATCCTCCATAATGTGGGTGAGCCGCATCTAATCAGTTGAACGCTTTAGAAAAAGACTGGCCTTTCTTGATGAAGGCGGACTTCTGGCAACAGATGCCCTTCAGGTCTGAACTGTGACAGTGGCTCTTCCCTGGCTTTCCAGGCTGCCGTCCACCCTGAAGCGATAAGAGTTACAGCCCCCATAGTCATGTGAGCCAGTTCCTCAAAACCTCTCTCCCTCTCCTTCCTTTCTCTTTCTTCCTCTCTCTCTCTCTCTCTCTCTCTCTGTATATAAGCCAAACATCTATGGCTTCTCACCTTCTCTGGGACCAGTCAAGTGGCTTTTACCAATGGTAACCGTGCTTCTCAGCCTTGGGGGTGGACAAAATGCTGCAGGCTCCTCCTGGGAGGGGGCAGGAGGTCCCTGAAGCAAGAAGGTGAGCGGCTCAGTCTGCACGCCAGCTCGCTTTAGGCCCACTTCCCTCACGGCGTCTCTTGTACCGTGTACTTCAGCACATCAGCCAACTTCCTGTAGAGGGAGACTGCCACTGAGTCAAGGCAGACCCAGCTCATTGGTGGCTTCAGGAGTTAGGAGGGTCTGGGGCCCAAGTCTGTCTCTAAGGGCTCACAGAAGCAGGGTCCCCAGGGGCATCCTGCAGGCAGGAGGCTCCCACAGCTGCCACCACAGAAGCATATGTGGGGTTTTCTAAGACAAAGGCCAACACAGACATTAGGAGGCATCGTAATAGGTGCTGACACTGATTGAAGCTGTCCACGGGCCAGGTGCTGTTCTGCGGGCTCTACGATCATGCTCATTGCACCTTCCTGACAGCCCCGAGGCACCTAGGATCTCCACTCTACATATGGGGAAACTGAGGCACGGGGCAGTTAAGTGGCTTCTCCAGGCCACAAGCAATAAATGGTGACACTAGAAGCCTGAGGACCCCACTCTCCAACCTCAGACCAAGAGTGGGTGACGTCGGAGACCCAAGCAGGTTGTTGAAAACAGAGTCACCTGTCAGTAAACTTGTGCCAAAGGAAAGGCGGGACCCCGCTCCCAGGAATGCGGATGGTGATGGAGGAACAAGAGAAGGCCTGTCCCAGAGCCGTCACAACCAGGGACACGGGAGGCTGCTCCTCACGTTGGATTTAAGTCCCAGCTCCCACGCTATTAGCTATGAGACGGAGGAACTTTCCAAACCCCTCTGGGCTTCATCTGAATACCGAGGATAATGATAGCCACTTCGCCTGGTTACTGTGAGATTTAAGTGTGAAAATAGGGTGGTCTCAGGGGAAATGGGCACTTGGGATTGTGCCAGGAACAAAATACAATCCTGGTTACGATACATGTGGCCCGAAGTCACTGCTGGACACACAGTGAGCATCTCTTGGCTGTCAGAACCACACCTAGAGCTCTCCGGGCACCAGGGTGGAAGGGGGAGGCATTTGTGGACAGGCAGATATGGGGTCTGCACCGGAGAGTTGGAGCTCACTCCCTGGACCTCTGTGTCCCTGTGCTGCACAGGGCCAGGCTGGAGAGAGGCTGTGTGATGGGATGGAGGAGGGTACCTATAGGGAGAGACACTCTGTAGAGAAAACAAATGGAGTAAACAGAATCCAGGCCTGGTCCACAGATTTGGACAACTTCCCTATGATCTCTGCTGATATATACGGTCACACAATCCAGTCATGCCTCAAAGCAGAATTTTTGGCTTAATCATTTGGGTGATTATCTGTACTCCCCTAATAAATCAGCCAACCATTCGGATTTATACCACAACATGAACAGGTTGACTTGACCTATGAGTTGATCTATTGATATAATAAAGCAGAGTATCTTAACTAGGACATGAGAACATCCTTTGAGATTGGGATTTACATGCCGGTCCACTGGGTAACTCACTAGCGCAAATAAATCTTACACACGGCACACTCATGTGGAGAAAACATCTTAAAATCCACCGATGAGTACGAAACAGCCTGTCAACTAGCACGCACAGTAGACATTATTTTAAGCTACCATCAGTTCGATGCCAGTAGGAAATCTTGGGTTTAAGCAGAGGCACTGTATGCTACACTCTAAATTTTCCCCACTTCCATGGCACTAAAGTGCTTTGAAACACAAGGAAGTTTTTACTACCAGGAAAATCTTACCAAGCTTTAGTTAAAAAAGCGTTGAAGCGTCTGAGGTAAATGGGGTTGTATAATGGAATAACTAATAGATCCTAAAATGAGAATAGCATAGTCGATCCCAGCCATAATGGTTTCTATTGTAATCATTCTGGATGTGCCCCATGGCACGTAATGACTCAACCCCTCCATGCTGGCAGCACCTGAAGGAGGCAGTCCCTCTGCCAGAAAGACTGTGTGTTAAGTATTATGTCTGGTCTCGCCAAGGGGATGACATGCCTTTCCTTGTTTTCGAGCAAGTCAGTTTCTTTGTGTCTCTCACATAGAGGAGCCCAGGGTCATGCCCTCCCCAAAGTGTTGCTACGTGCTGACCACCGAGCCCTAGGGCTCTGTCTCTGGCTTCCATCATGCAACCTCATCTTCACAAGCCAGAATAGATACCCCATTCAATCTCTTCCCAACTCACTGAAGACTCACTTAGATCAGTGAGTCCATGAGACATGGAGATTGAGGAATCTCAATAGCCCAACTCCATCCACTCCAAAAGGGAGCTTAATGCCCTTATGTTCCAAGTGGTCATAAATGTCCGTATTCAGGCACTCATTCTACTCTTTTTTTTTTAATTTTTTACAAATAGTTTACTGTCAACTTGGTTTCCATATAACACCCAGTGCTCATCCCAACAAGGGCCCTCCTCCATGCAGATCTCCCCCCTCCCCCCACACCCATCAGTTCTCAGTTTTTTCTCAGTATTCAAGAGTCTCTCCTGGTTTGCCTCTCTCCCTCTCCCCCACCACTTCCCCCCTTTTCTCCCCCACGGTCCTCTGTTAAATTCCTCCTAATCCTCCTATACGTGCAATCATATGGTATTTGTCTTTCTCTGCCTGACTTATTTCGCTCAGCATAACACCCTCAAGGTCCATCCATGTTGCTACACATGACCAGATTTCATTTTTTCTCATAGGCACTCATTTTACTCTTAAGCCATGCATAAGTAGTACGCCTCTTGAATTTAAAAATTTTAACACATATGGACCAAATAATCATATTAAATCCATAAAGGCTCTGATTGAACATGAACTGCATCTATCATAACGAGATCCAGTGATGAAACAAATGGTTTCCACAAGTGGAAAGTGTTAAATTTACAAAACGAGAGCTATTTGAAAATTGTAGTTATTGGAATGCTCACTGAATAGTTTCCCAAGGTTTACACAAGAGTCTGGGAGAAGAAATAAGGAGTCCAGTGGGAATAGGGCCTTTGGTTAGATCAATGGTTGGGATGGTTTTCACAAAATCTCTTCGTTTTGTTTGTGCTTTTTCTAAAATTTACTCTTCAATTTAATAGTGCCGAGAAATGCCATATATCAGAAAATTTGGAAATCAGTAAGTAAGTGTGGAGAACAGATGACAACAAAATTTTTGGAGGAATATGTCCATGGACATTTGGTCCATTTCTGTTGACCTGTATTGTATCAAATCCAATTTATTGAGTACCTGCTAAGTTCTAGGTAATCCCAGTGTTTCACATTACCTTACAAAGCAGACTATCATAGAGATGAGTGAACTAAGGTTCAGATAAGCAAAGTAGCTTGCTCGGTTATGGTCAGTTAGAGATAGTACCTTGATTTGAAGATAATTCTGTCATGTTTTGCTTTAGAAGTAACTGGATGTATGGATAAGAGCCGATCTGCTATTTCTCCAGATTGCATTCCATAGGGTGATTATCTTTATGGATATCTCCAGTAAGTCCTGCCTGCAGTCCTCAGGGAAAAAAGAGTAAATAAACAATAGTGATCCAAATATTTAAATCACGCAAATATTTGATTTTATCATGAATTTTGATTCCCTACAAAAAATGAAGCAAACTTTACATATTGCTGCAGATACTCTTCTGTTGTTGTTTTTCTTCTACTAGTCAGAGGAGAATTAGTAGCAGGACAAGAGAGAGGAGCTTCACATCATCCACAGAACGAGTTAGTCAAGTCTGTGAGACACAATGTGACAAAGTTATTATCCTGAAGTGTTACAATCACAGAGACAGTGTCCTAGAGAGTCCATGGTGCACTCTCTGTTTTTCTCTTTATGAATTCGAGGAGGTCACATCTTGGAGCGTCTGGGTGGCTTAGTCGGTTGAACGTCTGACTCTTGATTTCTGCTCAGGTCATGATCCCAGGGTCATGAGATCGAGCCCCATGTCAGACTCTGCACTGAGTGTGGAGCCTGCTTGGGATTCTCTTTCCCTTTCTGTCTCCTCTCTCCCTCTACCCCTTTCCCCCGTTCACTCTCTCTAAAGAAAAAAAAAGGAGGTCACATCCTATGTGCTTCCCAATACCTTCTCATTTTATTCAACCAGTATCCTAACGGTTCAGGGACACAGGAATATGGGCCCTTCCAAATAGTAGACCACACATGGTGAATATGGCCTGGTTGTTAAGAATTCTTTCAATGACATATCCTAAATTTCTAATAAAATTCTAACAGCTCAAAACAGATGACATCAAATTTTATTACATTAATTTAAATTATTCTATTATACTAATAATTAGTTAAGGAATCATCCCAATCAGATGTGGTAGAGGAATTGAGAATTGAAATTATTTTAGCTAATCAAGGAATACCACTTCATGGAAAATGGATGAGGAGGGCATGGTGAGAAGTCTCAGAGAATCCTACTCAACAGCTAATATGCCAGCTCTGATTTAGGAAAGAGTAAATGCAGAAGGGGTGACACTGGATGCAAGAGCACGTTTTCCTTTCAGAAGTAGTGGGTGGAAAGTTTCAATGAAAAATTACTGGGGTTACATTCGACTGTAACATTTTGTTCTTCTAAGCAGTCTGTTTTCAAAGCATATTCTTATTCCAGGGCTCATTGCTCATGGAATTTCAGACTGATTTGTTGCTTTCCTTTATGCCTGAAACACGGGTAATATTTTGAATTTTTAAAATGCATTTCATTCCTACATTCTTAGAGGGGGCATTGTTTCAGGATGTTTTGCACACTCAGTTAATGATCCATAATAAAACCCCATTATCACTCAGGGTTGTCTGTGTTCAACTTCATAAAGAACTGATAGAAATCTTTGTTAGTAGAAAATATAATGCTGGGTTTAGTCATGTATAATCATGAAGGAAGAAGTAGCTAGCCCCAGCCCTCAGATAAGGAAATAAAGCTCTGGAAATCCCAAGAAGGTATATATGCTACCTCATATACCCATCCATCAACATTGTCTAATTGGGAATTTCTCCATGGCCTCCTGAGAGTTTGGTTCAGCCTCTCCTTAAGTGCCATAGATCAAAAAGCTACGTGCCAGTTATTTCCATTGTTAAGTTGCTGTATTTTATCTCCACTTTGTTATTTATATGTCAGCTCTGTCCCAGAGGGCCCTCTGAGGACTTCATAGGCTAGGAATGTTGCTCAGAGTGGTAAGACTGAAGTTCTACCTAAGTGATCCAAATATTTAAATATTTGTGCATAAGACTGTCCTAAGATCAAAAGACTGTACCTTGGTCCCAATGAGAGATCCTGACTCTTCTGACATTCTGGTGACTGTGTATGAAGAGGTCATTATTCTATGGACATATCACCTTTATGAAAAAGGAAAGAACAAACACATTAAGAAGGTTGATGATATAAATTCAAACATAGCCTTACTGTATCAGGCAGTGCAAAGTCAGAGCTGTGAAAATCAGCTTATGAATTATTCCAGAGAAAGCTGATGAGTTCTTTTTGGACTTTAAAACCTTGAAGCTACATCGTCTTCTGACGTTGGGACATTTTAAAGATAAATATGGCAGTTTTTATGATATGAGGACATAAATGGGGTTGAGCCATAAAGGTCATATCATTAAGAGAGGTCCAGAGGCAATCTTCACTTTCTTAGGAAGCAGGAATATTGGAAAGAAGTTTTCACCCACAGAGATGTACGTCACAGAATCTGAAATCACCATTTCCTGCTCCTGGTTGATGGAGCCTTCCTGGTCCTCACCACTTAGGAAGCAATGGGAAATCCTTCAAGAAGTAAATCTCATGTGCTTATGAAATTTTATTCTGTGCATCTGCATGCACTATAAGGGACTTCTATCTACTTCACCTGTGGGAATTAAAGGCACAGTAAGCATAGGCTGCCACAGAGGACCAGACGGAGGACATACTGCCAAAGGATGTGCCAATTAGAAAAGACCAGGTTCACTAAGGGATTTGGAAAAGGTTTCCTGACGTGATTTCTGGTATTTCCAGAGCTATTAATCTCCTGCCTTTGAAAAGCACTCATTTATTTCAATTTCTTCCTAACCCTTTTTCCCCTGTCTCTTAAGAATGCTGAAAGTACCTTGATTTATTGTGTTCATCCATCAACAGAAGAGTAACAACATACTCCTTCAGCTTTTGCTTGGAGGCCAGAGATGTCAAGTTCGAGGATGGGGACCCCAGCGACACCCCTGATATGGAGAACACCTGCTTATAAGGCATCATTTACAAGATACCGCTGCATCCAAACACCACAGTCTTCACAGGAGCACTTTAGGGGCCTCAAAGCAGGTTGTATATGAGTGGAAGGAAGCACACTCAACTCCCAAAACAAATGGAGGGCACGTGCCTTTAAAATCACTCAAGAGCACTTTGAACAACCAAATTGCTGAACAAGGCGGCAGGCAGGCGGTAGGGGGCATTGTGGAACCAATTCACTGGGAACCCAAATAGGACCAGTGAACTGGAGAGCCTGGTCCGAGCTCCTAAGTAAAAAGAAATAGGCACTTCCTCCCTCTCCAGTCTCAGTGGAGGCTCTTCTACACACTCAATACTGGTCTGTTTGCAAAGGGCTCTGAGATTTCAATTACTGTACTCTTTCCCCTCACTGGTACCCTTGCTTAAAAAATCAATGGTAATGCAATTGACTGAGGTGGTTTGCTCTCTTCAAAAGCTTGTCTTCATCTTGAATTGCTTTGGTTCAGAAAACATTATGAGGACAGACTGTCCTGATTTTATTCCTCATGTTCAGGAAACAAGTCATTGAAGGAGCAGATTTTTTTTCTAAGTAATAAAATATCATTACACGGAGGGAGATAATGAAACAAAATACGGCTGAAAAAAGTCATTTACTGTTAGGGCCGTAACTGGGAGGATAATCTTCATGAGACGTCTGGTAATGTTTATTTGATTTAAAAAGGAGAAACTGGTATCATCACAAAACTTGGTAATAGGAATAAAGCCATTAAGGATGTTACAATGCCAGCTTAAAAAAAAACTATGCCCACTTCTATATGGGATAGAAGTGATTTGGAGGGAATGTTTGCCTATGGTAAAGGTGGTTTTGGTCAATCCTCAATCCGTTAAGACTGGGCACTCGAGGGGCGCCTGGGTGGCTTAGTCGGTTAAGCGTCCGACTTTCGCTTGGGTCATGATCTCGCGGTTTGTGGGTTCGAGCCCCACGTCGGGCTCTGTGCTGACTGCCAGCTCAGAGCCTGGAGCCTGTTTCAGTCTGTGACTCCCTCTCTCTCTGACCCTGCTCACGCTGTCTCTCTCTCTCCTAGAAATAAATAAAAATATTTAAAAAAATTAAAAAAAAAAAAAAAGACTGGGCACTTGGGAACATGGTGTGGCCCTGACATTCCCCTGACACTAACCATAAGGAAGCAATTAACACCAAGAAAGCCATAAGAACCAAATGCATGAAAATGCCATGGGACTGTTGAGTTTTTAATGTGAACAAACAGGTTTATCTAGATGGTGAACAAGATGAGTCTTCCAGGACCAGCAGCCAATAGGATTAAAACGATGTCATCCCTGGAAATGAGCAGGATTGGACTTCTCCAAAAAACCATCATCTCTTGCTCTCTTGGCAAGAAGCCCCACTGATAGACAATGTTTTTCTCAGGCATGTCTGAGAAACACATCCAGAGGCTCTGACTGTCACTGCAGGTGAATTATCTCCCATGCTACCAGCAGCACTCACTCTGTAGCTGGCCTGTCCCAAGCCTCTGGTCTTGGGTGGCCCATAAGAAGTAAGGAGGAGCAGGGCACCTGGGTGGCTCAGTCAGATAAGCATCTGACTCTTCATTTCAGTTCAGGTCATGATCTCACAGTTCGTGATTCAAGCCCCATGTGAGGCTCTGTGCTGACAGCTCAGAGCCTGGAGCCTGCTTGGGATTCTCTGTCTCCCTCTTTCTCTGTCTCTCCCCCACTCATGCTCAGTCTGTCCCTCATTTTCTCAAAAATGAATACCTATTAAAAAAGAAGTAAGGATGAGTAGGTGGAAGAGAATGATAGGCCACAAGACGAGCCATTAAACGACGACAGCGCGAGAGATCTTAGAACCCTTCCCGCGATAACGTAATTAGGTGAGTCAAAGAACAAGTTACCATATGTCCACTCCTCTTCTTCCAGAGTTTGTAGTCACAACCTGAAACCTTTGGCTCAGCCCTCTTCTTTCCTAGTACAGATAATGAATTCCAAAGTTTGAAGCCCATGAAATCCTCTGCTTCATATTTTTGGTGCAAAGTGAACACATCTCAGTAGAATCCGTGACAAACATGACCCCATCATAATGGCTCAGGGGTGCATTTTTAAGGGATTAAATGTAGCCTTTATTTACAACATAAAGCATTCCATCTGTGTAAAGCAGAGAATTTTAATGGGGAAGAGAGCCAATCTCATTACAAGTCTCCCTCCCCTGGTCAGAACTTGTTGCCTCATTTTTTCCCAAGTGTCTTCTTGAGGTTTTTCTATCCCATAAATAACTCTCTGTAGGGCTCAGCACTGGATAAGAGTACTTGCTCCCTCCTTTCAAAAAGGATTAAAGTAAAACGTAATCCTCATTTTCATTACAGTATTCAAGTCACAGGATTTCCTCTTTTCTACTTTGATGTGTAGGAGAGCTGACTGAAGATGACAAACACAGACACATGAATAGCACCTGAAGTATTGCATTTCTTATTTCCGATGGAGCAACAGCCAGCTGCGGGTAGCCCCCAACGGACACCATCATAGGGCCCCTCAGAAGCCTCTACTTAGCAACATTCAAGAGATTAGGTGAAGAACAAGTTGAATCTGTGTTGTTTTCCATCAGGACAATAAGAATCTCCATTCTCCAATGGAGAATAGGAAAGCATTTTGGAAAGAGTTAAGTTTTCATTCACTCAGTGCCATAATCTCATGGAAGATTAAATAGGATCAAAATAAGCACAGGTGGCCCCACCTATGATGTCATTTATCTTCACAACAAACTAATGAGATAAATCTAGAAGGCTTGAGAAAAATTAAAAGGCAGCTCTTATTCGCCACCAAAATCATCCACTGTCAGCAGGATATGCTTTGAAAACATGAAGCAACAGGAGTAAATGTTGAAAGACATAACCAGCTGAGATGAACATACATCTGTGAGACAATGGCCTGGAGAGAAGCAGCTCTAGTGTGTGGCCACGCTACAGACCGAAACGGAGCTTGCTCCATGATCCCAGCAAATCTGACCCAAAGTAGACTCGTATTTTGTGGCTTACTAGATGAATGAATGATTGAGGGTTTGAATTAATTTAGTAAGATAATATGTGTCAAAGTTCTGTGTAAACTAGTTTAATAACTAGCTTGAAAATTGTACTTATGTCATAATAGCTATTGTGTAGAATACTCAGTAATACTCAATGCACTTTTGTTCTGGACACACTGGCGTGGGATCTTCCCTAAGCAAGACCATGATAAGAATATTCACCATCTTCCCTCCCCCATCCTTTCCTCCACAGCAATGTTTCGGAGGCCCTTTGTATTATTTTCTCCAAATCTCACCTTCTCTTTTTGCCAAAGGATCATAAAAATTACCTCATCATCTTTCAGTTCTTCAGTGTGTTGGTCTCCTTCTTCCCATGGACCCTTTGCCTTGCTCTTCCCTCAGCCGGGGCTGCTCCTGCCCAGATCTTTCCATGCCTGGTCACATCCTGCTGTAAACTTCTCTGCCTGAATGTCACTGCCTGCCAGACGCCATCTCTGCCCAATCCCGCCAGAGCCAGCACTGGCTCCCAAGCCCCCATGTCTGCCCCGGCCCTTTCTCTGCTTCGTCACCCTTGCTGGAACGTGGACTCACCTCATTTGTTTCTGCTTCTCCCTGGTCCATTTTCGCCCCCGAAGCTGGGGGAGGAGGGCTTGACTGGCCTGGATATCCCTGAATCCTACAGGTGCTCGCAGTCGTTCACTGGCGGGCTGGGTACAACTCCAAAGTCAGTGTTCTGTCCCCCGCCTCCCCTGAAGTCAGCTTTTTCTGCCTGTTTCATGCCTCTCTCTCATATTATCTCTCAGATAATAAAGGGCAGCCTGGATACAAAGCGTTGTCTCATTTTGGGGCCTTGACCAAATCTTTCACCTTCTGTATATCATACGGTCACTTACCCTTTTGTGTCCCATGAATGCAAAGGGGAGTGAAACGGGGAGGTATATGCTGTAACTGAAACAAAGCAAACATGAAAATCAGCCCAATGTGGTTTACAGGCTTCTTAGTGGAAAAGCTCCACCTTTTTTAATTTTGCTTCCTAACCTATGAAACAGATGACCATTTCCCACTGAAAACGTAGGGCAGGGAACTTGGGTCCCTAGCGTGAGTTTTCACCCTTCTGGTCTGTTTACTGGCATAAGTGGCCCAGGCCACTTAGAACAGAGAAGGGACCTCTTGTTTTGGTCTCAGGGCTATTTGCTCGCTGGGAGGGCTGCTCTTGACAAGGAAAGAGCACAGACTACCACCTGTTAGACCCCGTGTGAGGTGGTCCCTTTCAACATGACGTTAGTAGCACTTTAACGATTCAGACAGAAGGGCTCCAGCTGGTCATGGAGCTATAGGATGCCCTTATTAGGAGGTGCGTCATATAAATATAGATGTGTACATAACATAAATATAGATCCCCTTAGAGCACACTCTGTGCTGTGTTCTCTGCACAGGGGAGAAAGAGCTCACTCATTTCAGTAGAGGATGCCCCGTCCCCCGCACCCCTCAGGAAATGCAACTTTTTTTTGAAGTTCTGATTACATTTGCAAAGGAAAAGTTAAAAAAAGAAAACTTCATTTTGTAAGGAACAATTACATTTAAGATTAATGCATAGTAGCATTCTACATTTTTTAATCAAATGTTTTTAAAATTAGCAAGGATAAGCCTTCGGTGAGATAAGAAAGTAAAACTAAATGAAAAACAAACCAGAGCAATTCATTTCCATCTGTTTACCTGTTCTGGAAGCCAATGTGGGTGTTGGAGAACATCTGGAAAGAGGCCACATGATGGTTTTCCACAAATAAGCCCCGAACTCCTTGGACATAAACTGTCTGAATCCAAAGACCGGCTTTCTGTTACTTTGGCCCAGTTCCACAAAACGACTCATTTCCTTGGGACTCCATCAGGAAAAGTTAAACACAGCCCTTTTTTTTTTTTTCATAGCCTTCTTTATTTTTAGATTACAAAAGTAGTATCTACTCAATGCCCACAGCTTGGAAAACTCATAAAAACATGAAGATATTTTTATAATCATCTGATATTCATAAGACTCCACTCCCCACCATTATAATCACCACTAACGTTGGTACATCTTTCTGTTATTTCTCTGTGTCCACACGCACACATCAGCTTTTACGTCCCAATGATGTCTTTCTGTGCACACTGCAAGGGGTCTTCCCTTAACAACACCTTGTAAAGCTGTACCAGGTTTGAAACATCCCCCTCTGGCCTGATATTTATTGATTGTATAGGGTTCCACTTATTGGTTGTTACCACTTCTCAGAGCCACAGTTTTAATTTTGGAGTCTTCTGGTTGCTTCTACTTTTCTGTCTATCTATTATCTATCTATCTATCTATCTGCCCACCATCTATCTATTTTTATATCTATCTATCATCTATCTATCATCTATGTACTTACCTCATATATGTTCTATACATTATATAAACAGTACATATAAAATTTATGTGCAATCTTTAGTACTTAATGTTGTAGATATTAACTTGCCTACCCGACATCTATTTTCTCCTCTTCCTTGCTAACATGGTTTTAATTTTGTCCAATGTGGGAATATCTCCAGCTAATTATTTCATCTCCCATGTGACAAGGTCTGGTCCATACAGTGGGAACAGAGGGTGCTAAGTGGTACTTCTGAGACAGTCCTTTGGTGGGGGAGTACATGTGGCTCCCCTCATTCGCATGGTTCTGTGCATTTGCTTTGTCTGCTCCTATTTTCCTGCCTGGGAAGCAGATGCAATGAGTAGAGATAAGCAGCCATCTTGGGACCATGAAAGCCACCTGCTTAGGAGAAAGTGGTGGAAAGCAAGGGTGAAACTGGATTTGACGACATGATAGGGCCGCCAGTCTACCCCTGGCTCCTTGCCTCCAAATTTCATGTTATACAACAAAAATATGCTTCTATTTGATGGAAGCTATTGCTTTCTTTGACTTTCTATTATTCAAAGTAGAACATAGGATGCTATCCATAGTATAATTCATAATACCAGCCACTTAGAGTTGCTAAACATGAAATCTTCCAAATGGAATAGCAAGATCTCAGGCTGCGCGATTTTATAGACTTCCGATTCTCATCATCCCTTTACTTCTCAGAAAGTTTTAATCAATATTAACTCTGACCAGCTATGCATGACAGTGTGCATCAGCCATGACCACTGTTGTACCTCTTCTTCCCCAACCCAACTCCATAGGAATAAATGTGCTTCCTTGTTACTTTCACTTCAGTTTCTTTGTGTACTGATAAATTCAAGCATGGTTTGGTTCCAAGCGTTTTCTTTACATTTTAGTTCTTCTTCTGTGAACTTATCACTTGTATTGTACTCTCTTTCCTATTATTTTTAAATGTAAGGTCAATCTGGGGATTTCTATTGTAAGAATTATTAGGAGAAAACATGTAGACCAGCCCTCAGTTTGAGTAGATGACTGTGGCTCCTGGAAATCTCTGTCCTGGGTGAGCACACTCTGGGCTAAAAGAGGGTAGGTAGACAAGTTGGTGACTTGTCCTAAGTAAATCCAGCCATCTAAGCTGGAAACACGAGATGCTTGCTATAGAGTGAAAGCTCTCAGGGTGCCTCTGAGCCAACCCTGGGCTGCTGGGGGTCATGTGATGCTTATGATCCTTCGGGGAAGTGAGGATGTTTCTCTGAAGATGTGAAGATAAGAAGAATCGCCATACTTTTCCAGTATCTCATTTCCGAGGTTCCAAATGTTTCTTCTCCCCTCACACTCCTATCTTGAAATGTTTGCATCATGCCTGGGACCTTTCTTTCTTCAGATAAACTGAGACAGCTGTGTGGCTTCCCCCCATTCCCTTCTCAACACACAGGGCAGTGTAATTAGCCAGTGTCGGCAAAATTCTTTTGGATCCTTGAAGATCAGAAGGTGAGCTCATTCCCCAGAATTTCAGTCTAGTATTGTCAAGGAAATTTCGCAGCAAATTTTAGGGGAAGCATAAAGGATCCTTTCTATTACACAGAAACAAAATGCCTGTTGCATAACTCAACTCAGAGAGTCAGGTTACATGATTTCTCCTACTTCTAACCACAGTGCCTAAGTAAAGTGACTGGGCAAACATCCCAAACAAAACAAACCCAACTGCCCAGGTATTCCATCAGTGATGGACGGGGCCCAGCGGGACCTGAGAACACCAGGGGATTGCTGTTACATTGGGCTCCAGGCGGGTGGCTCCTGGGCCGGTGTCCCTCCCTTATTTATATGCACTCACCACACCGGCCGCTGAGCAGTTCCTCAGCATGACATTACACTAGTGTGCAACAGAGTGGGCTGAAAGTTCTATGACTTCTCAACATCATCAACGTGGACTGTAAACCTAGTCTAAGCTCAGTGTCAGTCACATACTGAGTGACCACACCCAGCAGCTTCTGACCCAGAGGTAACAATCTGTGGCTCTTGGGTCTACTTCTTTCTCCCTCCCCCTTCTCAGCTAGGCTCTTGTCATGTCATATATGAATTACTACAATATGTACCTCTTCCCTCACCCCAGCAGTGACCCCCTTCCTCATTATTTTCTTCAGTTTTATTTCTACAGCACCCTCTCCATTAGAAGCAGTCCCTGGCAACAAAAAAGTGAGTAAAAACACAGGTAGATGAGCCTGTAATGCAGAGACATAAAGCCATCTGGTTTCCGTCATTTCTTGAGCAGTTCGCCACCCAATTCCCCCTTCTTTCCAAATTCAGGTAAGGATCTGCCTAGGGAAGCCAGCATAGGGTCTGTCATTTCAGAATTTTATTTCCACAAAACTACATTTCCTAAAGCTGCATTGCTTTAGAGTCATTATGTATCAGGCCCTTGCAAAACTTCCTGCTCTGTCAGAGACCATCTCTATCTCCTTCATTCAAGCTCAGTATCTCCAAATCACTTCTGATTCTTCTTTCAACCTCGTCCTCAACATCTATCTCCAGAACCACAATAATACAGACTTCTGGATCTGGAAGATTCACAGGGGTGCTGAGGCTGTAGCTCAGTACCGTAATGCGACCACTCAGAAAGCAGGATCCGGAGAAGATGGAGTGCCTTGTCCACAGAACCACTGCTGCAGAAGAGAGTTGTCTCTTCTCAGAGAAGCTCGTGGACTCCATGACTGGTGCCCTTCTCTTGTTTCCCCTTTGCTTCCTGATGGATACAGTGCAGACACCATCACTGTGCCCTCTCCCCAAAGTGTCCTAGATCTCAAGATGGCCTACTGGTTGATACCAAATCTTTGAAACTAGGGCTTTGGTTATATCACCTTTGGTAGACATTGAATCGGGGATAGAATTTAAGCCCAAGCGTGATGTTTTAGCTCTTACACTACTCTCTCACAATATGTACCCCAATCTTTTGTTCCAATCAAATTAGTACCCGCACCTCTCAGTTTCTCCTCAGACAACACAAGTTACTCATTCCCTTTGTGTTTGTCTAAAGTACTCTGCACACAATAGACACAGAGCCTTTCCTCTGAGCACTTCATTTACGGATTTACCCTGCATCACATGTCCCTTCTTTAGAGAACTTAATAAATGTGGCACCTATTGTGGTGATCAAGCATCTCAAAGTTCATTGAGAAGGGACATGTTTCCAGACTTGGGCCAGACACCAGGGAAATAAATATGAATGAACAAATAGCTTCTGCCCTCGGGATTTCTCAGTAAATAGAAGCAGAGATGTAAACATATTATTGCAATGAAGTGTAATAAATGCCATGAGAATTAGGCCAAATTCCAGCGTGGCCACAAAAGAGATGCAATAAATTCCCTCTGGGGAAGTAAGGGGACTTCCAGGGGTAGCGAATGTGTGGCTGGGCTTGGTGGGTGAGCAGGCATTCTCCTCTGAGTAGAAGGGGAAAGACATGAAGGAAGGGCTTTTGTAAATTCTGATGGGGGGCTACGTGCAGGCTCCATAGCTACAGTATTAGAGGGAGATCAAGGCAATGGCCATAGAGTCAGGGTCCAAAGAGTTGGGGTCGCACCCTATGGACAAGAAGACACTGAAATACTTTAAGTGGAAGGAAGGGGATGATATTTGCATTTCTTGAAAACCCTCCCAGCTGCAGAATGAAAGATGATTTAGGAAGCAGGACTACGGGCCAGAAGACCATTTTGTGCTCAGAGCAAGAAGAAACACACACAAAAACATTCATACTTGGAGCCAAGTGGTGTTTTAAGGCCATATCTTAATCTGATATATTCTGAGTTGATGGAATACTTGAATGTAGTGTAAACATTTGTGGCAAAAACAAAACAAAACAAAACAAAAAAAACACAACCCGGGGGAGAAACTAACTAACTTAGGTTTGCTTTTCCCTGTTATGGGTATAAATTGAAGGTGATTTTTCCTTCCCTAGGGCCTTCCTGGTCTGAAGAGTGTCAATAATAATTTGTGTTTTAAGGTCAGTTGGGATGCACCCAAAAGTCAGGAGTGGGATTCGGAAGTATGTGGCACTTGAGGAAAGCTGGGATCTGAGCAGCATTAGCCCCAACACAGGGGTGGAAGGAGGAAGAAGTAGTAGAAGATTCCAGAATACTTGTGATCTGCATACTGCTTCCACCCAGCAGCCTAAGAAAGACAGACCCTCTGATGAGGCGTTGTGTATAGATTTGGCTGTAAGTAGATGGAGGGATGGAAAGATCCTGAAGACCTACAGCCTCGGGAATGCCAGGGGAGACAGCCCTATGCCCATATCTGGTGATGAGGAAACAGCACCCTCTCCTTCTACTGCATTGTGCGGAGCCACTCAAGACCCACCTCGAGGAACTTGAGGAACTTCTCCTGTCCCCAGACACTGTGAGCCACAAAGGCCCCTCAGCCCAATCAACATGGTTAACTCTGGGAATCAAATTCATATCTTTTCTCTTTTATATATTTCTGTTTTCTAACCTCTCAGCTGCTGAGTGGTATAGAGGGAAGGACCCTGAATGGAAGGCAATTTAGGTTTATCCGCAGATGACTGTACTCAGTATCGAATTTTTTTCCCTGGATTCTCAGCCCTTGGTACCTTGCTACTCAGTGATGCTTTCATTTTGCTCTACGTTTAGGAAACTGCTGAGGACCAACCTCTATGCTTTCTCTCGACATCTCACCAGAGGCTTTCTTATTCCTGGCTTTTTCCCTCTGGAGAAACTCAGCCCCAAGGACTGGGAACGCACCACTGTATGACAGTTAAGCAAGACCCGTAAACTATCTACATTTGAAACCTGGCCATCCCATTTACTAAAGTCATCACCTCAGGTACGTAACTCAACCCCTTTTGCCTTAATTTCTTCATATACAAGATAATATTTTATCTATTTCATCCTTTCTCAGCTTGTCAACAAAAAGGACATCACCCAGGACTGCATGATGACTCCTACGCTAAATACCTGTCCCATGGGTTTAGGAAAAGTGAGGAAGCAGTTGTCCCTAATGCCAATGACAATGAAGACACATGTCCCCTGGGGTCCCTGGTGCATCGCTCCCCATCAGGAATGAGTTACACACCCATTCAGAGAATGGCCTTCCTGCCCAGCTGGGGAAAACTGATGAGCAAGGAGAGAGCAAAACCCCGCAATATTTTCTGCTCCCGGATCTCTGCACAAAGACAGCATCTACGATTAAGACTCCAAGACTCCAGGGAAGAAAGCTGACCTAGGGAGCCAAGAAGGTATGTTGAGCGTTAGCTCCAGAATCAACCAGAAACAGCTGCGAGGTCTCTGAGGCGACCACTTGGTGATGCAGGGGACCCCTGGCATTACTGGACCCTTTTCTCACTTTCTTTCTCAAAGACCTTGGGTTTCGTTGGCCGTTCCCTGTTTTCTGGGCCAGGAGCTTTGCCATAGATTTTCTGAGAATCTTAGTGAACGTCGTTTGTGTCCATCTGAGCTTGTTTGGTGCGTAGGTTATTTTCTCCCTTTGCTCCTTGTCTTTATTAAAGCTGACAAATGGGGAAGAAAATGAAAATGAAAAGAACAAGCCCAGTATCACAGGCTGCTGGGAAAATAGCTTCTATTTATAGCCGGGTACATTTTCAGACATGTAAACACCTCTGCTAATCGCTACCCTGCAGCAAGGCCCTGGGGATGGTTGAACTGCCCTGGGAAGTTGGCAACCACTCACGGCAGAGCAGGGAGAGGCCTGCGCAGGCTCACCGCGCTCCAAGCTGTGCTCACAAACAGTGGGGAAGGAACTGTGTGTCCCGCCCGCCCTGCTGAACAGCAGAGGGGCACATGGGCCCCAGTCCTCTCCCAGAGGGAGTGGAATCCTGGCACCCACGGAAGCTTCGGCAAGGTATAATCAAGAAGAGCCTGGCCAAAGCACCCTTAATTGGGCCAATCTAGCTGACACCATAATAGCAGAAACTCCCACCTGGAGTGGTGGCTTAGCAGACTAGCTGTGTGATCCTGGGTAGGAAGCCTGTCAAGTAGGAGGCTGGATGTGCTCACTGGTGAGCCACGACCACGGCCACCATGCCAGGCAAGCATGAGGATTTATCGAAACAGCGCAGGTGCCGTGTGGCCCCCTGAGAAGCCATGACCTTGGCGTCCAGGGGTCTGGAAAGGCTCTGTAGGCAAAGCGACACCTCAGTGCGGAATTGAAGGATGCTTAGAAGAAACCAAAAGGCCAAAGACATGGCTTTTCCCATCAACTCACTCCACGGGGAAAATCAAAGCATATAGAAATATCCTCTCTTTAGAGATGATGGATTTTCTGCTATTCTCTCCAGCCAGCGAAAGAAGTTCATTGTTATACCCTCTGGGTGCACCAGGGGAAAGTATTTGGGCCTCTTTCGATGCTGAGGCCTAAAGGCAGTAATGAGGGAATCATAAAATTTTATGAATCCGGAGTTAAAACCCCAGTTTTCCAAATGTCCTACTTACATGGAAAAAATAAACACTTGCTTAATTTATTTTTGGTCCAAGGAGTAGAGACATGATTTGAGCATAGATAAATCTGGTTAAAAAGATGATTCTCCCTGGTATTCGATATGGCTGACAGCAGCACCCATGTATTCTCAATGTATTTTAAAGCTCCGAGGTATCGAATCATGTTTTTGAGTCTCATATACTCATTTCTGACTTGGTTCAAATTACTCTTTTTATTTATTTTTAAAAAATAATTTATTGTCAAGTTGGTCTCCATATAACACCCGGTGCTCATCCCCACAAGTGCCCTCCTCCATGCCCATCTTCCCCCTCCCCCCCCACCCCATCTGCCCTCAGTTTGTTCTCAGCATTCAGGAGTCTCTCATGAGACTCTCCCCCACTATTTTCCCCTTCTTCTCCCCCATGGTCCTCCATTAAGTTCCTCCTAATCCACCCATATGTGCATACATATGATATTTGTCCTTCTCTGCCTGACTTATTTCGCTCAGCATAACACCCTCAAGGTCCACCCATGTTGCTACACAGGCCAGATTTCATTGTTTCTCATTGCCATGTAGTATTCCATGGTATAGATAAACCCCATCTTCTTGATCCATTCATCTGTTGATGGACACTTAGGCTCTTTCCATGTTTTGGGTATTGTTGAGAGTGCTGCTTTGAACATTGGGGTACATGTGCCCCTATCACTTTAAAAGGCAGTAGGACCTAAGAGTTGACTCAAAACCAGCAGGACAATCTCAAAACCCTGCCCTGTTTCCCAGCTGTGGCCCAGGAAACCCAAGCATGTTTCCAGAATGTGTCTTAAGGATTTGGCTCTGTTAACGTGCAAAATCTCCAGAAAGGAATAGTGCTCGAAAACTCTACGTGTTCATGATAACACGGTTTCAGGGAACACAGTCCCAGAGAAGAAAGTGAGAAGGTAGAGTGGGTGGACCCCAAAGGGTGGGGACCAAAAACATGTGAAGCCGAGGCTGGGGTCCAGAAGGTGGCTCTCATTCTTTCCAGCATCTTCCCCCCGAGTTGACCTGGTTCGATGGGTTGAGCCTCCAGTCTGGGTTTGGATAACACTATTGACCTCCTGGTCCCCTTGCTGGAGTATTTAAGCCTTCAAGTCATACTGCACCCTCCTGCACACTGTATTCTCATCTAAAATGGAAATATTATGATATAATGATCTATTAGAAATGAGAACTGGGCATAGGAAGCACTGATGAGTACCCCAGAGTGCCTCTCATGTTTAAGCAGCTACAAAGGACCCACATTCTCCTCAAAGGAAACCCTTCATGGCTTTATCTTCTTGACAAGTAATATTAGCATTGGATGATTTGGCCCCAGTCCCAACAAACAGAGTGTGCAATCAAGTGATTCACAAAATAGGAAATACAGGGACACCTGGGTGGCTCAGTTGGTTAAGTGTCCAACTTTGGCTCAGGTCATGATTTCACAGGTGGTGGGTTCAAGCCCCACATCAGGCTTTGTGCTGACAGCTCAGAGCCTGGAGCCTGCTTCGGATTCTGTGTCTGCATCTGCCTCCATCCCTCCCCCACTTATTCTCTCTCTCTCTCTTTCTCTCTCTCTCTCTCTCTCAAAAGTAAACACTTTTTAAAAAAACTTTAAAAAAACAGGAAATACAAATGACTAACAAACACAGGAAAATGACCTCACTGAACCTTAAAAATAAGACAAATATCAATTTTTACCTGTTAACATCAGAAAAGCTAAGAGACAGATTTCCGACCGTTGGAAACCTATACAGTTGCACATATATCCGATTTGCACAACCACAGTTAGAATGTGCTTTATAAAGCCTTGGAAATGTTGTTTATAAGACATTCCTCAAAAATGGGGAAATACTCATTATATTTAAATATATATTTGAATAGACCAAAAGACTGATAGAACTATAACAAGATGTCAATGACGGTTATCTCGGAATCTTGAAGTTATATATTTTTTCCTTCCTTGTGCCTTATTCTATTTTCCCAATTTGCTATAAATAGCATATGTTTGTAATTAGAGGAAAAATGAAACAGTCTCAGTGGAATAGCTCTAAATGTTCAAAACTCCTTGTTTGTCTATCCCAGGGTTCCTATGGGACATCATCTTTGAGCCTCACCAGAGTGTGTTAATCAATTTTTGTGCTTATAGGTGGAACAGCCTGGAAAACATTATCCACAGTTAAAACAATCAAGAGCCCTATATTCACTGTTTTGTTTTATCAGATGATACTGTCCCCTATTGCTCTGCTAACATTTAGAGATTTGGAAGTAGATTCAGGAGGTGACACTAACTTGGTTGTTTAGCTATATTGCGTGTAGTTCACACACAGTTGTAAGAAAGAAGAAAGAGAGAGTCCACTGTGTACCTTTCACCCAATGTCCGTAAGTGGTAATGTTTTCAAATTATCGTGCTGAACATTGGCGCCGCCAACCCATCTTACTCAGACTCCCCCCGACTTTACGTGTGCGTGTGTGTTCTCAGTTCTACGCAATTCCAGCACACATGCACAATGGCCTCTCCACCACCACAGTCTGGACACAGAGCCCATTGTCATGATCCCAAGAACTCTCCTACTACCTCCTAGAGGAGATGTTTTTAACTCTCATATTGTGGGTCACATAACCTATCACTTGCCAGTTTGGGTGCCCACCTTTGGGTCCCTGTTTTACATTAACTATTTGAGTCTTACAGTCAGAGTTTGCCAGATGAATAAGGCTCTGGTGCCCAACACCCTAAAACATTGAAATTACTATTACAGGTGAAAACCAGAGGGGGTAGGGCTGAGGAGGGTAGCTTCCCACCATGGCTGTAACCAAAGCAATGGAATAGACCCTGAATTTATGCAGGCACCAGAAAATGGTGCTTTCACTCAGGACATTCTCCCTCTCAAAGAAACTGAAAGAATTTTCTGCTAATGCCCATTTACCAGGCCTAGTTTTATAAAATTATCTAAGCAGAATAAATAGCCTCTGGAACACTCTGAATGAGTTCAACCAGGTGTCCATTTGTTCACACCGCAGTGCTAGTACTTCTGATATAGAAAGTATTCTCCAGGAAGGAAGAGGAAGTAAACCCTCAACTGTAAAGTTTCCAACCACTTTGGATGAGGAGGCTGCCGGCCATGATGGGCAGGAAAGCCAGCGACTGGACAGAATATATCTCCCAGAACTTCCTGAGCTACAGTAAGTGACAGGTGTGCTGGCCCTGGGTGAAAGCTCAAGAGAAGTGCAGGCAAAAGACAAAACTTTCTCAGAAGTCATCAAACCAGGACCTGGGCCAGCTATATACCCCTCCTTTGTGGTGGGCCGGAGAGGGACACGTGTCATTAGTGATCTTCATTATCCAAGGACTGTCATCCCTACCAATTCTGGAGTTTCTGGAAGCCTGACTCTTTCCCAGGTTTGAAGGTGACCAGGTCAGCACCTTCCCTTCTCCGGCCACAACGTCTGCTCATTTGATAGGCTGTCACTCAGGATGATGATCAAGAGTATCCTTTGGAGCAACATGATAGAAATCCCCTGTCTGCAGGTTGTCCTGAGTCCTTCCCAGAAAACAAGGGAACCACCTTTCAGATGAAGCACAACCATAAAGGGTCAAGCTTGTCCAGAATCTCAATGGCATCATCTAGGTCTCAGACGACCAATGCCAAATCTCCACCTCCTCTCCATTTTCGGCTTCCTGAGGTCAGAACAAGAGTCGCCTCTGATCCTTAACCAGTTTGATTTGGTTTCTCTGTTATTTGTACACTAAAGAGTCCTAACTGATATCCTTTTTATGGGAGGAAAGTACCAAGAAATTCAAACCATTTTGTATAATTTCTTTGAAATCTAGTCTTTTGAAGGACAATGGTGTTGAGAAGCCTCCACATAAAGCTTCTACTCCAGTGACAAATGGAAATGACTTGACATCTGAAGAATTTAAAGGTCTGGCATTTATGTTGGGAAAAGTGACTTATTCATTGTGAGCCTCAGATTCATCAGATGCAAAGATGTGGTACAGCAGGAGGCTTCCACTCAACAATGAGTGTGGTTGGCTTGGATACAGCATAAGGTACAAGGTACCACACCAGGCCAATATTCACTCAAGTGGAATAATGGAAGATAAAGCCAATTTATCCATTTACATAAAATTATTGGTATCTTTGGCAGATCATCAATAACTTTGAAAAACGTTCCATATACGCTAGAGCTGTGGCTGTCGGTCCAAGTTTACGTGTCACTCCTCAACACAGGGGCAAGACCTCCCAGGGAAACCACTGTCAGAAAGGTGGTAGAACGGCTCCAGCCCTAACGATTTCCCCTCTCTGTGTATTTTTTCATCTCAAATAAATCAAAGATTGTCCTTCAAGGTTACAACTACATTATTCAGTGTGACATCTAAGTAAGGCAGGAAGCAATGAAAACTTGGGATTGTCCTTTTATGGAGGTATGTTTTCACTTGGTAAACATTTTCAGACATGGAAGCCACGGAGTTCACAGAAAAGAATGTAGAAGATGTGAGCTGCTTTGAGTGTTGTGTTTTCTACATTCTTGGCATTCAATGTCTCTCGTCTTGAATGTTTGATCTTATTTAGTCGCTGATGCCAAGCATTTAACTCAGAAAGATGAGATTGAAGAAGATGGTGAGGGCCGATTTTTCCCTCTACACATGTGCGTTTCTTTTTTGCTTCAAAGGGGCTTACAGCATATAGAAAGGGGGGAATATGCTCCCTGGCGTCCCAAGGAAGATTACATACAACTAAATCACAAAGACATTAAAGTAATAAATCTTCCTTTGTGTGGAAACCAAACCAATCACACAGCTGAGATCCCAAGGGTAGGCAGGGTGGATGGAGGGGAGGAATGAAGGGAGAAAGGTGAGGTTTGATGGAGAACATTAATTTTTTTCCCTTCACCAAAAAAAAAAAAAAAAGCCATAAACCTGCTGTTTCCTCTATTGCTCATTCATTGCTGACCATTAAATTCTATTGCAAAAGTGTGTCCCTTGGGCAGATCTGCCTCAAAACTAAAAATTGCATGGATACGATGATGCAAATTCAGAGTTTGAAAGATAAAACTCCTGAAGCGAGATTTCAAAATTATAGATGATAACCTTCCACAAAAGTGAAAATGAAATGACAGTAGGGAAGAATTTTAATTATTTCATGTACATTTTATGTCTTTTTCAAAAGATGCATGTCTGCTCTCAGGTGTTGTAGACAAAAGGGAAAGTCCTCCTTGAGGTAGAAACCTACCCATTTCATATCCTTGTCCTAAAAAAATGACAGAAAACAAACAAATTGAGGTAGAAATTTTTAATAACCCATTTTGTGAACCCCAAATGGAGCCATGGCAACATTAGAATAAACTCACTACTGTAACAGGAAACTATCAGTGCTGGGATGAATGGTGGCTCTCTCCTTGGACACTTAACACATCTTCCGGCAAATCGAAGCAGCGTGGCGCAGGACTGTGCACCCCTCGAAGCCAGCACCCGCCTGCCGGGAGCTTTGCAGGACCCCAGCTTCACATGGGACAGATCAGAGGGCATTCCCAACAGCAGGCTAAGCCAGAGAAAGCCGCCAGCTCTCCAAGTCACCGGTGTTCAGCGTTTTTGGTAATAACTACATTCTCCTTGTTGTTAGCAAGAAGTTCTGGACAACCCATCTCCAGTGTATTCGCCTACCATCCATCATCGCAAAGGCATTGTGATGCTAACAGAATAAAACACACATACAAAGCCAATTTATTGCTCTCTCCAAGGACCTTCTAAAGCCAAAAATGTTCTCTTGATAATTATTCACTTTCTTTATTCTTTATTTTTATCTTTTATACACAAGTAAAAAGAAATTGGGTTTCTAAGTGCCATATTGTGTCAAAAGTGGGGGAGGCTTGTTTAGAACTTAAAGAAAAAGAGAAGAAAGGAACAAAAACAACTAGCATCTGAGATGTTGCTGGTATTCCAGATTAAAAGATGTGAGAGCCTTGTTTAATAATAGTGAGACATTCTGGTTTTGCGAGTTCAAGTCAAATAATTTGACATCAGAACTTTGGGGATATTAATATTCAAAACATGCCAAGAAATTTGATATGAGGTGTCCCTTGACTGCTTTTAAGGGGACAGATTTATATATATATATCCATACACATGTAAGCTAGCTATGAATTTAAGGCCACGATAAATTAAACTCAGTGCTTTGATACACCGAACTCCATTCATCTGAGGCTTCTAGGAATTGAATTTAAATCAAATGTTGCATAAAAAGTGGCAGAATTCCACTTCAGACCCTTCTCTCATCAAGGTTTATTTTTACAAAATCAAACACAAATATTTACCATGTTTTATAAAGTTCAAAGGATCTGGAGGAGTCAGATCCTTCGGATAAATGGTTTTGTTTACCTCACTCAGTTCCATTAGAAAAGTCTGTCTCTATTCAAGGGGTATGTGTATTGGTCAACTAACTGCTTCATTTGTTAAATTCCATTTAAAGTACAATTTATGGGTGGGGGAGGAGGGAAAATGGGTGATAGGCACTGAGGAGGGCACTTGTTCCCATGAGCACTTGGTGTTGTATGTAAGTGACGAATCATGGGAATCTACTTCCAAAGCCAAGAGCACACTGTACACACTGTATGTTAGCTAATTTGACAATAAATTATATTTTTAAAAAATAAGTTAAAAATAATAAGAGAGGAAGAAAGAAAGAAAGAAAGAAAGAAAGAAAGAAAGAAAGAAAGAAAAGAAAAGAAAAGAAAATGAAGTAGAATTTACAACACTCTAAAGACAGGGTGACCATGCATGCCAGTTAGCGCTGTTTCTGTTCGGTCGAGCACAGTCAGAAGTGTCCTGGTTTGGAAGATAAACATGTGTGTTACTCTACAATGTCCACTCAGTGGGAGACAGGCAAGACAGAGGGACAGGAAGTTTACCAAATGCAGAAACTCAGCGTCCACAGAGCAATCCTTGATGAATGCCCAGGGCCCGTCAACTGAAGCAGGTGTTTCCACAAGCCCAGGAAGAGAGGAGCCAGGAAGGCTGCAGCTCTGCACAGACAGCCCAAGAGAGGTAGCTTAGTCCTACAAGGTTGAGCAGTAGACAAAATGAATCTGTGGTTAATTTTGATCCAAGCAATGCGTGAATTTAGGTCATGTCAAGCCAAGATGCTACCACCTTTTGATACTTCCACCTGCTGATCCGCACATAGGAGATTCCATGGACCCCAGGGAAGTGAGGGCCTCCAATGGCTCTGACCACGCACACCCTGTGCTTGGATGCCGTCTCCTGCCCAAGTAATTCAGGCCTACAGACCACTCAGAAAATTGAGTGGAGATCATAATGTCCTGCTGAGAGTGACCTGGACAGCATTACACGAGAATGGTTATGTGAGGACACCTGAAATATCTGTTTTGAGGCTTTTTCAAGGGTTAACTTAGAAAGATTTTTCTAAATAATGTGTAAATAAAATTGGCAGTTGACCTCATAAATCACATTTATCGTCACGACTGCATACACGCAGCTAAAGCAGGCTAAATCTCAAAACAGACAGACACACAAAAAGTCCATAGTCTTACTTAGAGGAAAAAGTAATGGACTTAAAAATGTATGGCCAACTAATCTTTGACAAAGCAAGAAAGAGTATCCAATGGAAAAACAGACAGTCTCTTTGGCAAATGGTGCTGGGAGAACAGGACAGCAACGTGCAGAAGAATAAAACTGGACCACATTCTAACACTATACACAAAAATAAAGTCAAAATGGATGAAAGACCCAAATGTGAGACAGGAAAGCATCAAAATCCTAGAGGAGAAAGCAGGCAACAACCTCTTTGACCTCAGCTGCAGCAATTTCTTATTCGACACATCTCCGAAGGCAAGGGAAATAAAAGCAGAAATGAACTACTGGGACCTCATCAAGATAAAAAGTTTCTGCACAGCATGGGAGACAATCAACAAAACTAAAAGGCAACTGACAAAATGAGAGAAGATATGTGGAAATGACATATCAGATAAAGGGTTAGTATCCAAAATCTATAAAGAATCTATCAAACTCAACACCCAAAAAAACCCACAAATAATCCAGTGAAGAAATGGGCAGAAGACATGAATAGACACTTTTCCAGAGAAGACTTCCAGATGGCCACCAAGCACATGAAAAGATGCTCAACGTCACTCATCATCAGGGAAATACAAATCAAAACCACACTGAGATACCACCTCACACTGGTCAGGGTGGCTAAAGTTAACAATTCAGGAAACAACCGATGTTGGCGAGGATGTGGAGAAACGCAAACCTTCTTGCACTATTGGTGGGAATGCAAACTTGTGCAGCTGCTCTCAAAAACAGTGTGGAGGTTTCTCAAAAAAATAAAAACAGAGCTACCCTACAACCCAGTAATATCACTAATAGGAATTTACCCAAGGGATACAGGAATGCTGATTCATAGGGGCACATGTAACCTAATGTTCATAGCAGCACTTTCAACAATTGCCAAATTTTGGAAACAAGCTAAATGTCCATCAACTAACAAATGGACAAAGAAGATGTAGTTTATATATCCAATGGAATACTACTTGGCAATGAGAAGGAATGAAATCATGCCATTTGCAGTAACGTGGATGGAACTGGAAGGTATTATGCTGAGTGAAATAAGTCAGTCAGAGAAAGACAGATATCATATGTTTTCACTCATATGTGGAACTTAAGAAACTTAACAGAAGACCATGGGGGAGTGGAAGGGGAAAAATAGTTTCAAACAGTGAGGGAGGCAAACCATAAGAGATTCTTAAATACAGAGAACAAACTGAAGGTTGATGGGGGGGGGGTGAGGGAGGGAGGTAATGGGTGATGGGCATTGAGGAGGGTACTTGTTGGGATGAGCACATGGTGTTGTATATAACCAATGAACCATGGGAATCTACCCCTAAAACCAAGAGCACACCTTACACACTGTGTTAGCCACTTTGACAATAATTATATATAAAATAAATTAATTAAAAATAAAAATAATGGAATGGAGAATTACTGAAGTGAGGTGAGAAAATCAAATTTCTTCCTGGAAACATGTTTGCCTTTAATAAGGATAACCATTTGGCAGGAAGTACCTGGTTTGATTTGAACAGGGAACACAAATTGATCACCTAGGAAAAATCAACATAGCATTTCTCTCTCAACTAAAACAGCTCTAACTCCCTCCCTAACACATGTGTGTGTGAGTGCGTGCACATGTGCACATACACGCACACACCTATACACACTTCCTGGGGTTAAATCTCCACTACCATCTTGGCTCAAAAGAGCAGGCGCTCGCTTCTCCCTCGACACAGGAGTCCTGAGACCCCGGGCAAGGGGAGGCTCTCCGTGGGCAAAGACATTGTGCTGTATTTAAAATTAGGGAAATAACACCTCCATGATCAACCCCATAAATATGCTCCTTTCCTGAGTCACTGGGTGAGTCAAGTGCCATCTACATTCTCAAGTGGAGTTAAAAAATAAGCTGGCCCACCTTCTGTTCTACAAAAGAACTGTAAGATTCCCCAAATAGAATAAGTACAGCTAAGTGAGCACGGAGATCTGGGGACTTGCAGCTGATTGCCAAGTTTGAGGGGAAAGAGGAAAGCCAATCATGTTCAAGATCTTGTTCAGTTCTAGAATCTCACAAGAAGTTAGATTTTTAAATTCCCACGTCCACACAAACAGTAACTTCATACACATAAATACAAATACTTGCACACACACAGACAAGTATATGTGTTGTTCCCATAACCTGCGCCTGTTAAAAAAACAAAACAAAACAAAACAAAACTACGGAAACATATGAAAGCCTCAGTGGGATGATATAGTGAGTGGTGTTGAGAATCAGAATATTTTTTTAATGTTTATTTATTTTTGACAGAGAGAAAGAGAGAGACAGAGCGTGAGCAGCAAAGGGGCAGAGAGAAGGGGAAACACAGAATCTGAAACAGGCTGCAGGCTCTGAGCTGTCAGCACAGAGCCCGACGTGGGGCTCGAATCCATGAACCTGGAGACCGTGACCTGAGCTGAAGTCAGATAGTTAACCGACTGAGCCCCCCAGGCGCCCCGGATTGTTTCTTCATACTCTTGTTCATAGAAGCACAGAAAGCCAGTGTTTCTAGGAGGTGCGTGTTCCCCCACCTCAGTCTTACGGAGGCGAGACGGTGGCTCCGTCCAGGCCACCCAGGAATCAGGGCAAAGCGGGGCTCAGCTGCAGCCCCGCTGCGGCCCCCAGGTCAGCGCGTCTCCAGGGTCAGAGTCTGGGCCACCACATGCAGCACCGTGTGTCCGCACGGTGGTGAGCGGCTTCGGCTGAAACACAGCACAGAACCCTCAGGAGAGATCATGGATTGGGACTTGCTTACCCCTCCCCGAGTTCCAGACACAGGAACGGAGCCAGGCAGCCGGCCCCCGGCCCCCGGCCGTGGGGCCCTGCCCCCCCAATCCGCAGGGCGCCTGCGGGCCGCTGGCTTCCACCTCAGCGGGACCCCAGCCGGAGACCACGGTGTCTGCCGGGTGGGGAGTCGCGGGCTTCCGGGTCCCTCCCAGCCGGAGACAGCTTCCAGTCACCCGTCCCCGCCGGGCCAGTGGCGCTCCCCCAGACTCTGCTGAATGTGCTCCCGGGGTTACTGTGACCTTCGCTCGGTCCCATGAGGAAAGGGCGGGTGACTGGCAGGAGCAGATCGCAGGGGGTCAGGGAGCCAGCGGGCCGTGAGGGCCCCAGGAGCCTGCGGCCTGGGCCTCTCGCCGGCCCCGCTCACCGCAGACGCCCCAGTCTCCCCGCAGGCGGGGTGGGCGACCACGGGAGACCCGCGGGGCGGCGGCCGGAGGGCGAGGTCACCGCGCCGCCTCCGCGTGAGCAGTCCTGCTCCTGCAAGCAGCCTTCGGGGGCGTGGGGGGCGGGGAGGGGAGGCAGCTGCGAGCCTTCCAAACACCGTGCTTGGGACTGCTGGCCCCTGGAGGGCCCCGATTTCAGCAGGAGACCAGCCTCCTGTCCCTCTGGCGCAGCCCCTCAGAAATAGTCTGGAATAGGGGCGACCGGGTGGCTCGGTTGGTTGAATATCCAACTCTTGATTTTGGCTCAGGTCATGATCCCAGGGTCATGGGACTGAGCTCTGAGTCGAGTTCTGTACTGGCTGTACAGCCTGCTTGGGCTTCTCTCTCTTCCTCTCTCTCTCTCTCTCTCTCTCAAAAATAAAATTTTATTTTATTTTATTTATTTATTTATTTCTAGGAGAGAGAGAGACAGCGTGAGCAGGGGAGGGTCAGAGAGAGGGAGTCACAGACTGAAACAGGCTCCAGGCTCTGAGCTGGCAGTCAGCACAGAGCCCGACGCAGGGCTCGAACCCACAAACTGCGAGATCATGACCTAAGCGAAAGTCAGACGCTCAACCGACTAAGCCACCCAGGCACCCCTCAAAAATAAAATTTTAAAAAGAAACACTCTGGAATAGCCCGTCCATTTGCAGTCACACACACACAGCTTGCATTCTTAAAGGATGGGCAAGTCACGTCAGCTACAAAGGGGACAGTGCGAGGCCATAAACATCTTACATGAGTTATAAATGTTCACAAAATCCTAAAAAGTACATGTGTGATAAGTAGTAGAAAATGTGCTTTTTCTACTCCCTTCTCCCCCGTCACCGGTAGAGTGGAGGCAAAACTTTAGAGCTGCCCTTGACCGGAGCGGCTTGGAGGAGCGAATCCCATCTCCTCCTTGAGGGAAATACTTTAGGACTTCGTGACTAAAACACATAAATGGGGCCGTCTCAGTAATTCTTACCTTCTTAGCAGGAATTTTTAAAATCAGGTTTACATCATGTTTTCATTTTGTATGTTGACGAAAACTATAAATAAAACTCTTTACATCCTCTGTTCATGTCCCTCTTTGTTCATCATTGTCGCATCTGAGGGCGGGTTCCTTGAAAGCTGCTAACCTTTAGAAAGTGCAATTATGAGGGCGCCTTGGGGGCTCTGTCAGTTGAGCGTCCGACTTCGGCTCAGGTCATGATCTCACGGTTCGTGGGTTTGAGCCCCGCGTCGGGCTCTGTGCTGACAGTTCGGAGCCTGGAGCCTGTTTCAGATTCTGTATCTCTCTCTCTCTCTCTGACCTTCCCCTGCTTATGCTGTCTCTCTCTCTCTCTCTCTCTCTAAATTATGGAGGCGCCTGAGAGGCTCCGTTGGTTAAGCTGCTGACTCTTGATTTCAGCTCAGGTCAAGATCTCATGGTTCATGAGTTCAAGCCCTGCATTGGGCTCTGTGCTGATGGCGTGGAGCCTGCTTGGGAATCAACCAACCAATCAATCAATAAACAAACTTTTAAAAATGCGATTGCAGATGTAGCAGTTCAGGACATTTTAGAAGCCAGCACTGAGTTGGTGCAGAAACAAGACATCCCATCAGTGCAGCCCAGCCTCAGTCTGGAATTCTGGCTCCATTTCTGTTCAACCAGCCCCCCTTCCCAGGCCCCTCCCCGTCCCTCCCAGTGAAAAATTTTCCAGGGGCATTCATTACCACCACGGAATTTAACTCACAAGCAAATGCCAGTTTCATCAGGCATTTAACTAATTTTAAGATTTCACTTCTGTGTGGAATCTGAACAACAAAAAACAAGCAAACAAAACAGCAACAGACTCATAAACACGGGGAGCAAACTGGTGGCCACTAGAGGGGGGTGGGAATAGGTGAAGGGGATGAAGAGGCACAAGCTTCCAGCTATAAATTTTTTAATGCTTTTTGGGGCACCTGGGTGGCTCAGTTGGCTAAGCCTCCGACTTCAGCTCGGGTCATGATCTCTCGGTTCATGGGTTCGAGCCCTGCATTGGGCTCTGCGCTTACCACTACCTCAGAGCCTGGAGCCTGTCTTAGGATTCTGTATCTCCCTCTCTCTCTGACCCTGCCCTGCTCACACTGTCTCTCTCTCAGAAATAAATTTAAAAACATTAAAAATTTAAATAAATAAATAAATTTTTAATGCTTTTTATTTCTTTTTGAGACAGAGACAGAGCGTGAGCAGGGAAGGACAGAGAGAGAGAGGGAGACACAGAATCCAAAATAGGCTCCAGGCTCTGAGCTCCCCCCACAGAACCTGATGCTGGGCTTGAACCCAAGAACCGTGAGACCATGACCTGAGCCGAAGTTGAACAATCAATGGACTGAGCCACCCAGGTGCCCCCACAAGCTCCCAGTTATAAAATAACTAAGTCACGGGGGTGGAGGGTACAGCACAGGGGACACAGTCAATGACACTGTGACACTGGTGCAGGTGGACAAAACAGTCGAGTCACTGTGTCATGTACCTGAACGTAATGTAATGTCGCATGTCATCCATGCAATCAGTGGATTCATGATCAATGAACAAGTGAATCAATTGATGAGCATATAATAATGTACTTTAAAAACCAAACAGATCTATCCATGTCAGATGAAATCTAACCAAAAACGGATTCACCTGAAATTCCCAGCTAGGCCGCTACCATGTTGGTGGGACATTCAGACAAAGTACCTCCTAAAAACCTACGACAGAACCCTCCATCACGCCGCAAATTAATGTGATGGTGGAAGCAGGTGACACTTAACACTTGCACCAGGTTCCGTATTTCGATGGCAACATGCGCCTAATGATGCCCAGGCGACTGCTTGCCTGTCTCCTGAGCGGAGTAGCGCTCACTCGGGCCTCAACCACTCCTGTGACACACAGTAATTAAAGGTGCGACATATTTGTCACTCCGACCACATACCACACCTGGTTTCTCCGGGTCTTGGGCCCAAGGGAAGGAGTAAAAACCAAAGTGGAATATTTCACCTGTGCTACAAGGACATCCCTTCAGTGTCCTGATGGGGCTACAGGCTGCAGCACCCCCCGCCCTCAGAAGTAGGATTACAGGAAGAATTCATGACCTCAGCCTTCCTGAGGAGAGGATTCTGTGACTGTGGGGTCAGGTGAAGGGGCCCTGCTAACACAATCTGGACGGCGTTACTGGACTGGCACGCTGCACAGGATTCTGCGCTCTGAACGTGAGCAGAGCCAGCTCAACCTGGCCAAACAGCCAGCCCGTGAGTCTTAGCTATTGTGGCTCGTCCCTGCGCTGTCCCTATGCACTGTCCCCAAGGCCTGTCCTACAACATTCACGGGGACCCCACTATGTTACCTTTGCTGGCTTTGTCACATGCACAGGCTGTCCACTATTCTCTAAAATCCACGAATGACTCCAGAATCCCTCTACACCGATGCAGGGTGCATTTTATTCGTGGCACTCTTTAAGGAGTAAATAAATTGAAGCACGAGAAATTATCAAAACCAGTCTGCAGCTGCAGCAGCCACACGGACGGAAGAAGCCTGGGAGACCTGTCCTTAAGAACAGAGCTAACCTCCCCCTGCCCTTGCTGCCCCAGAACTTCCGGAGGTGCCCTGAGAGAGGGTCAGGAGCCAAAGGAAGGCTAGCCGTGTTTCAGAATCAGGCACCGGGAATTTAGGGCAAACTTCCTGGTTGTGTGTTAGAGGCTCATGAGGCTGATGACACGGCGGGGACACCGAGCACTGGGCATTTTCCTCGCATCTCTCTGTCTTGTCTTGAGCACCCCTCCTTCCTTGGCGGCCTCTCCTCCTCCAGACAATCCCCCCAGCCCCAAATCTACCCCGCTGGGCATTCCACGAAATCCACATAGGTGGAAGCTTTGACTTCTCAGTTCAAAATTTACTTTTGTTTGTTCAAAGGAAAAAACAGAGAATGACCCTCACTCGGGCATCTGCGATTTCACAGGATTTACTGGATGTGGGGAACACTCATTGACCATCTACTACTGACTAGGAACAGCCATATGATTCAGGATAGAACCTTCACATGAAATGTCTGGCATCCGTCCCATGGGGGGAGGGGAGGTCAGGGATTGCTTGGGCACAGTTGGAACACTGTCCAGGAAGGAGACCACCTTCCCCCTGCTCTGCTGGTGACTGCTTGCTCACAGGCAGATGGGTGTCAGCCTTCCGGGGCTAACCTTCACTTTAATGACATGCAAACAGATCTTTATATTTTAAATGATTATATAGATTCTAGACATCACTTGGCCAACTTCCTCCAACAGCACTGTGTATGTAGAGACAAAGACCAAATGGAACGTATTTGTCAATAAGAAGAGCCGTATAGAAGGAAGAATGATGAAACTTCTTTTACATATTTGATTAAAATCTTGGCTTAGAGAAACTCACACTTGGAAAACACTGTTCATTTAGTGAGCTACCTCCATTTCCACCCTGCTCTGACCTATCATACAAAACATACAAGCACTTACCACCCCAAAAAACATCGGGATAGAAACATCATTTCTAAATTTCTTTCAAAATATGTGCAAATACCTAGGAATATTTTTGAGCAATGTCTTATATCATGGTGTCTACAAAATAAAAAAGGAAGAACATAGCTTCTTCTCCCTAACCAAGTGAGCCCTGTCCACAATTCCCCACCAAAAGGACCCACTCAAACAAGGCTTCCAAGGACTCATGGTCTAACAGAGCAAGCTCCAACACCAGCATGCTTTTGTACCATGTGGGTTGAAAGTCCAAGAGGTGCCCATTCACAGCTTGATGCAGGTCCTGGAGCCTCTACGAAGGAGACAACCCAGAACCATAAACTTGATCCAACTGACCACTCTCCAAAACCTTGTGAGTGAAAGAAGTGGTTGCGTCGGCCGAATTTGACCAATACAATTTATTATCCAGCATCACTCTTACCTTTCCCAAGGCCGTCATAAATATCATAAACAATCTCGTGTGTACCATAGTCATTCTCAAGCTATCAAATGAACAAAATGTGGCTTTTCAAGTCTAGTTTCAACATTAGATTTGCGTCTTGCTCTCATCCCTGTTTCAGAAACGGGTGAGGATCCCAACACAGAAACGGCGGCACCGCTGTGCACGCAGTATTGGAGTGTCCACTCTGCAGGCTCTCCAAAGCAATTGCCCAAACTAGTTTCATTTTAAAAATTGTTGGGGTGGTTTATGCTTGTGGAAATCTTGAGATTTCCAGATCTCACACACACACGGAGTCAATAAATACAAGCTTTAGAATCACCATGTAGGGGCACTTCAGTCGGTTAAGCATCCAACTTCGGCTCAGGTCATGATCTCATGGTTCGTGGGTTCGAGCCCTATGACAGTCAGCTCAGAGCCTGGAGCCTCTTTCAGATTCTGTGTCTCCCTCTCTTTCTGACCCTCCCCTGCTCATGCTGTCTCTCTCTCTCTCTCAGAAATAAATAAAACATTAAAAATTGTTTAAAAAGATCAAGAAAATTCTCTCTTTTTAAATGGAAACTGTATAATTTCCATTTTTACATTTAGATCTGTGATCCCCCTGAATTGTCTATCTGTATGGGATCGTAATCATTTCCTGGGGCTGCCATAACAAATTATGACAAACAGGGCAGCTTAAAATGAATCAACACATTCCATCATGTCTAAAAACAGTTGCTTTATGTATTTTATTCAATATTTTAGTTGTTTATGGCAAGAGGCAATGCCCAGGACCTGCTACTCTGTCACATCTTCATAAATTGGGTTTAATTATTATCTTCCTATCCTGAAAACAAACTTGGTAAATCTATTGGGTCTTCCCATTCTCCCCACCCCCACCCCCCAGGCTGCCGGGAAGCTCAAAAGCAAATGAGGTAATTTACAAGGTTTGCTTATTTGCTTGGGTTTTTCCATTACCTTAATTCATTTTAATCGTGTGAGTACAGATGATGCCTCTAAGGAAAACTGAATCCACCAAAGCCTGATCAATGGAGTCAGACCCTGCCGTTTGATGCCCTGTCACCACCCTCTTTTACGTTCCTGTCTGTCTTAACCCGTCTCACGATGACGACCAGATCTTCCTCAGCCTGCACTCGGAATAGGTCCAGCTGAGCTCTGCTCACGTCTCTCCCGAAACGAGAATCCTGTGAGAGTCGTGTTCTTATTCATGTCACATCCTGAGGGCTCAGCACACTGCCTTGCAAGTAGTGAGCAGCCAGTTAGTATCTACTCTACTCAACGCGCTGTTGTGACTGGGCGGACTTCAGATTAGAACCCTGGCTGAGTGAGGATTCTGTGTCTCCTTCTCTGTCCCTCTTCTGCTCATGCTCTGTCACTCTCTCAAAAGTAAATAAATTTTTAAAAAAATACTAGTGAGGGTCTAGGTGGCTCAGTCAGTTAAGCATCTGACTTTGGCTCAATCATGATCTCACGGCTCATGACTTTGAGCCCCATGTCAGGCTCTGTGCTGACAGCTCGGAGCCTGGAGTCTGCTTTGGACTCTGTGTCTCCTTCTCTCTCTGCCCCTCCCACACTCATTCTCTCTCTCTCTCTCTCTCTCTCTCTCTCTCAAAACTCAATAAACATTTTAAAAAAATTTTTTAAAAATACTAATGACAGCCATGAGCACCTTGTCGTAACTGAGGGGCACGAACAGCATGGGCAGCTTCTCTGCCCACGTCAGCACATGCTGTGTCTAAGCCGCCTCGCACAGTAGTTTCTGACTCTGCTCTTGGCCTTCAAAGTTCTGGTCATGGCGCATGTGTAGTTGCTTTCTCAGGGACTGAAACTCTAAAGCAGGAGTGAAAGGGCCCCTTCATTTCCCTTCCCTTGCCAGCCTCTCAAGGGCTCTGCCTGGCTGTCTCCCATCCCCCACCCTCCATTCTCTTCCCGCACCGCCTTTTCCTCCGGTACTTCCAAATGTGTTCCACATTCAAGGATCCCAAATTCTAGGAGCCGGTGCGCTGCTCGCCCACAGCGGCGGTTCAGGACCACGAACAGCTACTGGCATGACTGGGGCAGCCCCTCCCCACAGGGCTTCCTGCGCCCGCACCTGAGCCGGCAAAAGCCTTGTTTCTGAGGTGTGGCCCATGGAACAAAAAGTGCTTGGAGACTAGATGAGTTTGGGAAACACTGCCTGTTACACCCACCAGCTGTCTGTGCAGAAGCGTCTGAGAGGCCTTGCTGGGAAGAGCCTGAGATCCTTCGTTCAGCTTCTCCCAAAGTTATTTGACTTTTGGTCAAAAACTGATCCAAAAGTCAGCCAGGGAATGAGGTGTTAGTTGAATAAATAAGCACCAAATAACCACCTGGGAGGGCCAACTCACTGACAGCTGTTGTATGTTAGAGCGAATGAGCTTACCAGGAAACCCGCCTCAGAGCCGCTGATCAGCCTCAGTGATTGGGGATATCTTCACTCAAGAAGTCAGGAAAAAGCAGAAAAATCCAAGTGTTCTTATGTCCGTGAGTAACAGAGCCTCACAGAGGCAGTGCTGCAAAGGTGTGGTCCCAATAGTCTGTCCAGGGAAGAAGCAATAACGACAGTCTGCTATACAGAGAGATTCCACAGAGCCGAAAACAACAGGCAATGTTCTTGAGTACATGTTCTACACCCCGCCCTGTTTAGGGGGCTACACATCTTTTAACTCATTTATTACTCACAATAACCCCACATGTACAAAAGATCATCTCCATTTTATAGAGAAGGAAACTGAGGCAGAAGGAGGCTGAGTGCCCCATCCTGAACTGCACAGTGAGTGATGACGCTGGGATTCGATGCCAGGCAGTCTGATTCCAGAATGTGCCCTTTACCATAGGACACATGCACGCTCCATCCTGCGGATTGTCTCTTCCCAGGACAAAGTCCGGGTGTCAAGGAGCCAGCACCTTGGAAAGGACAGTCCAGACCAAACAGAACCACATTTCCCTCTCTCTCTACGGCTATATGCTCACAAAGGCGAGTTTTCACTGTTATCCAGCCAAGGGCACACAAGAGGATGTATCTGAGATGGTAGAAAAATTGGAGGTTCTCAAATCTGAAGTCATGGGTGGAGGCCCCAGGTGGGGAGGGTGCAGGAGAGCCTGGGAGTTGGGTCCCCAGGTAGCAGAGACCCTTGTGCACAGGGTTGTAGTATGATGGCACCTCCCCACGGAGGCCCTCGGCTTCCCCTGCAGCAGGGGTGCTCACACTTGAGCAGGCATCCCAGCCCCTCGGAGCTTTGCTGAAACACAGGTCACTATCCCTGCCTCCAGAGTTTCTGACTCGGGAAGTCCAGGGTAAGGATGAGAATGTGCACGTCTCACACATGCCCAGGCTGCTGCTGCTGCTGGCCCTAGGACCCTACTTGGGTGCCACCAGTGGAGACCCCTCAGACTAGGAAGTCACTCATGCCCTTCTCATTTGCTATGCTCACCCCTTTCGGCTTGGCACGTGCCCCCACACACACACTGCCCCTTCTCTTCAACTTGACTCCCCCTCACCTCCCCCTCCTGAGCCCGGCGTGTCTGCCATCTCCCAGAAAGCCTTTCCTGACCCCGTCTGTCTTCCATTCCGCCTGAAAACCTACAGCCTCCCCTCCCAGGGCACCAGTCACGTTGCTGGGTCTGCTGCTTGCTTGGCCATCAGACCACACGAGCCTCTCCTCGCAGGGTCCCTGATCTTGGCAGTGTCCGCCAAACATGACGGATTCTACGGATGTTGGCTTACTCAACAAGCAGACTCATGTAGCTTGCGGCCGTCACTTAGAAGAGGACATTTGAAGGTCCCCACGAGACTTGGCTCTGTGGCCTCTCCCGACTTGCCCCAGCATCCTCTCTAGCACTGGCTGCCTTGACTCCTTCCCTGTGCCGCCCTCCAAACCTCACAAACCTCACGATTCGGCCGAACACCCAGCCATGTAGGGTGACTACTGTCTGAACCAAACATTCAGACAGTGAAAGGGACACTCTTAGCAACTAATTCAGGGATTGAAGATGTACATTCGAGCTGTTCTAGGAAGACCAGCATGCAGGGTCAGCCCTTGAGTGGAACTTCCTGTGCGGCTGCTCTCTCATCCGCACGAGGCAGTCCACCGAGGGCCTCTTTGAGACAGGCGTCTGTCCTCAGTCCCGTTAACAGAGCCACATGTAAAACATAGCAGCCCGTGATTAGATGAGCATGTGGTCAGGGTCTGGGGACACTTAGCTGGTGACAGTGTAAGGGCAGGCATCAGGTACAGGCCATCCCCTATTGAGCACACAGCCTTGCTAACAAAGAGATCAGAGAGACCACACAGGTCTCATCCAACAAAACCCCTTGGAATGTTGTGTCTTCGTCCTCTTGGCTATCGCAAAACACCACACAAGTTGGGTGCCGTACAAGCATGAGAAATTTACACATCACAGTTCTGGAGTGTGGAAGCCTGAGGTCCCCTGTTTCCCTCTTCTGCACAGAACAGCCTCTGTCCCCAGATCCCAGCACTTAGAGCAGGACTGTTCAAATATACCTCGAAATGCAGCCCAGGAGAAAATCCTCTTTTATTACCTTGTTTGTCGGGGGAAATCTGTTCCAAATTCCAAACAACAGACTGGAACGTGAACGACAGGACAGGACCCATTTGCAAGTAGGAGCTGTCTGGAAAGAGAGCGCGGACCTGACCCCAGGGAAGAAAACAATCTGGTCTAGTTCTTTCCGACGGTGATGGGCATTGTCAGTGTTTGCAGTAAGGCAGGAACAAGCGTGACTGCATTTAAGACTTTAGACGAAGAAAAAATGTTTCTTTTTGGGAAACAACAACCATATGTTCAAAATATTAAGCAGGGCTTACTGATCGTTCGATGGGGGAGAAAATAAAGACAAGAAAGGCAGGCCCGAGTTCCCAAGGAATGCTAATTATAAAGATTTTAAGCGGATGAACTCCAGATCAAAGCCCAGAGTCCTCTGATAAGATCATGTACTTGTTAATGGAACAGAGTGTCATCAACTTATTTTTAGCTCGGGAACCAGAATACTTTCGCTGTCACATGACCGTACTGTGACACAGGTGGCCCAAAATCAGAGCAGGTTTTGTTTTTCTCTCCTTGGAAGCAAAGTACTAGATTTGTTTGAGAAAAATAAGATCTCCTATTTTTCAATTTCTTCTTTTTCCACCTATGAGACCATTTTTTATTGTATATAAAGAGTTGCGTGTGATTAAGCAGGCCCTTCTAAGCTTAAAAACATATACAATTCCTCCACGTATGTATTCAAACTGATACAAATGTTACACTGTGTGTTTAAAAAGACACTTAGTAATTTTTATTGTATTGTAACAAATTACCATTGACTTGGTAATTTGTTAAACCGTAAGAATTTATTATGTTACTATTCTGGAGATCAGACAAACAACATGGGTCTTCCTGGCTCAAGTCACGATGTAGGTGGTAACTTCCTTCCAGGGGAGAACCTGCTGGCTTGCCTTTTCCAGTTTTCAAGGTCACCCTCCCTTGGCTTGCAGCCTCTCCCCGATCTTCCCAACAGGTGTCTGTCAGCAAGCCACTCCTTGTCACTAGGCCACCTCCCTGACTCCCTGACAACGGGAAAGGCTCTCAGATCTTAAGGAATCCTACAATTACATTGGGCCCACCTGGATAATGCAGAATGTTCTTCCATCTCAAAGTCCTTAATCATACCCACAAAGTCCCTTTGCCAAGCAAGGTAACATACTTACAGGTTCCAAGAATTAGGGCGTGGACATTTTGGAGGGCTGTCATCCTGTCTACCACAGCTGCCATAAAATTTCTACTCATTTCCCCTGTCCCCGTTCTAAAATTAGCATGTTTTCCTTCATATTAAGGCAATCAATTATGATCGAAGCTTTGGGAAGAAAAAACATACATCTAACCCCACTCTTGCTCTATATTTAACAGGACAGATGAGGAGTAGAGTTTATCCAGAGAACCTCAGAGCTGAAGGAGCCATGGAGGAATCCCGTGGCCCCCACGTTTCAGAGGCGGAAAGCCTGCGTCCCTGTGGGTGCTCTGCTGCGGCACTTCACACTGGCCCCCTCCCGCATTCCCCCAGCACATTCCCACTTCTTGAATCCTGGCCTCCTGCTTACATGGCACAAGCCCTCTTCGATCTCCTTTGTACATACTTCTTTTCCTTTCTCTTTGGGCCCTTTTGCCAACACTGACCTCATGGGTTTCTGTAGGACGGCACGCAGTCCCAGGCATCCTTGGGCATTTATTTCCCTAGATGCTTCCATCTACCATGGTTCAGCTCCTGGTGACAAGCACAGCAACAGCACTACCATTTTAGCTCTTAACTCCCGTTCTCCCTGGATCTCCATGCTGACTCGGCATGGGTCATTTACTGACAGATGCACCCCGATATCCCTCAGGGCCTAACTTTTTATATCCAAGTGGAACTTTCTCTCTACTCCCTACTCAAAAATTCATTTTAATTTTTGTATTCTCAACGCTCGCTAGGAATATCATCATCATACACCCAAGATACCAAATGTGAGAGTGTGCTGTCAACCCAGAGTCTTTCCGATCCTAAAATAAACACTTTTAATAAGTTTTCGAAATCTGCTTATTCTATCTGAGAAATGTCTTTCAAGACCAGCCTTTCATTTCCTTGAAGAGACATAAGACACAAAACATGGACACATAGGGAAGCAGAGTACTCTTTGCTTCCCAGATAACAGTAAGGACATTACATGTCCCAAGGCTCAAGGGTGGAGGTTGCTTATGGTATTATCATGCAGTGACTTGCCATATTTATAAAGTTCCACAAAAGAAGCTTCCAAGATATATCAGTGGGAACCTACTATCAGAATGTCATTTCCACTGCTATGTTGCCTCTATGTTGACCAGAATAATTATTAGAGCACAGAATGTTTTTAAGGGGAAACTTTGGAAAAATCAGTTGTAAATGCAGTGTAAGCATGACTATTGTGTCCTAAGTGGTGTTGCCATGTGTTTTCTGCCATCAAACAGCTGGTGACTTGAGGTTGGGGGGAGGGGGGAAGCAATGATGCAAAAATATCCTTTTGATATTTTGAAACCTCAGAGGTCATAACTCTGCTTTTACAAGCCACCGTGCATTTTCACAGCCACCTCACAATTAAATGCCACTAGGCACGTAGCGTTTTGATCACTAAATCATATCTTGCTTCAGGCACTACCTGAACGTGGCATTGAGTGTGTCAAACCTTGGCTGTTTCTCCATGCACTGTGCTACAACCCTCTCAGAATTTCCATTTGTGTTCCTCACACCACTCTTGGTCTGGGGTCCAGGGGTGCATTGCCCTGCATTGATACTGCATTGCATACTGTATTGATAGCAACTAGGATGTGCAACATTGCATTGATATCAACTAGGATTCATTGATATTGACTAGGATGGGCAACATTGCCTTGGTATCAACTAGAATTCATTGATATTGACTAGGGCATGCAGCATTGCATTGGTATCAACTAGGATTCATTGACATCGACTAGGAAGCATTGCCCTGCATTGATACTGCATTGCATATTGTATTGATACCAACTAGGATGTGCAACAAACAGGTCTTTATAACCTGATGTAAATTGGCCGCAAATGTCTTTTCAATATGGACAAACCCAAGAATGTCTCACGAATTTAGACAGATTTTGACATTCTCTGTGCATAGTTAGCTTATTGCTCTCATTTCCACATATGGACTAATCTGATAAAATGCTAATTTCATTTTGACGTCTTGTGATATTTTGTTCTTAACATCACATTTATTTCATGCTGAATTGGCATGTTTTTGTAGAAATTACTTTGAAGTAACTTGTAATTCCAAAGAACTTTAAAAATTATGATTATTTGCTGATGCGATAGATTAGTCATGGCTTCCTAATGATATTTGTCCAGTGAGTAAAAACTTTCCCACTATACATTTCATTTCTTTCTATTTTCTTTCACCTCTTTTGAGATTCATCAGCAACTCTCTTCCACAAAACACTGCAAAGTTGAAGTGGTCTTAAAATATATTTTATTTCATTTTTTTAAATTAGGGCTTTTTACAATTAGAAATGCCTGGTTTTTAAAAATATACTTCTCCACTAAAGAACGTTCAAATATAATTATTTGTTTTTATTTAATCATAAAAATAATGCATTCGTATGGCTTAAAAAGTACACATTTTTATCTTTCATCTCTCTAGTGTTCTCTATTATAATTTTTTAAACTACACATTAAACTATATCACTTTAGGCAATGTCTATTGAATCACATTTTTTATGTTAAATTAGGTTTTTATTACTGTAAAACAACTACATTCTACTCTGTAAGCCTCAATAAATCTAAAGGACTGTCCTAAACTAAAATGCTATAAGCATATTTACAATATTAGGATTAGGGAAACATTGCCATTGCAGAAATGATTGTGCAGTCAGACTCTTGAGCACAAAATGTCATTGTACATCACATCATGCATCATACATCCATCATACAGCACATGTATACATAATATATCACACCATATATAATGAATACATCACACAGACATCATGCATCATGCATGCATCATACATCACACCATGCATATATCACACAGACATCACACATCATACATAATCATGCATTGCATCACACATCACGCATACATCATTCATTAGACCACACATCATACATCACATCATGCGTACATCATATATCACATTCATATGCCATGCATCACATGCATGCATCATACATACATAATCTGTCACGTGCACACATCATACATCACACTGTACATCATGCATTTATCACACGGACATCTTACCTCACATCATATATCACATACATACATCATAAAGACATCATATATAACATAAATACACATGAACACATCATACATCACACATCACATCATGCATGTATCATGCTGACGCCACACATCACTTCATGCTCCATACGTACATCCTACATCACATCATACATCATGTAGACATCATATATAACATGTAAATACATATGCATCACATCATACACCATGCATCATATTGTACATCTCACACACACACCATACATTGCATGCATGTGTCATACATCACGCATCACATCATGCATGCATCATGCGTGCACCACACATATATCCTGCATCACATCATACCTCATGCAGACATCATGCATCCTAGTGTATGTACATCATACATACACCATACATCATGCATACATCATGTATAATATCATACGTCATGTATCATTGCCAGGGAATGACCCATCCATCAAACATTTGGGAGAGTTACATTAAATTAATCCATGTTTTCATTTGTTTGGCTGAATTTTTGTTTGTGTTTCTGGGTTTGTCTTTCACTCCTCCTGAGCCAGCTTCAGCTGGGAATTCACTAATCCCAGGTCCTGTTCTTTCCTGCTCTCCTGTTTCCTGTTGCTCAGATGTACCTGGATAAGTTTTTGCACACACACATAAGGATGAGAAACTCCCCCAGTGGTGCCATGTGCAAAATTGTGTTCTTTTTTTTTTTTTTTTTTAACATTTATTTATTTTTAAGAGACAGAGAGTGAAGCAGCTGAGTTAGCTGTCAGCACAGAGCCTGACGCGGGGCTTGAACTCACAAACCGCGAGATCGTGACCTGAGCCAAAGTCAGACTCTTAACCAACTGAGCCCCCCAGGCACCCCCAAAATAGTGTTCTTCTACTGGCTGACACTTCGCTGGGCATTAGCTCAGCATGGAATTGTAAGTTCAAAGCCATTTGCCAAGGAGCTGGGCAGGCCAGCTCCTCATCCTTAGCCCCTATGCTTATGTTGTCTCCTCCATGAAAATTCCTCCTCCAGGAGCTGCATGCCTTCCTCCTTACATCTTGAGGATATTCACTCGAAAGTAGCTTCTGAGGGAGACTTCCCGGACACCTCACCTGCACTCTGTCCCCAGGCAACATCTCACAGCCCCTCTGCCTGCTTCTTCTTCTCTCTCTTAAGCCTTTAACATCATCTACTAGTCAATGTATCTTACTCATCCATCTGTGCATTATCGATCTGAGCTATGTGTCCAGTACAGCTCTCGGCACAGAGAAGACACTGAATAAATATTTGGTGGATGAATCAGGAAACTGGGAAGCCACTGTCCTGCTGTCTTCCTGTGTCCCCTCAAAGCAAGTCCTCTGGTGTTGATGTCACCCTGTCATCCCCTAGGTGACTAGTGTGTGTGCCTGGCTCGCTCCGTAAGCATCTGGGCTTGTGTCTTCACCGCTGCTCTTCCAATCCACAGGTCATGTTTCCAGGACAGCTTATTGCTTGTAAATTATTCTTCTTAGCTGTTCCCAGCTGAACACTGAAATCTCTTTCAGTTCAAGAACATCCTTCCCCTTTTCTCTCCTTGATCAACCCTTTCCTTCCATGAACTCCATTCTCCACTCTGAAAGTCATGAATCTATTTCCCACGTCTCAAAATGTAGCTCTTAGCTTCCCTACTTCTGTCTGATGAGCTGAAATCTCCTTAACATTCTTTTCCAGATCACCCCTGGCTCATCAGCCAAATCCATCCTGCTACTTAGCCCATCCAGACATCTTTAATTTCAACAATCCTATTTAATAAGAACTCTTTTTTTGTTGTTGTTCTCCCATAGCTCTGCTTTCAAAGCAACCTATTCGTGTTTTATGGAGGAATTATCCACTCATTCCTCGCGAAACATTAATGAGAAAGTTTTACATTCTTTTCTGTGCCATCAAGTCTCTCTGCTTCCTCGAGGGTAGGCTGTTTTGCTTGATGGTCATGATTGCTCTTCATCAAGGTCTTGAATCCTTCGGATCTGGTGATCCTTGGGTTGCAGGAAGGCCTGCGCCATCCAGTGCAGGCAGGTGGTGTGTGTTGCTTTTGTGGTTGTGGTTTTTCTGCTCCTCGCGCGGCTCCCCCAGGGCACCTGGCTGCTCGCTGGGAACGAGTGAAGGCATGTTCTGCTGACAGACAGTGGAGAAGGAGCTCTCAGTCACTGTCCTAAGCCCCAGGTGACTCCAGGTATGATCGTTCCCTGTATTTCTGCCTTGGAAGTAGCTGCTATCTTTTTAAAATTTCCCTTCTTCTCTGTCTTCCGTGGGGACTGGGCTGACTGTAAGGGCCACTCTCTGCTTCTGGGCCTTTCCAGGTTTGGGGTCTGCTTTCTCCAGAGAGCAGTGTGCCAGCACCAGCTAGGTGTCAGGAAGAGCACCCAAGGACCCCAGGACCGCTGTGCTAAGCATCTCAACTGGTCACTGCTGCTATTCAGTACTCAACACCCACCTCGAAACTTCTCCGGGATCTCCTTGGAAGGCCTGTGACATTCTCCCCCCACTTCTGTGAGCGAGTCTCTCTGCTCTAGATCTCGCCCCAACCCCAAATGCTTTCCCTCTTGTAGGAATCCCTCGACATTTCTTGTCTGAAGATCCTGTCTTGTTCCTTCTGGCTTTGAAAAGAATGGGAACATCATTTCTATTTCTCAAATACCTAATTTCATACCTTTGACGGGGAGAGCATGTTTACAAGAGTGATTTTGTTGTTCTACAAAGGTGCCTCCTTTCTCAACACTTCCTCAACCCCAGATTGCTAATTATTTGCTTCACTTCATCTTGTAAAGACAGCTAACATTCCCTCTCCTACCCTAATGCATTCTTGTATTTTATTTGCTATTTGTCAACTGGACTAAGAAATTGTAAATCACAATAGTTGTCTTTTCAATCACTAGTTTAAAAATCTTTCATGTAATCTACTTTGGATGCCTCTTTCGATTAAAGTGATATTTAGAAACACACAGGCTCCCCTTTTACTGCACTAACAACATCATGAGGTGTTCACAGTTTGAGAGTAAGTATTAGAGATCTCAGATGGGGTCTTCCTGTTCAAATCTATGATCTATCCTTTGTCCTCATTCTAAGCATGAGACACCAAAAGTAAATCATCTTCCAGGAAGTTAGTAAACCTTCTGAGGGTCCATCTTAGCCCAGTAAAATGGTCCATCCCTTTGCCCTCACTGCTTCCAAAAATGGGATGAGACTCAAAGTCCATAAAGGTAGTTAAAGCAAAGGAAATGAAGAAGACCATAGAATTGTTCCCAACACTGGGACGCTGTCTAGAGTGACATAAAAGAGAAGGAAACCTTTAATAGATATTTCAAATAAAATTCGCTGTTTTTTCCTGATTGTTCATATTTATGTTTATAAACCCAATATTAAAAATATTTTTGTGAAAATAAACAGAAATGTAAGGTATCTGAGGCTTCTCATTATATTGGAGTACAAATCTCAGATTCCTTAAAGGTAAGTACAAAAGTTCTAGCATCTTTAGAATACTCTCATAAAAATATTGTCTGAAGACATTATGGACTGCAGTCTTTAGTGGGAACTAAATTCTGAGAGATCTTTGTTCAGAGATGAAAAAGACACAAGGAGAAAAAGTAATAACGAGGCCCCGCGAACTGCTTAAAACACCACAGAAAACCCAGTCCAGCCTCTGTCCTGCCTCTCGTCACACATGCCGCTGATGATGGCACCTGCTTTTGTCCTCACCCTTGACAACTCAATTCCAAAAGCCAAGTCCAACCCTGAAATTATTGTGGGGAGAAATAAATGGCGCAGAACAACCCAGGCGTGTCACAACCCTCCATGCAGAAAAGCCACGAGATCTGTGTCTAATCTCTGCATGGACACAGGTAGGATTCACATCCACCTGACAGGGCAATTTCATTCAGACACTGTCAACCATTCTCCCTTCTGTGGCTCCTGGCCTCTCGCATGCTTTAACAGAACTGTTTTTATTTCCCAAGACGGTAGGAAATGAATCCCACAGGACTGGTTCTCTCTAAACCCTAGAGATTCGAGCAAACCTTTGGAAAATGCCAGTAGTCTTCACCTCCGGGGTTCAGACTTACAGCCCTAAATGCCCAGATATTGGCCAGGTCATGGGGAAAGGAGCTTCCCTTGGGGCCCTCCCCACCTTCTGGGCTTTCTGGTTCAAACCTGGTCCTCCATAGGGGCACGTGGGTGGCTTAGTCAGTTAAGCATCTGACTACAGCTCAGGTCATGATCTCACGGTTCATGGGTTCGAGACCCACGTCAGGCTCTGTGCTGACAGCTCAGAGCCTAGAACCTGCTTCAGATTCTGTGTCTCTCTCTCTCTCTGCCCCTCCCTTGTTTACACTGTCTCTCTCTGTCTCTCTAAAATGAATAAGCGTTAAAGAAATTTTTTTAAAACCTAGTCCTCCATAAAACCCCATCTGCAGACCCTTCCACGGGACCTCTGCCCTTGCCCAGTGAGGACGGGGGCCTCCGGAAGGTAGTGGCCCTGCCTCACCTGTTGCAAGGAAGACAGGCACATGTCTGCATGGTAGGAGGGACTCTTTAAGAAACAGACAGTAACTCATCTTAAAAACATGACATGGGGGCGCCTGGGTGGCTCAGTCAGTTAAGCGTCCGACTTTGGCTCAGGTTATGATCTCACGGCTCGTGGGTTCAAGCCCCGCATCGGGCTCTGTGCTGACAGCCAGCTCAGAGCCTGGAGCCTGTTTCAGATTCTGTGTCTCCCTCTCTCTCTGACCCTCTCCTGCTCACTCTCTCTCTCTCCCTCTCTCAGAAATAAATAAAACATTAATTTAAAAAAAATATATGACATGTTTTTAGGAATGTGACATGCTTTGCACCTGAAGCAGCCAGCAAAGAGACACGGTGGACGCACAAGCGGAGCGAGAACACGGATGCCGAGACGGAGTGGGCTCACGGACCGCAGGCCCGGAGACCGAGGGCTCCCAGAGACGAGGGGTGAGAATGCGCACATTGCTGCCCAGCGCCCTGCCCTTTTCCAACATCCTTGCTCCGCTCTGGTCGCCAGCAGGTACGTATAGATCGCTAGAAAAAATACAAGATAGCGCTTCTATTAACTGATTTTTAAAAAACCAATAGCATAGTGTCTTTTCCTCCAAGAGCTCATAAGGCTTCCATGGCAGAAGCTGAATTGAAATTTCAGAAGAATTAGAGCCCCACCCCTTCCAGCAAATCTCCTCTGAATGGGGTCTGGGGACCCACCAGCCACTGGCATCAGTCACCTCCTGTCCTGCCCACTCCCCACGTGGGGCTCACCCCCAGCTCTGATGTCCCCTCCTCCCAACCCAAAGAAAGAAGTGCAGATCAGAAGGCCATGGAATCTACTCCCCAAGCTTGCAGACACATCAGCAAACCTTGGATCCAACGTAGCCCGTGCTCAGGGAGCCTAGTATTTTCTGTTTTATTTTCCTAATAAAATGGCATTTTTATGATAATGCATTATGCTTTAATTGTGCACGTCCTAAAGAATGCTTTCTTTTTTGAATGTCCTGTGGCACAGTGGGGCAGATAGAATTTTTAAGACTTTCTCCCTTTGTATTTTTGTTAACAAGTACATGTTAACTTGGATAGAAAATAACACTCTGTGTGTATGACCTTGTGTGCATGTGTGTGTGTGTGTGTGTGTGTGTGTGTGTGTATACACAGAGTATGGTAAGAACCCTACACACATTGATGCATTCACTGCCTACACAAGTCTTAAAGGTGGGATTGCCACCCATCCACACAGGTGAGGAGCCCGGGTCTCGGGCAGGTTATAACCAAAGGACTTCAGGACCTGTCGTGATCTCACCAGCCCCATCATCCCTGGGCCGGATGGCTGGAGCGCACCACACCCCCTCCACACACAGGGAGAGAAAGAGCCAGGCCTCCCTTCCTAAGGGCTCCTTCGTCATTCAGTTCAGGCCTGGAGTTTGGCCAAAGACAGGTCCTAAGTGAGTGGACACGAGGCCTCTTTCTCTAGGAGCATTGCCGGTGGATGCGTTCGCTGCCTGTCCGCCCCTCTCCCCACCGCGTGTTCTGTGGACCCTCCCCCCGGGGGCCCCTTCCAAAGATGCAGAGGCTGGTTATGTAACAGCTGCAGCTAGAACCCCAGAAACACACACGAACGGGGTCCAGCAGGGAAGAGACGCAGGTGGGGGATGGAAGCGGGGAAGGAGGCTTCCAGGCCAGGTGCCCAGTCACGGTCTCGGAGGCTGGCAGTCTAATCCTGCTCCGCAGATGGAGAAGCTGTGAGCACACGCAGCCAGCCGAGCCCGCCAGCTAACAAACATCAGAGCAGGGTGTCAAGCCCCGTGCTCCCGGCTCTCACAGTCAGGTGCTCCTTGGCCCCCGGGAGAGTGCCCCTCTCGAGAATGGACAGGTGGGTGTCACTGTCTGGAGGTGAGACAGATCGCTGCAGAATTTCAGGGTGAACGGGGCTGGGGTGCGCAACGGGAAAATCCTTTTGCCAAAGGACCATAAAGGGAGAGGGGGGCCAGGTCTGGGGGTCTCTGACGTAACTAGGTACCCGGTCTCCAACCTGACGGTGGGCTGCAGAAAGGCCTGAAGGCGTGCCTTGGCCCGGCACCCCTGAGGCGGCGCGACCGCAGGGCTGGCCACTAACGCCGGGCGTGGCATCGGTGGGACCAGGCCCCGAGCACCGTGCTCTGGCCCAGCCGGCCGGCCTGACGCGTGGGAAGCCACGGTCTTTCCTACGTACGTCCCTGGGCGTGAGTGCCCCGGGCTTGTCTGTTCTTCTCTCCTCCATAATGTGTCTTTCCCCTGTAGAAAGAGCTTCGGAGCCATTTCTTACCCTCAGCGGACGCATCACCAGGTACTGCCTCCCAGATCCGAAGATTCCTGTTCCTTCTTCCCACAGCCCCTAAGACGGCAGTGGGGAGTGTGTGCTGCCGGACCCCACCCGCATCGCGGAGCCGGTGCCATCCGGGACCCCAGCCCTCCCACGGTGAGAAGGCAGCCTGACTTTAAACGTCCCTGCTGCCGGCATCCCAGAAGGGGGGTAACGTCCTTCGTGGACTCCGCCGACCGAGGGCCTGAGTCCAGGTTAGCATCTGTCTGTCCGTCTGCCGGATGCCTCTGTTTACTGCTCTGATGAGCACCTGCGCCTCTGTCTGCCTCCATTGCTCGTAGGTCTCACCCCTTCACTTGTATCTGACCGCGTCACATAACGACAGCGTCTTTTTATCGAGTCGAGCATGGTCTCCGTTCCCTATTCTTAATTTAAATTTATGATGACTAGAACACTTAATTTGCTTTATAAAAAGCAAACAAAAGGAAGTAGCTTTTTATTACAAGCACTAATTGATTTTCCCTGCAGGGCGCTCGGTAGGCAAGCTCCCTCGTCTCTGACACGCAGTGACAAGACACCTGGCTCCTTGTCACCTCTGTGTCTGCACAGCCTGACCGAAGGTCACTTTCCTGAGAGGCACCTGCTGGCCGCACCCTGGGGCCTTGGGTCTTCTAGCAAAGGGGGAGACCCGTGTCCTGGTCCAGGCAACGTGTGGGAGCACTGACGACTGGGGTTTGTAAGGAAAATAGAAGGGGACCCCAAGAATCCTGGCTTCTGATACTGTCTTCCTGTAAGTGTCCAAGTTCTGTGTGCAAAAACAGTCATCATGCACACACACACACACACACACACACACACACACATGCACACACACAAGCCAATTCAATAAGATACCCTGAGGCCACTGGCAATGCTGAGAGACTAGGAATCAATAGGTTTCCTTGTGATTGTACATCTTCCAAGGACCCCATTACAACAGAACTCACAGACGAAAGTCCACAAACCGTTCACCCAGTAACAGTTGCTCGAGTATGTGGCCTTGATTAACAATTCATCATAATGTTTTCAAATAGGACACTAACTCCAAAAACCAGCCATTGGTACACGCCAGAGGAAGGGGGACGGGAACACATGACCTCACTGCATGATTTACTTCTCTTAGCAGGAAACTACAAAACCCTCGAACTGCAATAGAACCTAACAGGACAAGGGCGCCCGGGGGCTCAGTCCATTGAGCATCTGACTTCGGCTCAGGTCATGATCTCACGGTTCGTGGGTTTGAGCCCCGCGTCGGACTCTGTGCTGACAGCTCAGAACCTGGAGCCTGCTTTGGATTCTGTGTCTCCCTCTCTGTCTGCCCCTCCCTGCTTGCTTGCTCGCTCTCTCTCTCTCTCTCTCTCTCTCCTACTAAATAAATAAACATTAAAAAATTTTCAAGGTAATAGGACATATAACACTTAATGCCACAAGGATCAGCACTGGGCAGCTTTCTGAAACACCTTAGGGGAAACTGTATTTCACATTTTAACAAGCTGGTTGTGTTATGCCATAGAATATGTCATTCCTGTTATGAGATAAAGCATCAGATTTCACATACAGTCTGTTGGTCGCTGGGTGCTCCTGATAGCGATTCTCATGCCACTCCGGCCTCTACTTTGAGGACCATCAGGAGCTCCGTTCCTTCCTCCTTCTGTTTCTAACACAAATGCCCGACCTCTTGATGGGTCTCCCACTTTATATGTTTTCCTCCAGTGATTTGTTACCAATCTCTGCGTTTATCGGAGCCACTGAATGCTGAGCTGGCAAAGGTCCTGGGAATCTCTGTCTGGTGCCTTCCCTTGCAGGTAGAGAAGGGCACCTGAGGCCTGAGACATAAAGTGACCAGTCAAGGCCACATGGCTGGTTAATGCAGGGAAGTGTCAGCCACAAAACGTCCCCATCCCCATGCCTCTTAAATGCTTGCACTCTGGGAGTGTTTTCAGAGATGCTCAGATGTTCTACTGACTCCTAAAAGCTCCCCATTCATTTGGAGCATGCATCTCAAAGACATGGGGGTATTTTTTTTTTTTTGAGAGAGAGAGAGTGTGTGTGTGTGTGTGAGCAGGGGAGGGTCAGAGTGAGAGGGAGACTCAGAATCCAAAGACAGGCTCCAAGCTCTGAGCTGTCAGCACAGAGCCCGAGATGGGGCTCGAACCCACAAACTATGAGATCATGACCTGAGCTGAAGTTGGACGCTCAAGCGACTAAGCCACCCAGGCGCCCCGACATGGGGTTATTTGAGGTAATGTTCATATTGTACTAAATCTCAGAAAAGTTCCCAGAAACAAACGTTTCACATGGAGAAGCGCTTCCTGTGCTGGAAGAAGGCCGGGGCGACTAACAGGACACCAGGCGAGAAGCCGCCCATGGCCAGGATTGCGCCGGAGAGCCACCCGCGGAGGAGTAGTCGTCCACCTCGGAGATCAGTGACCACAGCTCGCTTCTCTGTGGAGGCCACACGCCCCTCTGCCTCCACATCCTTGTTACTCGGTTTTCCATTGAATAAATACCGCCTGGAGGGGCTGTGCCATTACAGGGCAGGGGAATCGAGGTTTCTGCTCCCTTAGACGGGACCACGACAACTTAGACTCCCACTTCCCTGCCGACGGGGTCTCGGCACAGGACACGGCCACTCGGGTCCCCTTCCCGGAGCGTGGGGCTCGGCCATGCAGCCTCCTTCAGGGCGCCCGCGGGGAACGTAACCCGTGGTACCGGATCTGGGGGTGCACCTGTCCGTGTGGACTCCTGAGTGGCTCCACGTGGCGGTGCCGCCGTGGATCTTGCACGGAGAACTCGTGGGCTCTGGGTGGTTCCCGCATGCTTGCGTGGGGGCCTGTGCTGTGGGATTACCCAGTACCGTGTGTGCTTCCCACGAATGCAATAGGTTCCGTCCTAAAATGAGACGGTGCAGTTCACCGTGCTTGTGTCCCGCAGCCCTTACCTTTCACTTGAGACACAAAACAGCCCCTGGGAAGGAAAATTCCTTTTTCATTGGTAACGCTGATCACGAACAGGTTCTACGTATGTGCAAAACCCCCCGAAACAATGCAGTGACTGTGAAAAGAATGTCTGTATGGGGGTGGGGTGGGGACCACAATCACTAGTTTGGTCTTCGGCTATTTCTCACTGAGTCTTCGGCTCACTTTTGGAGCCTTCCAGCACGTCTTCGTGTTTGGTAGACTCTCTCCTCCGGACAAACACCAGGGTGGCTGGGTGTTTGCTAAGAGGGTGTCCCGCTCTCTGAGCACCGCCCGCCTGAGCGGCTGTGCCGGGCTGGGCTCCCGCCAGCCGTGATCGGGGCTCCGGCTGCTCTGCATCCCCACCCCCCGTCCCCCTTCCGTCTCCTCACTGGGGACCTGAGAACCTCTGAGGCCCCCGCGGCTGCATCCGTGAGCCTGTGTTGTGCTTGTCACCTTAGGCTGCTTCCTGGTACGGCGCCCACACCCGCCGGTGCCCCACAGGCACGTTTGCTGCCTGTTAGCAGCGGTGACAGCGATGACACCGGCACCTTGGACACCGGCACCTCGGACCGTGGCTGCCCTTGGAGGCAAGGCCTTCAAAGAGGTGCTTAGGGTAAACTGAGCTCACCGGGGCTGGGTTTAATCCAGTGTGACTGGCATCCTCAAGAAGGGCAGCGAGGACTCAGGACAGAGGGACGGCCTCATGAGGACACGGGGACAGGGCAGCCGTCTGCAAACCAAGGAGAGAAGCCCCGGAACAAAGCTGATCTGCGGGCACTGGCCCTGGGAGCTCCCGTCCGAGGGTCGCTGTGCGGTCGAAGGTTGCCGTGTGCTGACGCCTGGGCCCCCGGGGCAGCCTGTCCTGTCTCCGCAATACAGTGACCCCAACCTCCACGGCTTTGCCCGCTGAGCCCTCGCAAGGCCAGCCACGCCTGTTTGAAACGGCAAACATAATGGTGACATTTACCCCCCTCGTGCCCTTTCTCAGAGCCCCCCCCCCGGGCCCTGGGGACTCAGGGTCTCTAAGCTCCTGGGCCCGGAGCTGGACCCGGACAGCAGCACCCGCTGTCCACCCGGCTGTCCCCTCCTGCAGCATGCGGGCTAGGCCCCGTCACCCCCCTTTCTGCTCTGTCCCAGGGCCCGCGGGCGGGCGCTGTGTTCAAAGCTGGGCACCCTCGGGCCCATTGCCACCAGGAACAGAGGACGGTCTCAGAACTGATGTCCGCGGTCTGGCTGGGTCCTGGCCACGCAAGAGGGGACAGAGGGGACAGCCTCCTGGACTTGTCCGTGAGAATGCCTCCTCTTCGCAGCCGCAGTGTGATAACTGACAGCTCAGAAGCTCCAGTGCCTTCCAGAAACACCAGCCTCAGAACGGCAGGGTCCAGACTGGCCTCAGAGCGGGGTGCCCGGGGCCGGGAGCCGAGGGGGCTCTCTATCCCTCAGCTTTGTGGGGCACGTCCTGTCCCCCCGCCCGCCTCCCCCTACACACTGTCACTGTAGACACCACCCCTTCCCATACACCTTGGCATGAGCGTCGTCAGACCCCAGAAGCAGGGAAGGCACACTCAGGTGCTCACAACTACACTCGCCACCCGGGGCACAAGTCCTCGTTTCTCACACGCGGGTCCATCCATCCATCTCTAGCCATGCGACCTCTATCCTACTTTCTACGTCTTTCAAAGTAAGTTCTGGAAGTGAGCACACCTTGCTCCAAAGCGCTCTCACGTGCGTACCCTTCACGATGGTTCAGTGTGGGTTTACGGCTCTTTTTCAAACCCTACCTTTTAAATGTAGTCACGTACGGTGATTCTTTTCGTTCCAACCTCGCAATGCTGCTGAGACGAGAGGAAGTGCTCCCGCGAGGAGCAGCAACGGAGCTAGAACTCACGTCTCCGACAGGACCCGTGCCCGTTGGGCATTGACACAGCAGGCTTGGATCGAATCGGGTGCCGTGGCCCGACTCCTCCTTAGTACACCGCAGGGGAAGGGGCCAGGGTCCAGAAGGCCCAGGGGGCCGGCCCAGCCCCGTGACCCCCCCAGCTCCTTCCTAAAGCTTCGCCTCCCACTGCTGATGTTTCCTCCTGCTCCCCATCTCCCCCACCCGCCCTCCTCCGTCTCTGTCTGTCTCTCTGTCTCTCTCTTCCTCTCTCCCTCTTTCCATCTCTCTGTCTCTGCCTTTGTCTTTTTATCTGTCTGCATCTGTGTCTCTCTCTCTGTGTCCTTCTCTCTTCCTCTCTCCCTCCTTCTGTCTCCCTCTGTGTCTCTGTCTCTGTCTGTCTCTGTCTGTCTCTCTGTTCCTCTCTTCCTGATCCTGTCTCTCCTCCCCCCTCCGTCTGTCTCCTTCTGTCTCTCTCTCTGTGTCTCTGTGACTCTCCTTCCCTCCCTCTGTCTGTCTCTACCTCTCTGTGTCTGTCTGTCTCTCCCCCCCGCACCCCGTAGACCATTCCCAGTGTGGCCTACTCCCTGCACCGTCCCGGCCCTCGGCGCCCCGTGGACCGGCATCAACACTAACATAAACACATGAGCCAAGACAAAATGGAGCGAAGAATTCCTGCAAATAATGGTCTGGTTGTTGGGCTTTCTGATTGTATTGCAGCTCCAGTCAATTGGGGATTTCTGTACAAATTTAGAAGCTGGCACTAGAAACAATGAAGTCTGAGTCAGTGACTTCACTAGATAGTGATTTTGCTTCAGGAAACCACAACGGCAACAGGGCTCAGGAAATCCACAGAAATCGCTGTCACTGGTGTCGTGACACTGAGCCGCGTCGTGACCACCCAGGTCAAGGAGCCCGTGAGCCACGTGTAAGGGCAGTGGGGCCCGCGAGGCCCTTGTTTCGGGCTCCTGTTCTGGGAAGCAGCCCACTACCACTTGAAGGCTTATTCTTGGAAGACCGTCCACGGGGCCACACGGAGCTGGAACAATGTCCCTCTGTCTCCCCATCCCCCGATGGCCCCTGGATCCAACATCATGACTCCTGGCTCTGGGGCAGTGGGGTCTTCCGCTTACCTTCAGGGAGCAGAGCAGCTCCTGTGGCCATGCTCCCTGGCTCCCTGCCCCCCAGCTCCCAGGGGCAGCTGCGGGGATTACAAGCCCCCAACGGGCACCACGGGGCCTCAGCCTTGGCGCCTGGAGACCTGCCTTCCTTATGGTCGCTCATGCACCGCCTCCTCCCTGATGACCCCACGTCCCTGCACCCCAGCCCCGCGCGGCCGTGCTCAAAGAGGCACCACCAGGGCGGGGACGGTGCGCCCGGACGTGGGGATTATCACGGTTCAAGAGCAGGGGGCGTCTCGCCCCCCGGCTGCCTCTTCCTGCCCGGGGAGTCCAGCGGGCACGTCTGTCCCTGGGGGCCACGGCCAGGCTGTGCTGCCCCCCAGGACGCCCCTCAGCGCCCCATCCCCCATGGTCCTGCCTGCCTCGCAGAGTCCCAGCAAGGCCTGTGTGTGTGTGTGTGTGTGTGTGTGTGTGTGTGTGTGTGTTCTGGCTGTGTGTGTGTCCTGTAAAAGTGAGCCCTGTGTGTGTGTGTGTGCTGGCCAATGTGTGTGTGTCCTAGTGAGGTCTTGTGTGTGTGTGTGTGTGTGTGTGTGTGTGTGTGCTGGCCTATGTGTGTGTGTCCTAGTGAGTCCTGTGTGTGTGTGTGCTGGCCTGTGTGTGTGTGTGTCCTAGTGAGTCCTGTGTGCTGGCCTATGTGTGTGTGTGTCCTAGTGAGTCCTCTCTGTGTGTGTGTGTGTGTGTGTGTGTGCTGGCCTGTGTGTGTGTGTCCTAGTGAGTCCTGTGTGTGTGTGTGTGTGTGTGTGTGTGTGCTGGCCTGTGTGTGTGTGTCCTAGTGAGTCCTCTGTGTGTGTGTGCTGGCCTGTGTGTGTGTCCTAGTGAGTCCTCTGTGTGTGTGTGTGTGTGTGTGCTGGCCTGTGTGTGTGTGTCCTAGTGAGTCCTGTGTGTGTGTGCTTTTGGCCTGTGTGTGTGTCCTAGTGAGTCTGTGTGTGTGTGTGTGTGCTTTGGCCTATGTGTGTGTGTGTCCTAGTGGTGTGTGTGTGTGTGTGTGCTGGCCTATGTGTGTGTGTCCTAGTGAGTCCTGTGTGTGTGTGTGTGTGTGCTGGCCTATGTGTGTGTCCTAATGAGTCATGTGTGTGTGTGTGTGCTGGCCTATGTGTGTGTGTGTGTCCTAGTGAGTCGTGTGTGTGTGTGTGTGTGCTGGCCTATGTGTGTGTGTCCTAGTGAGTCCTGTGTGTGTGTGTGTATGTATGTGTGTGCTGGCCTGTGTATGTGTGTGTGTGTGTCTGCAAGCTGTGTGTGTGTGTGTATGTGTGTGCTGGCCTGTGTGTATGTGTGTGTGTGTGTGTCCTAGTGAGCCCTGTGTGTGTGTGTGTGTGTGCTGGCCTGTGTGTGTGTGTGTCCTAGTGAGCCCTGTGTGTGTGTGTGTGTGTGTATGTGTGCTGGCCTGTGTGTATGTGTGTGTTCTAGTGAGCTGTGTGTGTGTGTGTGTGTGTATTTTCTGTGTGTGTATGTGTGTGTGTCCTAGTGAGCTGTGTGTGTGTGTGTGTGTGTGTGTGTGCGCGCTGGCCTGTGTGTTGTGTCCTAGTGAGGTGTATGGGTGTGTGTGTGTGTGTGCTGGCCTGTGTGTGTGTGTCCTGGTGAGGTGTGTGTGTGTGTGTGTGCATGTGGATTCTGTGATACACAGAAGCAAGCACGGTCACCAGAAATTGGAGGCCATCAGGCCAGCCGGGACCCCAGGTGAGAGGAGGTGCGAGAGCTCCACACAGGCCCTAACTGAGGGACTTGGTGGCCAGAGGACCCGGGACAGAGGCCACACGGCAGCGAGCCACTCCCATAGGCGCACCCCGCCCTGTCACTACGCCCCTCTGGCACCGCCCCTGCGGCCCTGCTGGCGCCGGCCACCCATCCCCGCGCTTGTTAGAGCGCTCGGCCATCCGCCGCTCTGTGCCCCTCCTGGGCACCTGCTCTCACGGAGTGACAAGGCTCACGGTCCCACTGAGAGGGGTTGTCCGCTCAGCCCCGACATTAGAGAGAGACCCCAGTGTCACCACCCTCTCCAGACACCACCCTGCAGGCATTAAAATGTCACTTCCACAGTCTGCTTCCCTTGCTTCCCGTGCTTACATCCGTCTAACTTCTAGACTCAGGCTGTGGGGCGGGGGAGGGGGGGTGATCACATCCACGTGTGCCTCACCTGCACCTTACCCAGCACCTGGCTCACCACCCGTGCCTGGCAGGCACTTGTGAAAAACGTGCAGGTAAGGGGCACCGGGGTGGCTCAGTCCGTTGAGTGTCCAGCTCTTGATTTCAGCTCAGATCACAATCTCACAGCCGTGGGATCGAGCCCCGTGTGGGGCTCAGTGCAGAGTGCAGAGTCTGCTTGGGGTTCTCTCTCCCTCTCTCTTTCTCTCCCTCCTTCTGCCCCTCTCCCACTCGTTCTCTCTCTCCTTCTCTTTCTCTCTCTCTCTCAAAAATCAATAACCAGAGAGATGGACAGACGGAGACACAGACAGGCAGTGATGCACTGAAGGAAGCGTCCCGTGGTGTGGCTGGGTTCCAAACTGCACACAGGCCTTCCCTCGCCCCTCCTTCGAAGGGAGACCCCGACCCCCTCCCCGTGAGTGCGGACTCCTCGGGAAGACCCACGGCATGCGACCCCTGGGATTCGGACCTCAAAGGCCATGGCTCCATCCCTCCTCTGCTTCAGGCCCCTGGCCCCGGGGACGCATGCGGCGAGGACACGCAGGTGGCCCTCCAGAAAGCCCTCCGTGGCCAGGAGCCCAGCCCCCAGCCCCCAGCCGCGGGCGGGAGCCTCTCCCAGGCGCTCAGAGGACGGCAGCCCAGCCAGCAGCTCTGGGCCCAGCCCTGAGCCACGGCCAAATCCCGCCCAAGTCCCGACCCCCGGAGGGCGGAGGCCGTGCTCCGGGGGTGCGCTGCTCTCAGCAGGAGGGGACCGCACAGAAACCGAGAGGGGGCGATGCAGACGGCAGAGGAAGAGCGGGACCCAGGGGGAGGGCAGGGCCTCCTGCGGGCGGAAGGCTTGAGCGGCCTGGCAGGGGCGCGGCCCTGGGCGAGGCTCTCCCTGCAGGACAGGCCGGAGGCTGGTGGGGAGCCATCCGGATGCCCCCTTGCCCCGGAGCTCCGCCCCTACTTCGTCCGGGTTAAAGAGCCCCATGCGGACGCTGAGCTGGGACATGTGCCCAGCTCCCTGCTGCACACTCGGGTCCCAAAGAAAACTGTCCTCGGTTTGCGTGTTTCCAGGGACGCGGGCTCCTGTGTCTGTGGTCCTGCTTTCTCCCAAGTAAAATGAGCACATGCATTTTCTTCAACGTTTATTCATTTCTTTTGAGAGAGAGAGAGAGAGAAAGCACATGAGCAGGGATGGGGCAGAGAAAGAGGAAGAGAGAATCCCAAGCAGGCTCCATGCTGACTGATGACCGACAGAGACTTAAACTCACAACCGTGAGATCATGACCTGAACTGAAATCAAGAGTCAGACACTTAACCAACTGCGCCCCCAGGCGCCCCAAGCAAAAGCACTTTCTGTGATGGGGGAGCTTAAGCAAGAATGGGAAAGGGGCCCCCGAGGGCTCAGTCAGGTAAGCGTCCGACTCTTGATTTCGGCTCAGGTCATGATCTCACAGTTCATGGGTTCAAGCCCCCGCATCCGCTCTGAGCTGACAGGGTGAGGCCTGCTTAGGATTCTCTCCCTCTCTCTCTGCCCCTCCCCTGTTTCCTTGCTCTCTTTCCCTCTCTCTCAAAATAAATAAACTTTAAAAACATTTTTTCAAAAGAAGAAAAAGCAGCAGTAGTGATCACAGACAGCCTTTGCGTATGGCTGTGCCCACCAGCCTGCTCCTGACCCCCGGACACAGCACGCAGGTGAGCCTCCCGTGGCCCGTGGCCTGTCATCTCCAGCCAGACCAGAGGAGCCATTCAAGGACTGGTTTTCAGAATCTCGCTCCCACGCTCCCTCCTCTGGGTCTTCTGGCCCCGGAAACCGGGTAATCACGGGTCCCCGGCGTAGGCAGCCACCCCTGAGGGTCCTCTGTGGTCCCAACAACCAGAAATGAACAGAAAGCACGGCCGGGCGGTGTCGGGCATGTTTCAGGGCCAAGGGCTGATGGTTGAAATCCCCAGGTTCACCTCCCTCCGTCTGCCTCTGTGTGTCTTAACTTCTCCCATCCCGCCATTCACGCCCTATTTTTAAACCTACTTATTTTTTATCTATCAATTGAACAGCACCCTCCACCAGTGATCACCAAGAACATTGTGACCACGATGACCCACCCGAGTCACAGCTACCTTAGTACAAGTGGCCCATCTGGGGACATTACTGGTGCGTCCGCCCGACATCTCCAAGTCGACACAACTACCCAAAGTCCTGCAGAACTCGGAGGTGCTCGGGTTTTCCGAGGAGAAATCAGAGAGTGAGAGTAAACCGTTCAGTCTGACAATGAATACTGTGAAGTCACTCAGTAGTTCAAGCATCGTGGAGCCTTCTGACTCCGGTTTCCACAAGAGAGGGACCCAAGAAAATAAAGTTGGTGCGATGCAGAGACCAGGCTGCACCTGGGACGGGTGAGGGGCCAGTGCCCGGTGGGTGTCGCGGCTCACACACCCTCTCCCCTGCCTAAGCTTTGGGTCTTATTTCTATCCCCTGGTAGTTTTAAAATTATTGAACACACACACCCGTTGCCTATTTCCCAGACACAAACTGACGCACGTGTTTGGGGGTACATGTGTTCCCTCCTCTTCAACACACATGGATGGCGTCCTGAACTCTTGTGCAACTTGCTTTCCTTTTAACACATACGTCAGGCACCTGTACAGACCACCACACATCCAACGACACCTCATCATCAGAAGGCGCCGACCCTCCCACCCAGGTACACACCTCTTCCCCACCATGGCTCTGTCGGACACAAGGTGGTGATCTTTCCATTGTTTACAGAACTGATACCCTATATTGCACACTTACGTGGTGCACAGAATAAGTTCCTAGAAATGAAAATGGATGAAAACCAAGTTTATTTTTAATGCCTGTAGTTTTTTAAGTTTTAGTTATTTATTTTGAGAGACAGAGAGAGAGAGAGCATGAGCAGGGGATGGGGCAGAGATAGAGAGGGGAGAGAGAATCCCAAGCAGGCACCATGCTATCAGCACAAAGCCTGACACGGGGCTAGAACCTCATGAACTGAGATCATGACCTAAGCTGAAATCGAGAGTTGGACCCTTACCCGACTGAGCCGCCCAGGTGCCCCACCACCGTGGTTCAGTAAATGTTTGTGTCTTCAGGTGACTTTTAAGTGAAATGGGGGTTCTCACACGCAGTCACTGATAAGGCTGATAAATAGACCGCTGGGCCCTGGTTCATCTGGAAGGTCTGGGCTGTGACCCTGAACCACATTGGGGACGAGGTCCCGTTGATGCTGATGCTGGTCCAGGACCACATGTGGACAGCCAGTGAGTTAAACCACCTGCTTGCTTTCTAGAAGAAGGAAGAACTGAACTCTGGGGCCAGGGTCGGTGTCCTCTTTTCTGAATGCCCCACCCTTGCCCACAAGCGTGAGCGGGAAGGCGGGTCACTGGGGGAGGAGCCCACCACCCCCGCACTCTAGAACCGGCATTCCAAGCCCCCTGCAACAACCACCACCACCACCACCACCCCGCCTCCCAGAGCGCCTACTCCATCTCAAAAGCCATCCAGTGCCTGGCGGCTTCCGGTGGTGTTTACTTAGCAAGCCCTCTGTGGATTCCTCTTCACGCCATTTTAATGACGCTCAGGACTGGATAACTGCCCCCACTGTCAGCCCCCACGAAGAGTCCTGCGTGCCTGGCACACGGTTCCCGTGGTATCTGAGCAAAGTCTTCCCCACAGCATGGGGGGAACGCATCACACACAGTGCCTTCTTGCATTTCCTATGAAAAGTTGTCACAGCCTGCCAAGGTCATGGCCATTGTGAGATTAGCCACAGCGTACTAGCCTGTAGTATTGTAAACAACGTGGACAGAAGCCGGGGCGGGAGGGACAAGGACACAGGGCTGCTGGGTGCGTGGGCCCCTTGAACTCTCACCAAGGGGGTTCAGGAGGGGGTCGATCCAAAGTCCTTGGCGCACAGGGTACACCTACCCATTGTACCCCTACTCTGAGAAGAGCGAGCCACTCCCACTCAAGTCCTGTGCCCAAGGCTCAGGCAGACCCACCCTCCTTTCCAGAACCTACCCGCCAGTCCACTGGGATGCCCCGCTCCGTTTCCTCGTCCACAGGCTCCACCGGTGGGCCCTACGTGCTGCGGCGGCACTGTCAGCCTCGTTCGTCTATTCCTCATGAACGCAGGCAGATGCAGGAACTTCCTTGATCACGAGCAACATTGGGTCAGTATTTCCATGTCTTCACGCTCCCTAGAAGCTCGTGGCTTCCCAGCAAGGAGCGCCACTGTCCCCCGTGAGAGCGGTCATGGCTGAAATCGGAAGAAGTAATACAAGTTTTTCTGAGGAAACCCAGCTGTAGAGCTGTAGAGACTCCAAACCCTACTTCTGGGCTTTTCTATTCGTGTCTCACTGCCCCCCCTCTGTTTCTGTTTAACAAGTGTGATTATTTGTAACAAGTAACTACTGTTACCAAGCACCGCTGTGTGCCAGGTAGCTGCAAGAAACTGAGCGGGCCACCACGGCTCCGACTTAGAAGAAGGGTCTTTCCAGCACCCCCACTGCACAGGTGGTCAGAATGAGGCTCAGGGGGCTAGCATCCTTGCCCACTGCCACAGGGTGCGTTGGCGACTGAGACAGACTCCATGCTGGGTCTGATCCAGCCGTAGTAACCACCGATCGCTGGTTTTCTGGAAGCTGGCCTCGCACACGGAAGGGAAAAGAGAGGAGCCAATAATGAGTGGAGACATGCTTGCTGTAGAGCTAACGGTTCTGGGACCCGAGACTGGCAGTGGATGGGGGCTCCAAAGACAGACTCCTGCTCTCAGCGCGGGGCTCGCAATGGTCCATACGTGGTCTTGTTACATGGTTGGGGGTGACCTCTGCCCACGATGGCAGCTATAGCACATAGTTTACTCCCATGGGCAGAAGTGACATTGATGTGAAGTGCGGTCAAGAAAACAGCGTGAGGCGCCTGGGTGGCTTAGCGGTTGCGCCGTCCGACTTTCGCTAGGTCATGATCTCGCGGTTCGTGGGTTCGAGCCCCGCGTCGCCGGGCTCTGTGCTGACTGCCAGCTCAGAGCCTGGAGCCTGTTTCAGTCTGTGACTCCTCTTTCTCCTGACCCTCCTGCTTACGCTGTCTCTATCTCTCCTAGAAATAAATAAAAAACATTTAAAAAAAAGAAAGAAAGAAAGAAAGAAACAGCGTGGAGACGTTTGGCAATCTGTGGAATGGGTACACAAGCCAGGGCACACCCCCTGGCTGGGTGCCCTGGCCCTGGGGGCAGCTGGCGTGGGCTGGGCCGTGTGTGGCAAGCCTCCATCACCATGCCACACGGACCCTGGGGGTGGTCTTTGAATCCTGGGCACCAAGGGCTGGACCGGATGGCTGACCAGACCCTGGAAGCCCGAGGTTCCGGGGTGCTGTGGGGTCAGCAGTTGCAGCTGGATCAGGGTCCCGCGCCGCCCCTCAGCCCGCAGCTCCCAGCTGCTGCCCACAGCAAGGGAGCCAGGTGTCCCAGGCCCTTGGCCCTGTGAAAGAAGGCAGACCTCTGCCCCGACAAATGGGAGCTGAGCAGAGCCCGAAATGGGACTGAGGTGCGGAAGGGCAGGAGGCTGGGGAGGCTAGGCTGGGGGTTCGGAGCTCAGCTGCATCCCGGCCCAGCTGCCTGGGAGGGGGCCACCCCAGCTGTGTGTCTCGGGCACACCTCTGAGCAAGGTTACTGAACGACAGCTGGAGAACGAGCTTCCATGGCGGGAATCCCCAGGCCTCACAATCTTGCTGACTTGGGTCCGGAGCCCAAATGTGAGTCCCAACTCTGATACCTGGGCGGGTGTGGCCCTGTTTGGAAAGTGGGTCTTTGAAGACACCAAGTGCAGAGGAGGGCATACTGGGGTAGAGGGGCTCTAACCCAGGGGGTCGGGGTCCCGACATGAACAGGGACATAGCACACAGAGGCGGTGAGAAGGCCGCGTGAGCAGGCGGGGGCGGAGGGGGCGGGGTTGGGGGTGCGGGGGCGAGGGCAGCAAGCCCAGGAGCACCCAGGCTGCCCGCAGCCCCCAGCGGAGGAGGGTCCTCGCCTCAGAGGGCACGTGTCCCCCAACACCTTGACCTCGGACCTCCTGACTCCAGAACCGGGACAGGAAACGCCTCCTGTCCCAGCCCCCCATTTGCGGAAGCGTCTTCGCCGCCCCACGAACAGAGGAACGACTGCAGCCCCCGTTTTCCAGGTGAGGACGGCGAGGCCCAGAGGACGCCGCTGGAGGGACCCGAGCCTTGTCCCCAGCCCCCGGCCCCCGGGAAGTGCCGGGCCCAGGGGGTCTCCGCGCCCTGCGCTGAGGGGCTCTATCGCAGAGAAGAAGCCGGAGGACCAGGACTCGCGTGGGTCCGTGTCGGCGGGTTCCGACGGCGGCGCCAGGGCCCTGATGCAGCCGCGTCCGCATCTCTGGAGCTCCCTGGTTACTCGCCGCCACGCCAGTGAGTCACCAGAGAGCCCCCCCAGGACGTCAGGGCAGGGCTGGGAGGCCGCAGGCCTCCACCGAGTCCCCGTACAGACGCGGTGTGGGGCGCGCGCGGGCGGCTCCTCCAGGCAGCGCCCCATCGTCACCCTGACAAGCCGGAGCCTTCTGGTCTGGGTCCGGGACAGACGCACTCCTCTGTCACCTAACACCCTGAGCCATTAGCGAGATGTTGACCAACACTTGAGACTGGCCATGGGCAGGGCAGCCAGAGTACCAGTTCCCCTGACCTTCAGAGCTACACGCGGGGTGGCCCAAGGGAGGTGCCGGCGGGAGGGTGCGTGTGCCCCCGATGCATGCGTGAGCGCGTGCACTGAGCCTGCGGGTGTGCGCACGGCTGTGTGAGCCGATGCACTGAGCCTGCGGGTGTGCGTGCCCATGTGCGCTGGTGCACTGAGCCTGCGGGCGTGCACAGACGTGTGAGCCCGTGCACTGAGCCTGCGGGTGTGTGCGCACGTGCGAGCCTGCACTGAGCCTGCGGGTGTGCGTGCCCATGTGCGCTGGTGCACTGAGCCCAAGTGGCCTGCGCAGACGTGTGAGCGCGTGCACTGAGCCTGCGGGCATGCACAGACGTGTGAGCCCGTGTGAGCCAGTGCTGAGCCTGCGGGGTGTACGCGCCCCTGTGCACTGAGGCCTGCGGGCGTACGCGCCTGTGAGCCCGTGCACTGTGCGCCCCTGTGAGCCCGTGCGCCTGAGCCTGAGCCCGTGCACTGAGCCTGCGGGTGTGCGCTCCCATGTGAGCCCGTGCACTGAGCCTGCGGGCGTGCGCGTCCCTGTGAGCCCGTGCACTGAGCCTGCGGGCGTGCGCGCGCGTCTCCCGTGAGCCGTGCACTGAGCCTGCGGGCGTGCGCGCCTGTGAGCCCGTGCACTGAGCCTGCGGGTGTGCGCCCCATGTGAGGCCCGTGCACTGAGCCTGCGGGCGTGCGTGTCCCTGTGAGCCGTGCCTGAGCCTGCGGGTGTGCGCTCCCATGTGAGCGTGCACTGCGGGCCGTGTGTGAGCCCGTGCAGGCCTGCGGGTGTGCGACTCCATGTGAGCACTGAGCTGCGGGTGTGCCCTCCCCCTGTGAGCCGTGCCTGAGCCCGTGCAGGCCTGCGGGCGTGCGCGCCCTGAGCCCGTGCACTGAGCTCTGCGGGCGTGCGCGCCCTGTGAGAAGGCACACAGAAGGGCGTGCGCCCTGTGAGCCCGTGCACTGAGCCTGCGGGCGTGCGCTCCCATGTGAGCCGTGCACTGAGCCTGCGGGCGTACGCGCCTGTGAGCCCGACACTGAGCCTGCGGGTGTACGCGCCCCTGTGAGCCCGTGCACTGAGCCTGCGGGCGTGCGCAGACATGTGAGCCCGTGCTGAGCCTGCAGCCTGAGCCCGTGCGCTCCTGCAGGTGTGTGCGCACCAGCCTGCACTGAGCGGGTGTGCGTCTCCATGTGCGCTGGTGCACTGAGCCTGCGTGGGCATGCACAGACGTGTGAGCCCGTGCACTGAGCCTGCGGGTGTGCGCGCCCTGCGGGGCTGCGCGCCCTGTGAGCCCGTGCACACGGCTGCAGCCCCTGAGCCCGTGCACTGAGCTCATGCATGGCGCCCCTGTGTGAGCCTGCGGTGCGCGCGCCCCCGTGCACTGAGCCTGCGGGTCCCTGTGCGCACTGAGCCCGGGTGTGTGCGCACTGAGCCTGCCTGAGCCTGCGGGTAACTGAGCCTGCGGGCGTGGCGCAGATGGGAGTCCCTGTGAGCCCGTGCACTGAGCCTGCGGGCGTGCGCGCCCCCTGTGAGCCCGTGCACCGACCTCGTGGAGCCTGCACTGAGCTAGCGGGCGTGCGCGCCCTGTGAGCCCGTGCACTGAGCCTGGTGTGCGCTGCGCCCGTGAGCTCCGTGCACTGAGCCAGCGGGCGTGCGCCTCCGTGAGCCGTGCACTGAGCCTGCGGGCGTGCGTGTCCCATGTGAGCCCGTGCACTGAGCCTGCGGGCGTGCGCTCCCCCGTGAGCTCCGTGCACTGAGCCTGCGGGCGTGCGCGTCCCTGTGAGCCCGTGCACTGAGCCTGCGGGCGTGCGCTCCCTGTGAGCCCGTGCACTGAGCCTGCGGGCGTGCGCCCTGTGAGCCCGTGCACTGAGCCTGCGGGGCGTGCGCGCCTCTGTGAGCCCGTGCACTGAGCTCTGTGGCGGCGCCCCTGTGAGCCCGTGCACTGAGCCTGCGGGTGTGCGCTCCCATGTACTGCACTGAGCCTGGGCGGGCGTTGCGCTCCCTGTTGGAGCCCGTGCACCGAGCCTGCGGGCGTGCGTGTCCCTGTGGTTCGCACTGAGCCTGCGGGCGTGCGCTCCCCTGTGAGCCCGTGCACTGAGCCTGCGCGGGCGTGCCCCTGTGAGCCCGTGCACTGGGCTGCGGGCGTGCGCGCACAGCCCGAGCCACGTGCACTGAGCCTGGGCGTGCGCGCCTGTGAGCCCGGCAGACTCGAGCTCGCAGGCGTGCGCGCCCCTGTGAGCCCCTGCACTGAGCCTGCGGGTGTGCGCTCCCATGAGCCCGCACTGAGCCTGCGGGCGTGCGTGTCCCTGTGAGCCCGTGCACTGAGCCTGCGGGTGTGCGCTCCCATGAGCCCGTGCACTGAGCCTGCGGGCGTGCGTGTCCCTGTGAGCCCGTGCACTGGAGCACTGAGCCTGCGGGCGGCGTCCCTGTGAGCGTGCGCGTGCGCCCCATGTGTGAGCCCGCAGCACTGAGCGGCGCGCCTGCACTGAGCCTGCGGGCGTGCGCCCTGTGAGCGCGTGCACTGAGCCTGCGGGTGTGTGCGCACGTGCGAGAGCCTGCACTGAGCCTGCGGGTGTGCGTGCCCATGTGCGCTGGTGCACTGAGCCTGCGGGCGTGCGCAGACGTGTGAGCGCGTGCACTGAGCCTGCAGGCGTGCGTGTCCCTGTGAGCCCGTGCACTGAGCCTGCGGGCGTGCGCGCCCCTGTGAGCCCGTGCACTGAGCCTGCGGGCGTGCGCCTGTGAGCCCGCACTGAGCCTGCGGGCGTGCGCGTCTCTGCAGGGAGCCCGTGCACTGAGCCTGCGGCGTGCGCGCCTCCTGTGAGCCCGTGCACTGAGCCTGCGGGCGTGCGCGTCCCTGTGAGCCCGTGGCACTGAGCCTGCGGGGCGTGCGCGCCTGTGAGCCCGTGCACTGAGCCTGCGGGGCGTGCGCGCCCCTGTGAGCCCGTGCACTGAGCCTGCGGGTGTGCGCTCCCATGTGAGCCCGTGCACTGAGCCTGCGGGCGTGCGTGTCCCTGTGAGCCCGTGCACTGAGCCTGCGGGCGTGCGCGCCCCTGTGAGCCCGTGCACTGAGCCTGCGGGCGTGCGCGCCCCTGTGAGCCCGTGCACTGAGCCTGCGGGCGTGCGCGCCCCTGTGAGCCCGTGCACTGAGCCTGCGGGTGTGCGCGCCCCTGTGAGCGTGCGCACCGTGAGCGCCTTGGCCGGCCGGCTGCTAGGACGGGGCTCCCGCTCCGCAGATGGCGAGGCTCACAAACAACAGAAACGCCTCGCTCCCACGGCTGGAGGCCGCCGTCCAGGATGGGCGCGCCGGGACCGCCCCCTCCGGCGCAGGCCTGTCACGGTGTCCTCGCGCCCTGGAAGGGACCCGGGAGCTGGGGGCGGGGGGAGGGGGGTCTCCTATCACGACCCCGCCTGACCGGAATCACCTCCCCTGGCCCCGCCCCCAAATATCAAATACCGTCACACGGAGGGATTTCAGCACGTGAAGTCTGGGAGGACGCGGCATTCCGCCCGCAGCCCTGTGCGCGCGCGCGCCCTCCCCCGTGTGCGCGTGCGCGAGTCCTCTCTCTGGGCGCGAGCGCGCACGCGCGAGCGCGCGAGGGCGGCGGCGGGAGGCGGCGCAGGGACGGGCCCGGCCCTCCGTCCGCGGGGCTGCCCTGGGGACGGGGCTCCGCGTCCGCCGGGCTCCGCTCGCTTTCCGCGGAGTGCGCTGCCCCCTGGAGGGAGGGGAAGGGCGGCGGTCGCCGCCGCGGGGGCGGGGGGCGGGGGTGCAGCTAAGAGGTGCCCGCGGGCTCCGAGCTCCCGCGAACAGCCGCTCCCGCGCCCGGAGAGCCGGCCGTGCCCGCCGCCCCGGCCCCGCCGCCCTCCGCGTGCGCGCGGAAGCTCGGGGACGCGCACCGGCCGGTCCTCGGACGCGGGACGGAGCCGCGTCCTCGCCTCACCGCGCCCCACGCCAGGCCCCGGACATCGCTGCGGCCTTCGCGGGGCGCGGCCTCCCGGAGGGGCCCCCCAGAGACACCCGCGGGCTCACGCTTCTGCCTTCCTCCAAGACAGTCCGAGAAAATGCCATTGTGCCATTTGTGAGACCCACCAGGTCTAAGCGTATTTCTCCCTGCCTCCGCGTGCTTACGACGTGGACCGAGCGCTAGGACGGTGATGGTGATGGGGGACACCCCCTGCTCGGGTACGTCTCACACGCCACAGGGCAGGGGTGGAGAAAGGGGGGGTGTGCAGCTGCCCGCTGGACCCCCAGCGCCCCGGGCGAGCGGAAGGACAGCTTCGCTCACCCGCCCCGCCCCGCTCTCCCTCCTGCAGAGAGACCTCAGCCCAGTGCCCTGGTGCCTGCTCTCTAACCACCCGCGCTTCCTGAAGGTCCCCCCGCCCCGCACTCGTCCCCACCGTCTGGTGTGGCCTTCTCAGGTCCCCAAACCAAACAAACAAGGTAAAGGCCACAGCAAAGGAAAAAGTCACAGACAAAATGTTTGGACTTTTCAAAGGGATGGGGAACCTTCAGGTGAGAGGGACACTTGCCAACATTAGATCCTTCTTTTTCTTTTTTGCTTTGGGGGAGGAGGAGCAGACAGGGGAGGAGCAGAGAGAGAGAGAGAGAAAGAGAATCCCCAGCAGGCTCCGCACTGCCAGTGCAGAGCCGGTCGAGGGGCTCAAACTCACGAACCCTGAGATCATGACCTGAGCAGAAATCAAGAGCTGGAGGCTTAACCGTCTGAGCCCCCCAGGCGCCCCAACACCAGATCATTCTTGGGATGGCCCCGGCAGGGAAAATAAACATTTCCGTAAGAGGCATTGATGAGAGAATGCTTTGGAAGGTTGCAAATAAAATTAGTCAAACCCTCTCTATGTTCCTTTGTAAGTTATACTCAGAGGAGCCCCTGGGTGGCTCAGTCGATTAAGTTCCAACTTCAGCTCAGGTCATGATCCCACGATTCGCACGTCAGGCGCTGTGCTGACAGCTCAGAGCCTGGACCCTGCTTCCAATTCTGTGTCGCCCACTCGCACTCTTTCTCTCTTTCTCAAAACTAAATAAATTTTTTTTTAAAAAAGTTATAGACGCAGACCACAGGGTTGAGGATGTCGTATTAACAAGACAAGGGGCAGACGTGCCACGGGGGTCCGTCTTTGCTGGGAGACATACTCTCCTACCATCCTGACAGCTGCCAAAGGGCCTTTCCTAACAAACGCTCGGCACGTGGCTCTCCTTAAAAACCATGGTCTCTGCCTAATTTCCCAGTCTGTGCCCACCGCCTTCGCAGCCTGCGTTAGCTACCCCTTGCTGAGAAATTGCCTCAAAACTTACTGCTTCAAACAACAAACACATGTAATCACAGTTTCCAAAAGATTTGAACCGGATGTAGGTTAGAATTCTATTCTTTTTTTTTTAAATATAGTTTATTGTCAAGTTGGTTTCCATATAACACCCGGTGCTCATCCGCACAAGTGCCCCCCTCCATGCCCATCACCCCCTTTCCCCTTTCCCCCAACCCCTGGCAGGTGCTATTTCTACCCAGGCGTGGTGAGGCCGGCAGATCAAGAGATAGCAACCGTCACTAAAAAGCTGGGGCGCCTGGGTGGCTCAGTCGGTTGAGTGTCTGACTTCGGCTCAGGTCGTGATCTCACGGCTTGTGGGTTTGAGCTCCACGTCGGACTCTGTGCTGACAGCTCAGAGCCTGGAGCTGCTTCAGATTCTGTGTCTCCCTCTCTCTCTCTGCCGCTCTTACTCGCGGTTTCTCTCTCAAAAATAAATAAAAAACATTAAAAAATGAAAAGAAAAGAAAATCTATACTCCAATCCTGAGCAGAGGCCATGCCACGCCTGCCGACCTGGGCCACAGAGGAAGCGCCAGGAAGGGGCTCTCCCCTCTTGGACTGATCTTGGACTTCCCAGCCTCCAGAATGGCAAGAAATGAAGTGCGTTGCTTATAAGCCCGTCTGTGATACTGCATCGCAGCGGCCCGAAGGGACTAAGACATGCGCACCCTCTAGGAATCGGCCAGCCCTGGGAGGGGCAGCCTCCCCGCGGTCATCAAGGCCTCCGACCTCAAAACATCAGGAAATACAGAAAACGCACGGTATGATTAACACATGGGAATCATGTTTCTGGCTCATGAACTGAGAGAGCTGAGGATGCGTCTTTAACGCCGTTCCCGTGGCGGGTAGCTGGAGGGCCAGGGTCCTCAGTACACGGTCTCTCCATGGGGTCCTTTGAGTGTGTGACATGCACCTGGCTTCCTGCAGCGGAAGGAAGGAGCACATCCCTGAGTCCAGCCCACGCTGCGGTGGGGGGAAACTGAGCTCCACCTCTCGAAGTGGAGGGAAAGAATCTGTGGATGCTTTCGAAAACCACCACACAGGCTGAGCCAGGCTCTATTTCCAGGCCCCACCCCACCTCTGCCCCAGACCCTCAGCCCCATCCCTTGCATTTTAACCAAAGGCTCACATCAGAAGCACCCAGAGAGGTGGTTTTCAATCTACAGGCTCAAGACGCATAGCCCTGGGGCCACGCTGAGGTCTGCACTGCCCCCCGGGTATGGGCACGGGGCACCTCCATGGGCCTCCTGGGCGACTTTCTTGGTCTGCCCCGCCCTCTGTCCGCGTCATCTCGGGAACGCCGTCCTCAGCCAGCTTCAGTGCCACCTGCTATGTGAACCCCGCCCAGAGCCCTTGTCTGGCATGAGGAAGTACTACCAGGATCTCCCCGGACGTGAGTGAGGCCCAGAGCATGTGACGCTAACATCAGAGAGTGTGTGCTTTTCCTTATAGCAAGACTGAGAGCTCCTCAAAGGGAGACACAGGCACATGACACTATGTCCCCAGCATCTGTCCCCTGGGGGACGGTCAAATTATGTATTCTGGCTAAATGAATGACCGGGGGGAAGTTACGTGGTCAGTCTCTGAAAGCACGTCTAGGGGGCGTCTGGGGAAAGGGCAAGTCTCCCCCCTGGGTGTTAGCTATGTCTCCAAACATCCAACTCCCTGCACCCACGTGCTCATGTGAACTCTCCTGGGACCGGGCTGTTCTGATTCAAGGCATTTGTCCCTTGTCCTATTATGGGCCAGTCTCATTTCTCTTGGGAACTTGGCCCTCTTGTGTCTTCCGGCTTGATTCACTGCCTGCGGCCTGCACACCTTTCCTCGGATGATCCGTCCGTCCTTAGGAAGAGTCTTATACTGTCTGGTCTCGTGTGCTGATCTCTCAACTGTTCACCCCTCCCCAGAGCAGGACCGTGCCTTCCACCCCTCTGGTCTTTGTTGCTTTGACACGGAGCAGTCACCAACTGCGCATTGAGTTGAAGGATGTTTTCAGCAGGTTCACCTCTGAGAGTAACACATTCTACCTGTTGGGTAAAGATCGATTCTAACTGCATAGAGTTCTCACCATTTTTCAAGAAGAGCAGAGATATGGGGCGTGTCCCAAGAGTGGGTGATCATGGTCCCACTGTATTCTGAATGGGGTACCACATCCAGCATAATGACCTCAGTCGCGGGTTCCCATGAGGATCGGTGAAAGAGCCTGGGAGCCCAGGCAATGGCCCACATTTCTCTTTGAGAAAGGACTCTGTGTTTTAGGTCCATTATGCCAGTCAGTCGGGTCACATTATGACTTAGGCAGGACAGGACTGTTCAGTGCTAACAAGTACACTGAGGCCCAGGAAGAGTAAGTGACCTGCTCAGGCCGTAACGGCTCTTCCCTTTCCTTCACCCCGTGGCGGTCTCTATTTGGCCTGAGCAAAAGCAGTCAACAGGAAGACATTTTCACGGCTACAAGTGCTCGGAGAATGTCATCGTAAATCGTGAGGAACACACGTTCCTCATGCCTGTAAGGCGTGACTGGTGCCAAAAAGACGCGGGAAGTTGGGCAAGGCCAACAGAAGAAAAACATTCCAGAAACATGACGGATTGGTGATGAACCTCCTCGTCCCGAAGGAAGGTGCCTGAAATGCTTAGTATTTAAGTAGATGCTAAAGTAGACGCTGCCGCAGATCATCTGTCAGACGACCTGCAGGTGCCGTCCAGGGGACTAAATGGGAGTGATCAAAATTCTCACATTCATGCAAATGGCAGAGTGCGCGGAACTTTCTAGACTACTGCAGAGTGTTGAAATAGTGCCTTCAGTATATAACATGTAATCGATACCAGTGTAAAATATACCCACGTGTATGTGCCGGCATGTGCCTATCCGTTATAGGAGCACATGTATGTCTGTGATAACCCAAGATGTGGAAAGTGCTGTGTTGGTAGAAAGGAAGGTGCAGGCAGCAAAGATTGAAAAGTGGAGGTACTTTTTAATGAAAATCTTCTAACCACCTCTTTGTTTCTTTTTTTTTTAATGTTTTATTTCTGAGAGAGAGAGACAGAGCATGAGCAGGGGAGGGGTAGAGAGAGACACACACACAGAATCTGAAGCAGGCTCCAGCCTCTGAGCTGTCAGCACAGAGCCTGACGTGGGGCTGGAACCCAGGAACCATGAGATCATGACGTGAGCCAAAGTCAGACACTTAACCAGTCACCCAGGCTGCCCTAACCGTGTGCTTTCCAGCCACCATTAGGTGGGGTTGCCGGCTGAAAACGCAGGCTCCTCTTGGACTCAGCTCAACAGCTCCTGAAGCCGGGACACTCTTAGGTCTCATCCATCACTTAAATTCTAGGGTTTTATGGTTTGACCAGCAATTATTCCTTTCTAACTATGAGTAGTGACTCTCAAAATGTATCCACAGCCCACCTGTGGGCAAAGCCGGGAACTAATCATTCCCTTAGTGGCTCCCGGCAAACGATGCTCATGTATATAGATACTCACGTTACATATGACTGAGGACCAATGACCGGTAATCTAACGAGAGGAAACGAAGAGTTATTTCAGTAGAAATTTGTAAATTAAAGCTCCCACCTTTCCAGAGTGTCCCAAAGGTGCTACTTCAGCACCGAACTAAAACCTCTGCCTCCAACACCCTGTTTGACATGTTCTAGAATTCAGACGAGTGTCTGGACTCTGCCGCAAGTTGAACAGAGGCTGTTGTGAGCAGTTCCTGTGCTCTAAGCCCACGTTCACGTGACCAACTCGCTTACTCATAAATGTATTCGTGGGGAACTTGTTAAACTCTACAGCGCTTAGTGACTCAAAGGTGCATTAGCAATATTTTTAGTGTATTGTTTTCCAATGTGGACATGAAAAAATTCATTTCTTTCCAGCTCATGCAAGCCCATCCACTGTCCCGTTGCTCAAATAGTTGAATCATTCATCACCCCCCAAAAAGCAAAAACAATGCAACGCTCTGTTACTATTATCCCCGAAATAGGTATCTTCCAGAAAATGGAGACCTGTGATGGGGGAACAGCGTCAAGCTTCTTGACCACGGCTGTCCCAGCTCCGCACCCAACTTCCCCACCTCCAGGTTCATGTGGCTCAGTGAAGACAGTCCCGTGTTCTTGTTCTGCGTGATTCTGTGAAAATGAAGGTAAAGCTCTAGAACAAAGGAGAGTGATTTTACCACCTTGGGACTGAGTGACCGCTTGCAAATTCACATCACACACCTGCGTGGAAGGCTTGCCCAAGTGCCCAGCGAGGCCAAGCGAGGCCCTACGGTGCTGCTGTGTTCTCTTGCTTTGTCGAAAGCGGCAAGCCAGGTCTGGGGGCTCTGCGGTGGACAGAATAACGACCCTGGAAAGATGCCCACATGCTAGTCCCAGGAACCCCTGAATATGTCCCCTCACCTAGCGAAGAACTATCAGGTCTTAGAAATGGACTTTAGGTGGCTAATCAGTGGACCTTAAAATAGACAGGTTATCCTGGGCTATGTGCACAGACCCAATATAGTCATAAGGGTCCTTAAAAGTGAGAGTGGGAGACAGACGAAGAGAGTCAGGGGAAGACGTGACCACGGAGGCAGCCTGGAGAGACGTAAAGGGAGCCTGACGTCGTCGGTGGAGGAAGGGGTCGCAGACGAGGAACGCGACAGCCTCCGGACGCGGGAGCAGGCAAGGGCGCGATTCTCCGCTGCAGCCTCCAGAACGCGGCAGCCCAGCGCGCAACTTGCTTCCCGCCCAGGCAGCAAACCCACAGAGCCGGAAGGTAACGAATGGGTGTTTGCTCAGCCGCTGACTCGGCGGCGACTTGTTACAGCAGCAACAGCCTTGCCCGGGCGGACGTTTTCAGAGACGCAGGGGGACAAAGGGCTGCAGGCGGGAGGAAAACCCAGGGAAAGATGGATCCTATGTTACCAGGGTCGCCTCCAATTTTTTTGAATAAAGGAAATCTGCACTGCATTAATTGCTTTTCATTGTGTTTTCTCCCTGGCTAGCAAAGGTCGTGTGTGTGTGTGTGTGTGTGTGTGTGTGTGTGTGTGTGTGTGTGTGTTCACTCAGTTAGCAACCATTCATTCAGAGGGCTTTACGTGCCCTAAGCCAGAGTCAGGAAATGTTTAAAAACAAAAATGTTTTAAGTACTCACCCCTCCTCAAGAAGGTGATGACAGAGTAGAAGGAGGAACCCGTGACATACGCGGTGCGCATGCAGCAGGAAGTGACGGTGAACACCTGACGCGACGTGAGCGGTGAGTGGTGCACTAGGACGTGATCGGTGCCCCGACGGAGATGAGAGAAGGCGCAGCCATCATCGCCCGACGCAGCCCTGCACCTCGCAAGAAGGCTTGGCGGGGAAGGGGCGCCTCAGACACAGGACGGCGTGTGTGTGTCCACTGGTAGGGACACCAATGTCCCCAGGAGGACGGAGGGGCGACAGGAAGAAAGCCAAGCTGGGGCCTCAGGGCGCGGCAGCGTCTGGGATGTCTGGGGCTCTTGTAAGAAAGTTCCCATAAGGTGCCTCACATGGGCTCCGATTGAGGAAAGGAAAAAAGTTGAAGAGGGGAAATGGGTTTTGTGTGTGTGCACAAGTGAAAGGCCATGTTTATGAGAACTATGCGATTTTTTAAGAATAGTTTGCTGAGGTGACGGCTCCACCGAGGGCCGTCTCTAGAAAGTCCGGGACCCACGAACACCCACTGGTACTGCCAGCCTCCACCCCGACGTGCGCTCCTGAGGGAATTGGGCTTCAACAGAAGGGGAAGGAAAGGGCATAGCTGGAAGTGCATGGCACGCAGAGGGAGGAGGAGAAGGGAGTCCTTACCACCTCACCCCTGCGGTAGGGCAGCAAGGGGAGCGAGCGTGCCTGGACTGTTGAGGTTTTTTTTTAAGTTTATTTATTTATTTTGAGAGAGCGAGACAGCACCAGTGGGGGACTGGCAGGGAGAGGAGGGGAGAGAGAATCCCCAGCAGGCTCCGTGTCGTCAGCGCAGGGCCCGACTTGGGACTCGATCCCAGGGACCATGAGATCGTGACCCTAGCCGAAATCAAGAGTTGGTCGCTCAGCCGACTGTGCCCCCCAGGTCCCCCCACTCCAGGACTATTAACACTTGTGACTGCTTCTTACCTGGCTGCCTCGCTGGTCCCTGAACATCAAGGAAAACTAGGCTTCCCCCCCCAAAGTAGGGTAGAGTAGGTTGTGAAAAATTCCAACAATTGGTCATACTCCAAGGTCAACGTTTCCAACCCCATGTTTTCCCCCAACACGTTCAGTGTTGCCTTCGACACAACACTGTACCGAGAGAAGGAGCCTGGGGGACCCGCGGACCCGCGTGGGCAGCCGGCTCCACACCCCCTGCCTCCTCGCTGTGCAGTGTGGATAAGCCTCTGGCTGCTGGCGCCGGCGCGGGGGTCCCACGGGGCTGGCGGCAGGCGGCAGGGACAACGGGGCTGCCCGTGCCAAGCTCCTTCCGCGTGCTGGCTGCTTCCCATTTATTGCCTCCTGCCCAGAGGAGGTCGCCAACCGCCAAGTGGTCAAGTACATTATCTGTTTAAAAATCTAAGTAGATTAAAGGCAGGGCTGGGTTCCCAAATGATTTAATAACTGACTCTCCGAAAACAATGTTTTAAAATCCTGATTATGCAGCATTGCCCATTTCCACGCTGTAAGTCAGTCCTCGACCGATTTGAAGGCTGATTTGAAGCCCCCTGAGCCAGAGCGAGCTGATTCCCGCACATCACTGCGTGTGGAGTCTCAGGCAAATAATGAAACCATAGAAGTTTCAGGAGAAAATACGGGGGATTCCTCTATAGTCTTGCAACAGAGAACTTGAAAGTAATGATTCCATACACAGAAGCTGTTTTTAAAAAGATGAAACATTTGAATTTGCATCAAAAATTCTACATACCAAAATTAAGATCAAATTAAAAAATTTAAAACCATAGGAAAAAACAAAGAGGAACTAATACAGCTATTTGCAATTTTATCACAGGACTTCTCTAAATAACTCTAATAAAACCAACTACCCAATAGAAAACTGCAAAATGACATGAACCCCAGCTTCAAGAAAAGGAAAAATCGGTGGCGCCTGGGTGGCCCAGCTGACTGAGCGTTCGACTCTTGCCTTCGGCTCAGGTCATGATCTCTCAGTTCCCAAGTTCAAGTCCCACGTCAGGCTCTGGGCTGACAGTGCGGAGCCTGCTTAGGATTCTCTCTCTCTGCCCCTATTGCCTCCCTCTCCCTCTCTCTCACTCAATATAAATAAATAAAAACTTTTTTAAAAAAATGTTTTATTTATCTCTGAGAGAGAGAGACAGAGTGAGCAGGGGAGGGTCAGAGAGAGAGGAGACACAGAATGTGAAACAGGCTCCAGGCTCTGAGCTGGCAGCACAGAGCCCGACGTGGGGCTCGAACTCACAGACCACGAGATCATGACCTGAGATGAAGTCGGACGCTTAACCGACTGAGCCACCCAGGCGCCCCAATAAAAATTTTTTAAAAAGAAAGAATAAAGAGACTTCCCTGTGTAGCAATGATTAAAGATCTCCGAAGTAGATCAAATTACTTTTTACAAAGCAACATATAGAAGTGGGCCTATTATACAAGCTTTTCTCTAAAGGCTCAAGAGGGAAAAATTAAAATGTATGTTTCTAAGTGTCTTTTTCGGGCACTAATAAGCCCTGGAAGGATGTGAGCGGTTAAATGGTGTTTTGGGAGGGTTGGGGGGGGGAGGTCAGAGGAGACGGAAAGGGCACAGAAGAGATTCGTCAATGTTTTTCTTTATAGGTATTTTTAAACCAAGTAAATATGTTACTTATTCAAAACTTTATATGAAATATTTTTAATAACAGGCTAAGCAAGCTTCTCTGGGTCTCAGCTGGTAGGTTCCGGACGTGCTATGCACCCGCCCTGTCCCGGGGAACCTCTGTAAAGACAGAAATAGCATGTGGTAGCTAAGCACCAGCTACTTCTGCTCCTTCCCTCGAGATACTAAATCAGCAGAAGAAGCATTGAGAGCGCGGGGGGTGTCCGTGGAGCGTGGGCCGCATGCAAGGCCCTGGGCGAGGCAGTCTCCCATCCTGTCGCCCACGACTCTATTCTGTTCTATTGCAATGCCCATTTCATGGAGGGAATGTACCGAGGCACAGGAAGGCTGAAACACACTTCGTTAGTGCAGAGCAGGTGTTCAGATCCCACTGGAAGTCATTCCCAAGCCAAGGTGCCCACAGGCTGCCGTGACGTCACTGAGCCTCTCCCAGGGCACATGGTTGACGCCAGGGACCCCGGCCACGTGGCGGTGAGATACCTCACTGTGGAGAGAGGCTGGCACGGGGAGAAGATGGGGTTGGAGATCCAGAGCCAGGCGTCAGCTTCACGCAGCCTTTCCCACGGGCTCCAGGTGCTGGGCGAGGCCGCGTGTGCGAGCATCAGCGGGATCCATCCCCGATGGGTGGACCCACCTCCAGCTGTCGCTGCCAGACGCTGCGCCCTGGAAAGAGTTCCTCTCCAGCAGTCATGAGCACAGCCCGCGTCTGCAGTCCCAGGGGCCGGGCCTGGGGCTGAGCACCCTCGGTGTGCCGGCTCTCCTTCTGCACCGCCAGCTCTGCTCTGGACCCTTCTCTCCTCACCTCACTTCCTCTGCACCGTCTGGTCTGTCCCTCTCCCTTCCCTTACCCCTGCAGCCTCGTGTAGACGGGAGCGCGGAGCCAGTCTCCTCGCACCTGCTCCTGGTGGACTGAAGTCCACGGGGTCCCTACACCCACGTCACTTCACGCGGCTCCCATGATGCTCGAACTACACAGGTCGCAGGTGACTGCGAAACCCAGGAAACGAATTCTGTAAGCACAACAAAGGGCACGCGCACATGAAGCCTTCCCTGCCCGCGTGGCCCATCCACAGACGGCTTGGCGGCCCCACGTGCCCAGTGGTTCCACTGCGGCCGCAGGGAGGGCAGGGCCGTGTCAGCGGGGCCGCCACCCACCCTCCATTCCTCCACGCGCTGCACGCACCGTTTCCCCTTCACCCACTCCCCCTTCTCAGTTGCTCCTAACGTCAAACGTGTCTTTACTGGGTGAGCCAGCAGCCTCGCTCCTAGAGACCTGCCCAGGAGCCGAGAGACAACACCCACAGATGCAGGGGGAGACTGAGCGCAGCTTTGAGTACAATGGCCCCAAAGTGGAGGCACCAGACGCCCACCCACGGGGGAGTGAATGAAGAGTGAAGTTGTATCCAGGGGGACACACCGGCGGCCAGGACAGGGAGCGAGGGCGGGCCTGGGTCTGCAGCGCCAGAGAGACAGACAGACAGACAGCGAGGGTCCCTCCCCGCCAAGGTCCAGAACTCGTTAGCACTGACTGGAGCCGGGAAACGGTCCCAACACGCCCCCCCGACCAGGGGACCCAGGGAGCCTTCGGTGGTGGGAGGTTGGGGAATGGGGATATACTGCCATATGCACTTGTCAAAACTCATCGTCAGACTTTTGTTTTTAATGTTCATTTATGTTTTTTGAGAAACAGAGAGTGTGTATGAGTGGGGGAGGGGCACAGAGAGAGGGAGAGGGAGAGAGAATCCCTAGCAGGCTCTGCACCGTCAACACAGAGCCTGATGCGGGGCTCAAATCCACGAGCCATGAGATCGTGACCTGGGCTGAAATCAGGAGCCGGACGCTTAACCGACTGAGCCACTCGGCGCCCCGCACTGTCATCCTTAAAGTCTGTAAAAAAAAAAAAAAAAGCCTCGATATTTGTCTCATGGTTTTGCCATCGTTTTCATCACACGTGTCACAGGCCGGAGGCGTGGCGCCTGCTGACGATCCGAAAAGAAAACAAACCAGAGAGGTCAGCAGGCCAGCCAACAGCCCGCGCCCCTGTTCCGCTCAGACGCAAGCTGTGTGACATGAGAGACGTTCTCAACCTCTCTGAGCCGGTGGTCTCTCTGTCTAGCGGGGCAGTGTGTTCGGTAAACCACCTATCTGCCTCCTAGGGCTGACGTAACAAAGCGATGCAAACGGGGGGCCCACACAGCAGATGTGTTCTCCGGTGGTGTGGGAGCAGGTGTCCGGGCCAGCGCCCTCTGACCCCCGGGGACACCTCTCCCTCCCCGCTCCCGGCCTCTGGAGGTGGCCGTGATGCGCGCAGCTGCAGCCGGACCTCTGTTCTCCCTGTGTGCCCCGTCTTCACAGGGCGCTGCCGTCTCTTCATGAGGACCCCGGCCGTGCTGGGTGAGGACCACCCTCCGCCAGCACCGCCTCCCCAGGCATCTAACCACCTGCGCAACCACTTTACTTCCAGATAAGGTCACATCCACGGTAACCGGACTCGGGATGTAAGTATCCCGCCAGGGGACCCTGTTGAGCCCCCAGGGGACCGTGGGAAGGGGTCTGGAATTCTGTCTAGATACGAAGCTGCGACGCAGAGTCACTGAATTCTTCTTCCGCTCATCTATTAGCGCTGATTTCAAAGAACATGCACACTGGAGGGCGCAGCGCATCTGAGAGAAGCCTTCCTTCCACGTTGGCAGGACCAGGACTCGATGCCCCACACGAGCTGAAAAGAGTAACTGAACCACAAACCAGATTGGACTTGCAGCAGAAGGCGAAGACCCCGGCGAGGCCAAGGCCCCCGGCTCCAGCAAGCCCGCCCCCCCGGCGGCCCCCCGGGTCCCCCTCCCCAGGCCGGGCTGAACAAGCAGGGTGTGATTCCAGGGGCCGCCCTGCCTCCTGGGAGACCACATTTTCTGAGAACACCGAGAGCCGATTGTCAGCCACACTGGTGCCCATGACACGGCAGGGACTGGGCTTGGACAGCCCCCGCCCATCCCGTGGGCACACGGATGGGGCTCAGAAACAAAAAAATGCCCGTAAAAACTGCAAGAGCTCTTGCAGGAGAGGGTTTGCCAAGCAGGGGCGTGCACAGCACGGCTGTGGGGGGCCTCGTAAGGCCCGGGCCCCGGATCTCGGCTGTGCAGACTCGGGGACAGAGGGCTGACGATTTCCGCCTGCTCCTGGTTCCATCGGGCCGACTCTCTCCGCAGGCAGCTCCCGGCAAAGCCGTGGACCCCGCCCCCACTGTGGGGCAGCCGGGCCACCGGGGGCGTGGGGGGCACACTTCCCGGCACCGCCACCGGTCCCACCGGTGATTCTGGACATTTGAACCTCTGCATCGCATGTCCTCTCTGACGTCCCCAGCCCCTTGTTGTGGGGACAGAACACTTACCGGCCATTCTGCTGGCTTCTGCGGGACGTGTCCCCGGCCAGCACTGGGCTCCACGGAGCCTGCAGGTGGGGCCTGGGGACGCAAACGCCCTCTCCTGCTGGGCTGTTAAGAGACGGCTTCAGGGCACCTGGGGGGCTCAGTCGGTTGAGTGTCCGACTTCGGCTCAGGTCATGATCTCATGGCTCATGGGTTTGAGCCCCGCGTCGGGCTCTGTGCCGACAGCACAGAGCCTGGAATCGGCTTCAGATGCTGTGTCTCCTTCTCTCTCTGCCCCTCCCCCTCTCAAAAATAAATACACATTTAAAAAAGAAGTAAAAACGGAATCCTGAAAATCAGAGGCTCCGTCACCCCTGCTGGCATGCTCGCAGACGATGTGGGCTGGAGCCTCTGCTCCGCCGTGGGCTGGCTGGGCTGGGCTCAGCCTCCCTGACCTGTAGCTACCTGAGACACACTTCTCAGGGCCAAGGTCAGAAGGCAAGAGAAGGGGACAGAAGCACATAGCCCCTCCCGCACCCTCGACACGGCATGGGGTCAATCCCAGCCCCGGTGGGGACCCCCACTGGAGTGGGAATGCTTGCAGTCCTTGCCGACGGTCTAGTCCGGGGGAGAGGGCGTGAGGACTTGGGAACAGCCCCGGAATCCCAGGATGACGGGACAGCGAAACCAGGGGACGTCAGTCCGGCACACAAGTCAGCACGAGGATGGTCGCAGAGCCTCAGCCAACCATAGAGGCGCCGAGCCTTCTATCGATCCCCTATGCTCTAAGCCAATCACCTGCCTTTGAGAGCTCAGCACCTGACTCAGCCTTGAGGAAGCACTTGGACAACACTGTTTTACCCTCAGAACGTCTGCAGGGCCCCATTATCCGGCTCCGTGGCCCCCAGAAATAGGGGCTGATGGACAGACCCCCTCCAGGCGCAGTGGCCCCTGGCTCTCTGCAAAGGCACCCAGCACCTGTGCCTGCCCCCAGGGGTTTAGAGCCCAACGCCAAGGTCCTGCCGACGCTGGCGCGCTGTGGCCAGAGCATCCAACCCTGGCAGCAATCCTCGACACCCTTGACTCCTGGACACAAAAAGAATCTCTTCTCCATTGAAAATGCAAACACAGATGCCCACTCTCAGCCAGTCATAGCCGAAAATCTCGCTTTGGCTATTCTCCTCAGTAATCTTGATGATAAAACACAGAAAGCACCCAAAAAATGTGCATTTTTTCTTTTTTTCCTTTCCTTTCTTTTCCCTTACAAGAGCATCCACTTGTTCAGACCAGGGGGTTCTAAGGACCGGCAGAAATGAGTCACATCTGATTCACAAAAGCAGTTAAGTCTCTAAAAATCTCCATGTAAAGCCATTCTGAACAGGATGGCGATGAATTACACGCCCAAGCTCGCGGAGGCACGGGCTTGAGACCCGCCTCGTATTTTCTCCTGCCTTCAGCCAGTGCCGCTAGAGGGGGAGCTCGGGCCAGTGTGGTGGAAGTCCCACCCTCCCCTCTTAATTAGAACGGCTCACTCCCATCCCTCGAGGAGGGAGATGTTCGCCCAGGGGCCCGGCTCCCCGTCAGCCTGCCCCTTCCCTGGGCGTTCAGTTCAGAATAGAAACTGCGCAGAGACTCTTTTGTTTTGCTGGGACACTTCAGCCTATTCTCAGGGATCTTTCAAAGGAAGGCAATTATCTGATCGTTCTTGGAAGCAATTAAAATGTAGAAGGGCACGTCCTGCTTCAGCCCCCAGAGTCTGTCTTTCCAGATCACGTGAGCAATCGCTACAACACAAACAGACTCCGCGTCCCCCTCCCCGGAGGGCGGTGCCCTGCACGGTGCAGATGGGGAGCCGTGAGACAGTTTCCTCCCGCGTGACCTGCTTTGCCGCGGCTGTGCGCCCCGGAGGGGATGTTTTCTAAGATGCATTCCTACTTGAAGTCCTGGGTCAGGGCAGGCCACCCACTCGGGGCTGGTGTTGAGTCCGAGGAGCAGATGGATACAGAGATGCCAAAATGACAGCAGAGGGCTAGGGGGTCCCCCGAACAGGTCCTCAGCTCTGGGGGTGGTTGGTGCTGTTGAATATGGGAGGCGGCCTCACTCAGAACTGCTGCTGGATGGAGTCATGGAGTCTTTCTTGTACAGAAGGCCCCCTTCCTTTTTTTTTTTTTTAAATATTTTTATTTATTTCTAGGAGAGAGAGAGAGAGAGAGAGCAGGGGAGGGTCAGAGAGAGAGGGAGTCACAGACTGAAACAGGCTCCAGGCTCTGAGCTGGCAGTCAGCACAGAGCCCGACGCGGGGCTCGAACCCACGAACCGCGAGATCATGACCCAAGCGAAAGTCGGACGCTTAACCGACTAAGCCACCCAGGCGCCCCAGAAGGCCCCCTTCCTGAAAGGGCAACAGGGAAGCTATAGTCCTAATTCTCCAAGTTGTGGGCCCTTCCAAGAAGCCCAAGGAACAAGGCAGGAGCTTCACTTGTGCCCAAGAATGTTACCGCCTAATGTGAAGGGCTGGATTCTCAGATCCTCAGCACAGGGGCCTGTTGATGGTCTCAGGGCAATCTCTTGGCCTCTCTGTAGAGATGATTCAGAGCCCACTGGGTACGTCACCCAGCTTTGTAAGGGTTACATGAGATGGTGTCTGCAAAACCCATAATATAAACCCATCACACAATAGGCACTCAGTCAATGGCCACCTGGTACTCAGCAGGGACTCAGTAAATAGCGGCCATGGAGTTCATTGTGAGTCTGAGAACTTCCCCTACCAGCATGGAAGGTTGAGTCATTCGTAACTATCATTCAAGACAGAGTGGAAAGAAATCCAGGCTATTGGTCCAAACTAATTAAGTCTGGGCATAGGGAAAAATACAGCCTGTCCTCAGTCAGCAACTCCTTAAACGTTATTTCAACAGGAGGCTAAGGTTTTGGTTTGGGGAGCGAGGGAGTTTGGGTCTGGCTTACCTTTGTTCGTCCGGGGAGACTTTCAAGAACAGGATGGAGAAACAGAGCTTATTCAGAGAAATGTTTCTCAAGGCAAACATACCGAGAAGGGGCGAGGAGCAATTCCCAGCTGCCCCACCAGCCAGGTAACCCTAATGGTAGTCACTTTCCTCGCGAGGGCCACGTTTCCCGGCCCTCACGCCTGCCTCGTCACTGGACTAGGACACGGTGGCCTTCCCGTCTTCTCAAACCCTGGCCATCCTAGTGCTGTCTGTCTGTCTGAGGGAAGGGGCCGCTTCTTAAGAACAAACTCCTCCCCTGGGGGACTCCGTCGGTTAAGCGTCTGACTTCGGCTCAGGTCATGATCTCGCAGCTCGTGAGTTCGAGCCCCGCATCGGGCTCCGTGCTGACAGCTCAGAGCCTGGAGCTGCTTCGGATTCTCTGTCTCCCTCTCTCTCTGCCCCTCCCCTGCTTGTGCTCTGTCTCAAAAATAAATAAACATTAAAAAAAATAATAAAACTGCCCCAAGTCATAGACCCCTTTCTAAAGCAATAAAAAACATAGACAATACCTTGATTGAGCTGCTTCCCTCCCACAGAAATAACTGGGCACTTAGCCAGCAGACAAGAATGGCTCTGGCCGCAACACAGCACTCCTGGGTTTTTTTAGATTTCACTTCATAGCTCACCTCTGTGGACATGCTACCTTTGTTCAACCCTAGGTTAAGTCAAAACCTCTTGACTTCTCATTTTAAGGCAAATAGAAGGCAGTAGCTATGCTGTCAAATTGTGAGTAATACACAGAACCATTATTTGGAAGGCTTCCAATTCCGGTGAGCAGAAAGGTTGTTCTGGAAAATCTGTTGCAGAGAAGTAGAACAGTTATAACTCAGACTCGTGTGGCATCCAACCCAAGCTCACCTCCACCCCCAGTGTGCTTTCCCGACAGTGCCCTCCCCGGTGAGGGACAGCCCACAGGAAGTACACGAGTCAGGTGACTCTCCTGTCCACTTAAAAATAAACTTGCTGACATCTGACAGCTGCACACAGTCCTTCCTAAGGATAAAAGCAAACTCACCGTGTTGTCAGGCCAAGGTGGTGACATTTTAAAAAGCAGTACAGTGGAAACTAAACTCAATCTATAACATAAACTATTGTCAGAAACCCTTAGAGAAAGATGCCTCCGAGAGAAAACTCAGGGGCCCATCGCTCAAATAAAAGCATTCAGTTGAGGCATCATTATGGTTTGGATGTGTCCCCCAAATACGACAGGCTGAAGTTCTAACCCCAGGGCCTGAGGATGTGACCTAATTTGGAAGCAGAGTCATTGCAGGTGTGATTAGTTAAGGTGAGGTCATGTGGCGTAGCGTGGCCCTGATCCACGTGGCTGGTGTCCTCACAAGAGAAGGAAAGCCGGGCGCCTGCAGGGCTCAGTCGGTGAAGCATCTGACTCTTGATTTCGGCTCAGGTCATGATCTCATGGATCGTGGGTTCGACCCCTGCATCAGGTCTGTGCTGACAGCTCAGAGCCTGCTTGGCTTTCTCTTTCTTTCTCTCTGCCCCCACTCCACACTCACACTCTCTCTCAAAATACATAAAAATTTTTAAATAATTTAAGAAAGAAAGAAGAGGAGAGCATCATGTGGTGAGAGAGGCAGAGGTGGAGAGGCACCTCCGAGCTGAAGGACACCACGGACGGCGGGTCACCACCAGGGGTGGGGAGACGAGGAAGGAAGGACCCCACCCAGAACCTCAGAGGAGGTGGGGTGCGCAGATGCCCTGACTTCAGACTTCTGGCCGCCAGCGCGGTGAGACGATAAATTTTTGCTGCTTTCAGCCAGAGGCTCATGCCCAGTACAGGCACGTACCTGCCATCAAGACCATGGAAGGTTTGGGGCTCCAGGCATAGATGTGAATGGCTCTCAGACATCTGCAGGTGGGCTGGGTGCTCTGAGCTGGGGTCGGTGCTGGGGGGGGGGTTGTGGGGTGTGCTGGGTCCTCTGAGCTGGAGGCGGTGTTGAAGTGTGGGCTGGGTGCTTTGAGTTGGGGAGGTGCTGGGGGAGTGTGGGCTGGGTGCTCTGAGTTGGGGAGGTGCTGGGGGAGTGTGGGCTGGGTGCTCTGAGTTGGGGAGGTGCTGGGGGGGTATGGGCTGGGTGCTCTGAGCTATCCCTTCCTTAATTAGGTATATTTCTACTCTGCCATTTTCTAATTAAACAGGATCTGGCTGATGCCAAATTTAGCCCATCTACACCTAAGCTTAACCACTTAGCCAGGAGCTATGGGGTAGCAGCTGATAGGTATATAACAGGTGCTACATATGTAACAGGTGATATGTACTTGAAAGGTGAAGGTAACAGGTGATATGGACATGAAAGATGATGTATAGATAACAGGTACTAGGCATGTAACAGGTAACATGTATATAACATATGTTTTAATGTCATTATATATATAATATATTGTATATATTATATACGTATATGACATATGTAAATGGGTAATGTGTATGTATCATTAATGTATGTGAATGAAACCAATAGGTTAAGAGGAGGTTCCAAGAAGAATTAAGGTGCACGTGCACACACACACACACACATACACACACACACCACACACACAGTCTCTCTCTCTCTCTCTCTCTCTCTTTCTGCTCAAGATCATCTAAAACTGGGGGTACAGAGAGGCACTTAAAACTTACATTGCAAGGGGACTGTAGTAGAAACTCTGTAACAAATCCTGTATTTCATTTGCTGTAAAACCCTGGAGTCAAATCTGTGGGCCACCTGGGCACCTACATGAAATTAGGGGTGACCTAGCGCAGGCTGCCGTGACAAAGGACCCCAGACGGGGCGGGGCTGGAACAACAGACCTGTGTTTCTCACAGTTTGCGGCTGGAGGTCCGCGGTCGGGGCGCCCACAGAGTCCGGTTGTGATGAGAGCCCCCGCCTGGGCTGTGGACGGCCACCCGTCATGGTGACCCCGCACCGCCTGTCCTCAAACCCCGTGCACACAGAACGCCTCCTCCTCTCCTTATAAGGCACCTCCTCTACCAGATTAGGATCCATCCCGAGAGCTCACTGAATCCAGTCACCTCCTCGCACACCCTACCTCCAACCACAGGCCCACTGGGGGTCGGGGAGGGGGCGCAAGTCAGCCCCCAGCAGGGGACACACAAGTGTTTTGTGCAAATCATAACTGTGGCCTTTTAAACTACCCTATTGTTGCTTGTTTCTGATCCACCCCCCACCCCCATCTTCAGTTGAGTTTTTGGTCTCGAATGGGTATCAGTCAAGGCCCTGCTGGACCCAGGAGACACAGGTGAGCCGGTGCCGTGGAGGAGGGTTTGAGCAAGAAAGTGTTGGCCACGATGGGGCGGGGTTCAAGGGAGCAGTAATGTCCAGAGCGGTAGCGCAGCCTCCAGCCTTGGGCGGGGGGACAGGGAAGGGACAGCGCTCGGGGTCCCAGGGACTCAAGCCGCCGCCTGAGAGCGTCAGCACAGCGCCCCTCCCGGCCCCCCCACGCCCCGCCCCTGTGCCCCCGTCTCCTTTGGCAGAAGCCAGGCGGGGCAGTGCGTCCGGAGGCAGCTCGGATGGGCCTCCTGGGCGCCGAGTAGGGTGGGTCCGGGTGTGGGTGGCCCAGAGAGACCCTGCAGGACGCGCTGGGAAAGCAGTGCTCAGGTCCTCTGCGGAATGAGGGCGCTTCCAGGAAGCTGCACCGAGGACTCACGGGTGGGGCGCTCCCTGACTCTGGGGTGGTTAGCATCCAGGAAAGCCTACGGGCCCCCACCCCGCAGACCAGCGTGTGAGCCTCAGGCCTGGGAAACGGCGGGAGAATTCCAGACTCCCGGGCGTCAGCATGCAGGGCCCTGCCAGGCTCGGGCGGGCCGTGGGAGGGAGCTGAGAGCCTGGCCTGGGGCAGGGCGGCCCCCCCACCCCCGACGGCGGGCACAGGGCCCCCGCTTGTCCCCACGACCCCGCCAAGCACTCAGGGCCCAGGGGTGCTTCCCCTCCGTCCGCGCCGCCGGCGGACCTGCCTCCAGACGCCGCGCTCCCCGCGGGTCCCTGCAGCGGGTTTCACCCTTCGTTCAATCGCTTCGCTTTTCTAAAGCTCCGTCCTGGGTTCAGAAAAGCAGCAAGAACGGGGCTCACCCGTGGGAGGAGCCGCGGGGCTTCCGGGGGGGCGAGGGGGCCGCAACGGCAGCCCCTCCCGGACTCCTGCTCCGCGCGCACGCGCACTTCCCGACTGGACGGGCGGGGCACCGGGGGAGGGCAGCCTCCTGGCCACGGCCACGGCCACGGCCACGCAGAAGCTCTAGAGCGGCCAGAAGGGGAAGCCCCTTCAACAGCTGGGGGACCCCCGTGTGCCCCTTCTCCGCCTGGCTTGGGAGCTCAGAGTGAGACGGATTCTGGAGCAAATGCCAGGTGCCGGGAGGTCCACCGAGCGCACAGTCCGAGGCCGGCAAGGCTGCCTGCCGGCGCCCGCGAGGCCGCTGGGTTTCCTCCTCGTGTTCCCGAGGTTCCGTGACTTGTTAGGAGAGGAGACAGGAGACAGAGGGGGAAAGTAGCCAAAGACGAATTTTAAATAATTAAATCTAATGTTCTTGGGAATAAGAATTTCATCTTCTGCTTAGAAACTAACACAAGTGTTTAAAACGTCAATAAGATTGTAAAAGGGTTAGGACTATGTAATCCTATTTCTCTGTTAGGATTGATTATACGACCGATCTTTATCTAACATCGTATTACATAAGGACCTAAAGGCAGATAACAAAAGTGGCCCCGACCCCTTTCTGTGCCCGTGCTCCCCCCTTGACTCTGAAGCCCCCTCCTCCAGGCAGGAGACAAAGCCCCCTGTGGCAGGACCTGAATCTGGGGTTGGCTGTGTGATTTCCTGTGGCGGATACTCCGTCCGTGTCTCCAGCTGTCGAGGCTGCTCTTCCAAACTGTACAGACCAGCGGCTAATAAGCGGCAAACATGTATTTCTTTCTCTGTCTCTTTTTTTTTAATGTTTCTCCTTTTTTTTTTTCTTTGAGAGAGACGGAGTGGGTGATGTGAAAGGAGCAGAGAAACAGGGAGACACTGAGTCAGAAGCGGTTCCAGGCTCTGGCTGTCAGCACAGAGCCCGATACGGGGCTCGAACCCACAAACCTGACATCATGACCTGAGCGGAAATCAAGAGCCGACACCTAACTGACTGAGCCACCCAGGTGCCCCAGTAAGGATGACTCTTACTTTGCAAACAAGTTTCGACATGATTGAAAAGCAGACTATTTGAGATACTTATTTTCATTTTTTTTTTGGAAGCAAGAAACTCCTTTTCCTATACGACTGTGCTCAATTAAAGGACCGTCCCATCGGGAAAGAATGGGGGAAACAGAGAAGTGATACAGGAGGCTCCATCATTAAAACAACTAAAGTAAAACAAGACATAACTGAAGGGCTCTGTGTCGGGTAAGGGTTCTGTATGGGGCGTAAAGGGTCTGTGTTTGGCCTTTGCAATTGCTGTGTTCCCACGTGCACACCATACGGGTGTGAGCAGACCAGCCAGTGGAGGGGCCTCTGTATTTTAAGAGAGACTCTCCTTAGTGTAATTAATCTCAGACAATTGGGAAAATTGAAAGGCCGTGAAGGTTTATTGTCATTTCCCCATAAATGTGAAATTATTAAGCAGGACATTAAGGGGCTTAAAATGGGCGGTTTGCTGTGTTGAGTATGTTTGAATTAAATCATTCACCGTGCTGGATACTACCGGATAGAGCATGCCTTACCCTTCAGAACTTACTAGAGCACTCACAGTGCCTGCTGGAGGTTCCGGGATGACGAAGGCTGGCCTCCCCGGGACACCGTGTCCTGTGAGCCATCCGCCCCCCCACCCCCACCCTCAGCAGTGAGAGAATCACACATGCAGCCTTCTGTTTAGGGCGCCTGCTAGCAATGGTTAGGGTGATAACAAATGGACACAATGTGCTGGGAAGTTATAGGATCCTTTTGATTCCTCTCCAAACTCAAAGATCACGAGAGGTGAGGATGGGGTGCAGACCAGGGAGGTGCCCGCGCTTCTACCGAGGGCCACGTTCCCTCCTGAGAGCACCACGCTCATCCAGCAACTTACCCGCAGCCCTACCGAGTCCTGTAGATGAGGAAACGTCGCAGTGAGTAGTGGTTGTCGAGAAGTCAAAGCCAGCCAGTCTAGTTTCAAAGCCCATACTTTCCTCCTGAACATAAGGTACAACAAAAATGCTCGCAATGAAATAAATAACAATATTTCTTTTTTTAATGTTTATTTTTGAGAGAGAGAGAGGGGGAGGGGAGAGCAGGGTGGGGCAGAGAGAGGGAGACACAGAATCTGAAGCAGGCTCCAGACTCCGAGCCATCAGCACAGAGCCCGATGCGGGGCTCGAACCCACAAACCTTGAGTTCATGACCTGAGCCAAAGTCAGATGCTTAACCGACAGCCACTCAGGAGCCCCGAAAGCCCAGTATTTCAATGTAAACTCAAAGGAGAATGTACATGAGAAGGTTTCAGTTTACTCCAATTGTCCAAATGGTACCCGAGCGAAGTCACCTGTCCCTCCACAGAAACGTGGGCCAACATGGGGCCGTAAGTTTCCCTCCAGCCACAAAGGGAAGTTCAATCTTCAGGAGAGACACTGTCCCCCCTCCGGTCCAGCCGTGCGCCCACCTGCTCCTCCGCCCACGGCTGGGTGACTGTCCTTCCCTCCACACATCCTTCGCTCTGGCTCCCTGGAATTCAGAACCCATGAACTTAGGAAAAACGGCACGTGTTTTATTTTTACCAACCTCTCCTGAAATGTAGCATTTCTCCATTATGACTACCGCCCACAAGCCACCACAGCATTAGCAGGATCTGTGACTTGGTCCCCAAAAGCAAAGGCAGATCTTATCATGTGACAGGACAGTAACTTCAGATGTGATGCAACATCGTTGGTGTTCATCAGCTCTTAGAGATGTAGTTGTGCCTGGCTCTACGTCCCTTATTTCACACACATCTAGAGAAGTACACATGGGGGCGCCTGCGTGGCTCAGTCGACTAATTTTGGCTCAGGGGGTGATCCTAGGTGCTTAGCGTGGAGCCTGCCTGAGAGTTTCTCCCTCTGCCTCTGCTCTCTCACTCCCTCTGCCAAATAAATAAATAAATACATAGAAGCACATGTATTATTACATTCATATTTTTAAGTATTTTGATAAGTGCATTCAATAATCAGTTTCTTTATAATGCTCTATATGTATTTTGCTCTATCCATTTTCAAATGAACAATTTTTCTGAGACGAATTCCTCTGGCTTCTTGGACGCCCACGGGTCCCTCCCGCAGGAGCAAAGGGCAGACGGTGGTCTGGGAGCGCCCGGGAGCCAGTGGGAAGGCCTTCCCTCTCCCTCCTCCTGGGCCTGGCCCTGGGGGGAAGCTGGGCAGGCTCTGCTGTGCTTGTGCTCTGAGCCTTCCGAGGCCCCCAGGCTGGCTCTCAAGGGGCCCCGGAATGAGTTCCCGCATCTTCCCGTCCTCGATGCCGCACAGGCAGCTCTGGGTCCTCAGACACCACCCCCTGTGGAAAGGACCAGAAGAGTACGGCCGCCTCCCTGCCCTGGGGCCCCTGCACGGGGCTCCCGTCCCCAAGCCGTGGGCGCAGGTCCTGAGGCCCCGCCAGGCCTCCTCCTTCCCCAGCCAGGGCACAAGGTGCCCTCTCCGCCTCCCGGGGGTACCCACCGCGTCTGGAAGTCCCCTCGGTGCCCCGGCGGACGGCGGGCCGCGGAGAGGAGGGAAATCACAGCCCCCGGGCTCGGGACCCCCGGCTCCCTTCCTCTTCCCCCTCCTGGAAGGGGCGTCGGCGGTGCCGGGGAGGGAGGCAGGGAGTCAAGCTCCTGTTTGGGGGCGGGAAAGGTCCCCTGCACTCAGCGTCCCGCGGCCCGGGCCACGTGGCCTCCGGAGGTGACGCCCGGCCTCGGCCCCCCCAGGTCACCCTCCCAGACCCCTCCGCGGCCGCACAGCGGGGCGCGCGCGGGCGGCAGGGCGGCAGAGGCGCGTCAGGACCCACCGGGAGCGGAGACCACCCCCAGCGGCGCCTGCACTGCAAGCACGCCCCTGCGTGACCCTTCAAACACGTGTTTTCATGGTCTTTTCACTAGAACGCTTCACGTCCACAGACCCCGGTAAGGACTCATTTTGCTGTTTGGAATAGTTCTCCATCCACTTTCTTACCCATCCCGTCCCCTTGAAACAGTGGCTGGGCCTGGCCGCGGGTCTCTCAGCACCCGGGGGTGGCGGGTCAGACGGCGGGGTGCCGGGGCAGCCAGAGGGCGGGGGCGCTGGGCAGCGTGCCGGGGGGGGGTGCTCTGCAGTTTGTTCTGGAAAGTTCCCCCACATCGGAAGCGATCTGCTGCCCGTGCTGTCCCACGGAACCGGCCCTCAGGGAGCAGTCTGCGGGGTCTTCTCACGAGCACCCGAGGGACAAACAGCCTGAAGACAGGGGGCCTGGTCCCTCTGCTGCGACACCTGCCCCAGCAGCAGGAAAGGAGATGGGTGCCAGAGGCCTCTGCTCAGAGCCGCCAAGGGCGGTCGGTGGGGGGACGGTCCGGTGGCAGGGGGCGGTTCGGTGGCGACCGTCGGTGATGGGGGGAGGATGGTCAGTGGGGACGTTGGGGGGAGGGGGACCGTCCGATGTGGCGGTCGGTGAAGAGCGTTCCGGTGGGGGAGACCGTCCGGTGATAGAGGACGGTCGGGGAGGGGAACCGTCTGGTGGCGGGGACGTTCGGTGGGGGCGACCTCCGGTGATGGGGGAGGATGGTCCGGTGGGAGGTCGGTCCGGGGAGGGGAGGATAGTCCGGTGATTGGGGGGACCGTCCGATGACGAGGCTGACGGTCCAGTGGGGGGATGGTCCGGTGAAGGGTCGGTCAGGAGGGCGGTCGGTGGCGAGGCGGTCGGGGAGGGAGGCCCCGTCCGGTGGCGAGGGAAGGTCGGTGGCGGGGGCGGTCGGGAGGGGAGGATGGTCATTGGGGGACCGTCCGATGGGGGCGGTCGGTGGGGTGGGCGGTCGCGGTCGGTGGCGGGGGCGGTCGGTGAAGGGCGGTCGGGGGGAGGAGGACCGGTCCGGTGAGACAGTCCAGTGAGGGACGTCGGTGGGGAGGACGGTCCGGTGACGGGGGGGACAGTCCAGTGAGGGGAGGACGTCCCGGTGAGGGGGGAGGGGGGGCGGTCCGGGGAGGGGGGAGAACGATAAACCCCAGAACAGTGTCCCCAGTCACCTGCGCTCTGCTTCTGAGTAGAAGGCTGGAGGACGCGCTTCCGGATCTCGGCTGGGTGGACCCGGTTCACTGTGACTCCCGGTGGCTCAGGCAGGGGCCGGGGAGGGAAGCAGGGAACAGGGAGGCCGCCAGATGCCCGCAGGCGCACCCTGGGGCCGCGCAGCTATTTGGGGCCAGGAAAGGGGCCTGGGGAGCTCAGGAAGTGCAAACAGGGCGTTCAGGAGAGGAGGTGCTCCCCACACGGAGGAGAGGAGCCTGTGGGGATGATTCAGAGCTGCTGTCCGGCCAGCCGGCAGGGGCGGGACTGGGGGGGGACGCGGCAAGGCCTCCTGCAGGTGGGTGAGAGCCGTGTCAAGGAGAGCCTGAGCCTGTCCCCGGCCCCCAAAGGTGCGGCTGGTCAGACTGCACCCGGAGGCCCCGCCCCAGGGAGACCTGGCCCTGCTGCACACACACCCCCAAAGTCTTCTCTAAGACTTGGCCAGTCTGTTCCTGGGTTCCACAGCTTCGTTTTTAACTTAGAGGAAAAATGTGAGGTTTTGTACTAATAAATTACAAATAAACATGAAATACCCGAGTAATGGGGAAACAGTGCTGTGAGGGTGAAGGCCCCCGGGGTCTGCAGGGCAGGGCGGGGCTCTGGGCTCTGGGCTCTGGGTGGGCACATCGGGGTTCCAGGAGCAGTGCTCAGGGAGGAGCCCCGGGAGTCCCCTCCCTGCCCCACCTCCAGGGCCAGGTGACGCCGGGGCAAAGGTGTAAGAACAGCTAGAGGCTCAGTGATGGACCCAGGAGGAGAAGGTCCAGAAATCAGAATCATTTCAACAACGGTTCTGAGAAAAGCTCGCTGTGTGGTGGGTGAGGAATGCAGAGCTTTAAACGTAGCCATGGACTCTCTGTTTCTGGACCGTCTGAGAGCTGGCAGAGGCCTTAGCCATGGGCTGGAGGGAAAGCCCTTTTGGGCGGCACCATGAAAGACGGAGCATGGACAGGAGAGTTCATATTCCAGAAGCTACCATATGGGCTCACAAAATATTTTTCCCTTGATATCTATTTTTAAACTTTGTTTAACATCTATTTATTTTTGAGACATAGAAAGAACTCGAACAGGGGAGAGGTAGAGAAAGAGGGAGACACAGAATCCAAAGCAGGCTCCAGGCTCTGAGCCGTTAGCACAGAGCCTGACATGGGGCTCAAACTCTCAAACCACGAGACCATGACCTGAGCTGAAGTCAGAAGCTTAAACCGACTGAGCCAGCCAGGCACCCCCCACACTTGATATCTTTAGGAGACAGTCTCTCATGTCTCTGGCATGAGCAGGTGTGGTTTGCAAGTGAGAGAGGGGGGGCTTAAAGTCTGGAAGTTCATTGCCAACTTGTCATCCTACAGGGCCCTAATTATTAAATAGTTCCTGCATCCAGAGCTTACCTTTCAGGTGATCTGAATTTGGAAGGGGAGATGGGCTTTCCTGTTTTGTCTCCTGGGGGCGGGGGGTGGGGGTGGGGGGATCAGGAGAGGGTGTGGAGAGTAGAGGTGCTTAATAAACGTTTGCTTGGTTACCTCTGAGGGACGCATCACTTCCATCTGTGAAACCCACGGGGGAAGGAGTGGAATCAGAAGACGTGACTCACCTGACGGGGAGAATAAGGCGCGTCTGGCAACACGACTTGGAAACACCTGAACTCTAGAACAACAAAGGTGAGGAGGCTGGATCCTACCTCTAAAGGGAAGGATGTTAACGAAATCCCAACAACGATGCAGAAGGAGAGAGGAAACCATCGCTGCCTCCGTTCCTTGTTCCTCGAGGCAGAGGGGTGTCCTCGGAGCCCAGGCCAGCCTCGGCCTCGCTCGGGGCCCGGATGAAGGAAGAACCGTGTCGACATTTCCCTGTACACCTTTCTCGTCGACCTCATCTCTCATTTCATCTTCAAGGCGCAGCTCGCAATCCCCATTTGTCATCGGACCCCCATCCCCACGCCTGGCTGTGGCGTTACTGTCGTTTCCAGACCTATAATCTCATTTTATGTGTCTGAAAAGTTACAGGTTTCTTCCATAATGGTTTTTGTAATAGAAAATTTCTTCTGGGGTTGATATTATTCATTTCTACGTATCCTGTTCCTAACCTGGTACCTGGGAAACACTGAGAACACAGTACATGAGTGATGGAGAGGTGGAGGGAGGGAGGGAGAGATGGATGGATGAGTGGGGGGAGGGAGGGATGCACTGACGAAGTGAAAGATGGGTGGAGGGCGGGAGGGAGGGCAGGGTGAGTGCAGCAAAACAGCCTTTTCCTTTTCCTGGAATCCCTCCCAGTCTATGACTCCGGTTTGGAAGAACTGCAGAATTAAAATGACCAAGGGTCTGAGGTCTCTGAGAGCTTATATGCCCTGCTCCGGGTCACGGGTTTGCGAGAGGCAGCGTCACAGTCTGAACTCAGATCTGTCTGGCTCCATGAGTGCAACAGAACGGCCCTTGATTCAGGTACGGATTGTGGAGGAGCGACCCAGCACCAGAGCCCCAGGGTGTGGGAGGTCTGATGTGAAGGTGAGGGTCCCCGGAACGAGCATAAGGCTGGGGATGTTGCTGAAAGCGTAGGCGAAGTCTAGAGCCAAGAGTGTGTGGGAAGAGCTGGCGCGTGTCTATTAACCCAGAAAAGCCGCTGTGTAATCGTTAACCGAATCAATGACCTACAGCACATTCAAGCATAGAAACAAGAGTGGGAAAACGTTAAAGAGAAGTCAAGTCATGTGTTCCTCCCCTGTGCCTCACTGTCACTCCTGCCACCATCAAAGCCAGTACTTGGCACTTCTGAACCGTGATCGTGGGGGTCCTGGGTCTAGGGGGTGGGCTGAGTGAGCTCACCCCGCCTGTCTCTCCCGCCCTGGAGCAGCCATCGGAGGACCGCAGCGGAGGGACTGGTGAAGGAAACCGGGGTTAGACGTGCCGCCAAGCCAGCGGGAGCGTCACCGTGTTCTCCTTTGCCGCCGTCCTCCTCCAGCCCAGCAGGGGCTGCGGTCCCCGGACGTGTGCACGTAGTGAGGGAAGCAGCCATCCAGGCACTCAGGACAGGAGACCAAGGAGAGGGGCCTCCAAAAACCGGGAAGCAACGGGAAGGTGCCAGGAGGACAGACCTGAGCAGAAGCCTGCTAAGCTGGGCCCGTCTTGGGTCTGCGCAGACGAAGCTGGGACTCTAAGGCGTGTGTCAACAAGGCGGAAGACCGACCGCCCACCCCCCACCCCGAACAGGCACAACGTGGCATTCGAGCAGGACAGATCTGCGCGGCGCTGTGGAAACGGATCTGATGCTGGAACCACAGGCCACGGGAGCCAAGCTGGAACCTGGGGGCTCAGCCTTGACCAGATCAATGTCCTGCCGGAAATAGACACATTTCCCACAGGAGAAAGACACAAATCTACAGGTTCAAAAGGTTCCGGGGGCCCAATTCACGCCCAGACGTACCATAATCAGTAAAATGGAAATTGAGGACAGTGAGAAACCTTGAAAGCAGCCAGAGAGCATTATTTGTAGAGGACTGATGATTGAACGGCTGAGGATTTATTATCAGGAACCGCAGAGACCAGAAGAGGAAGTGAAACACAGTTCTGGATTTGCCGGGAAACAGAGGGTTGCCAGAATTCCATGTGTGGAGGAAAAACCCTTCAGGAAAAGGTGGAGGAAAAATATTTCCAGATGAAATCTTGTTTTTTAAAAAAAATAATATTGAAAGCAGAGAAACAATAGAAATCAATGAAACCAAAGCTAGTTTGTTGAAAAGATCAATAATATTGATAAACTTCTAACGGGTTTGACAAAGAAAAAGACAGAAGATGTAAATTATCAATATCAAGAGAGATATAAAGGGAGTCAGTACATGTTCAGTGGACACAAGGGAAAAGACATTCCGAGAACTCTACACACATAAATTTGACAACTTAGAATGCATTAATGTCCTGAGAGGAAAAACTATCAAACTTACCCAAAATGAAATAGAAAACCTGAACAGTCCTGTACCTCTTTTTAAAATGATCTTATCATTAAAAACCTTCCAAAGAAGAAATTTGCTGGTCCAGATTTCATTGCCAATTTCTACTAAATCGTTACGGACCACCACCAACTCTTCCAGAAAATAGAAGAGGGGAGACTATTTCCCAGTTCATTTTTTGACAATGATATTATCTGCCACACAAACGATATGCAAAAATAAAGGTAAAAACAAATTTCCCTCACTGCCATGTCACTAAAAAAATTAGTCAGAATGGATCACAGAACACTGGTGGCCAAGTGATTTTTGACAGAACTGTCAAGACTACCCAATGGGGGAAAAGATAGTCTCTTTAATAAATGGTGTAAGACAACTGATATACACATTGAAAAGTGTGTAGTTGGTTTCTGACTTCATGCCATGTATAGAAATTAACTCAGAGTGGGCTAATGACCTAATACAAGAGCTAAAATCATGAAACACAGGGGTAAATGTTCACAGCCTTGGGTTTGGCAATGCGTTCTTTGATATGACATGAGAATGATAGATAAATTATAATTAACCATAATTGCGAAATTTTGTGCATCAAAAGACGTTCTCAAAAAAGTAAAAAGACAGCCAACAGGATAGAAGAATATGCTTGCAAATCATGTATCTGGTAAGAGTTTAGTATACAAAATAAAGAATATTTACCCAAAACATTGTTTTAAATGGGCAAAGGACTTGAAGCTCTTTCTTCAAAGAACATATATAGATGGCCAATAGGCACATGAAAAGATGCTCAACATCATCATGAATTAGGGAAACACAAGCCAAAACCACAAGGAGATACCACCTCACACCCGGTGGAATGGCTACAAACAGTAAACAGAAAATAGCACGTGTTTGGAGATGTGAGGAATTGGAACTGTGACCCATTGCTGGTGGGGGTGGAAAACAGTTCAGCTTCTGTGCAAAATAATCTGATGATTCCTCAAAAAGTGAGACTACAGTAGCCACAAGACTTGTCAAGGCCGCTCCTTGATACCAACTCCAAAGAATCGAGAATGGGGACTTCAATATGAAGCAGCAGTCACAATCACCAGAAGGTGCCAACAGCCCACACACCATCACTGGATGAACGGATAACCAAACTGGTATATCCACCCCATGGAAGTTTTTCAGCCGTAAAAACGAAAGAGCTGACACATGCCACCATGTGGATGAATGTCAAAAACATCATGCATGGTGAGAGAAATCAGACACCGAGGCCACACCCAGATTACCCCATGCATGAAATCCAGAGTTGGAAAATCCAGAGTCGAAGCTGCTGGTTGAGGAATCACCAGTTGGGGGCCACTTGTGACTGGGCTCTGGATTTGGGGGTAATGAAAATACATCTAGTTAAACTAGATGTAGTGAAGTCACATTGTGAATGTCCTAAATGCCACTGAATTGTTGGCGTTAAGGCGGTGAATTCTAAGTTATGTGAATGCCATCAATTAAAAAAAAAAATGAAAAGGGGATCACAGATCTAAATGTAGGCAGTAAAACCATAAAGCTTTCAGAAGAAAACAAGAGAAGATCTTAGTAACCTAAGGGTAATCAAATAGTTCTTAAACATACCAAAAGGATGTCCCACGGAAAAGATATTGATAAACTGGGCACCATCAAAATGGGAAACTTTAGCTCTGTGAAAGATAGTTAGGAGGATGGATTTGCAAATCACCTATCTAACAAATGGCTTACAAGCAGAGTGGCCAGAGAATTTTTAAAACTCCACAGTATGGGGGCACCTGGGTGGCTCAGTCAGTTAAGCGTCTGACTTTGGCTCAGATCATGATCTCACGGTTCGGGGGTTTGAGCCCTGCATCAGACTCTGTGCTGACAGCTAGCTCAGAACCTGGAGCCTGCTTCAGATTCTGTATCTCCCTCTCTCTCTGACCCTCCCCTGCTCATGTTGTCTCTCTCTCTCTCTCTCAGAAATAAATAAAAAACATTTAAAAAATCTTTTTAAATAAATAAAACTCAACAGTATGAAAAGAAACATTTTTAAATGGGCAAAATTTAACAGATACTTCAAAGAAGTGGAGGTGTTGATGGCCAAAAAAAAAGGCATGAAGATGGTTGACATCTTAGCCATCCAGGAAATGCAAATTAAGTCTGATCAAACACCATCCATGTTAGAATGGCTAACAAAAATATACTGACAATTCCAAACATTGGGGAGAACGTGGTGCTGCTGGGGTTCTCGTACATTGCTGGAGGAAATGCGGAGTGGTACGGCCACTCTGGAAAACAGTCTGGCAGGTTTTCATACTGTCAAACATACAATTATCATAGGACCCAGCAATCCTAGTCCTGGGTATTTATCCTAAAGAAATAAAAACCTATGTTCACACAAAAAAACTGTACATGAATATTTATTCCCTATCAATAATTACCAAAACCTGGAAATAACCCAAGGGTCCTTGGATAGGTGAATGACACAGTATATTTATGTAATCCTACTGAGCAATAAAAGGGAATAAACCATCGGTGCACACAATTTTGGAGGAATGTCAAAGGAGTCGAGTGGAGGGCAGTCTCCTAGGTTACACACTCTGTAATTTTGTTCACGAAGAGGCACATCATGTGATGGAGCTTGGTGGTTGGGTGCCAAGGTTGGGGCAGGGGGTATTTCAGTGTGCTTGAACTCTTCTGTGGACTGATTTGGATTATGCTTTACATGGACGTCCCCATATGGTACAATTCATAGAACTGTCCATCAACGTACTTCAATTGTACCGTAAAAGAATTTTAAAAATTAAACACAGAAGTTGCTCTCAGAATAACAGACACAAAATGCACAGGATGTGGGACACATAGGTGGCTCAGCTGGCTAAGCGTCCAACTCTTGATGATCTCCCAGTTCATGGGATCGAGCCCCGAGTTGGGATTCTCTCTCTCTCTCTCTTTCCAAACAAAAAAATAAACATTTAAAAGATAAAAGTGCACAGTATCTGAATGCTGGGATCCAAGGTGTCATTATCATCTCCTTTGCACGTTCCCATATATGCAAGCCCGTATCTAGTAACTAGTAATTTATAATAAGCCAGGTTTATGGCTGCCCGTGGGGGTGATCCATCTCTGTTCCTTTCCACAGGAGCCTGGCCTGATGATTTCCATGTTCTTCGCAATCCTATACATCAGAGAAAACAAAGGGAGCCTTCTCACCAGTGTGATCACAGAGAGCTGGAAGGTACTGAACCGAGTCCTTGCATGGTGCCTCCTGACCAAGCTTGAGCGGTAATGTTCATACACAGTCCCATTTCATCCTCACTATAGCTCTGCCAGGTGCGGCAGCCCAGAACATTGCAATATTTAGAGGTTTCTCTTCTTTTTTAAAGTTTATTTACTTTTTAAGAGCAAGAGAGTTGGGGGAGGGGCAGAGAGAGAGAGAGAGAGAGAGATCGATCCCAAGCAAGCTCCACGCTCTCAGCACAGAGCCCAATGTGGAGCTCAGTCAAACTCATGAACTGTGAGATCATGACTTGAGCCCTAATCAAGAGTCGGATGTTCAACCGAGTGACTGAGCCACCCGGAAGTCCCCAGATATATATATATTTTAAAATGATTTATTTATTTCTAGGAGAGAGAGAGAGAGAGAGGCAGCGTGAGCAGGGGAGGGTCAGAGAGAGAGGGAGTCACAGACTGAAACAGGCTCCAGGCTCTGAGCGGGCAGTCAGCACAGAGCCCGACGCGGGGCTCGAACCCACGAACCGCAAGATCGTGACCTAAGCGAAAGTCGGACGCTTAACCGACTAAGCCACCCAGGCGCCCCCCCAGATATTTTTCTTGAATACACAGTGCCAGACTCGTTTTCAGGGATCATGTTCTGATCAAGTTTAAAGAACCCAGCAACTTCTTTCCTACTTTACCTAAGACTTGGAATCTGACCGTCTGCCCCCGACCTATCCACTGCCCCACCATAATCTCGGTGCTCACCCCCACAGAACCTTGCCTCTAATGGCTGGGAACGTATGCTGTTCATCCCTGTTTATCTGCTTATCTCGTACCTAACCGGGATTTGAAGAGTGGCAAGCCTTTGGCGTACATACAATGGGCGGGTGGATGGATGGATGATGGCTGCCTGGACGGACAGAAGGGAGAGAGGGAGGAAAGGTGGAAGATCAATCGTTTTCCCTTTGCAGAAATTTCTGTAAATTATGCCCAGTCTGGCTCTCATTTGGAAGAACTGCAAAATAAAAATGCTCTAAGGCGTGCAACGCTTACACATTTATTAGTGGCTGGTGCAGCAACTTTTAACGCTTCTGTGGCAACACTAGCAACAAATTAATAAAAGCTTAATTTTTATACAAATAGTTTTATTACAAATTTGAATTTTTAAGAAATACACATGTAAAGAAATTACACGGAAGGCCTTAGTAGTCTTAAAACCGTGTTGGAGACTTCTGGTGCAAGGTCACTTCGAGCACAGCGGCGAGTCGTGCCCTCCCGCGGTCCGCCCGCTCCCTGCTGACGTCTGCACACAGCTCGCCAGAGCGAGCGAGCGAGCCACCCGGAGGCGCTCACACGGGGGAAATACTGACACTAAGACTCAGCAGAGCTGTTTGCACACCCGGCTGCAGAATCACGAGGACGAGGGAAACGAAGGCCTTTTACGGCGGCTGGTTTGGAAGTCAAGTCATTCTGTCGTGCTGAGTGTCTAAAACCCTGAAGATCTTTAATACAGAATAGAAACAATAAAGCTCAAAGTACATGTTTCTCTGGAATGGACACCGCGCCCGGGGACCCGGGTCTGGCTTTGGCGGCACACACGTTTTGGTTTGGAGGTGAACAATGAGAACGGGGTGTGTCACATTCAACACCCGGGTGGTTAAAAATCTACGTGAAAGGACAACACAGTCTTTTCAAGGAAGAAACTACGTAAGCTTTATTTTAACAGTGGAAATGAAGCAAACCTTTGACCTGATTGCCGACATCTATATAAATTACTAAAATAATATATATATTTAATTTCCGCCTACTTTGGGACCGTCTTTATTCCACAGGAAATTTGTGATTTCTGCACAAGCAGCTCGATAGTACCACACAGAGCGGAAAGACCTAAAATTTACGTCTGGGGGCTGGAAGACACGGCGGCTGAGACATTCCATCTGCAGGCCCGAGATGCTGTTCTCGCAGGGCCTGCAGGCGCGCAGGCCCCAGGACCTGCACTGGGAATCAGCTCCGTGGCGACGTAAACAAAGACCCCCTCTGGGGGCGAGAATGCACCTGTCCCCATACGAGAGTAGACACGGGCATTCAGACAGAGTGGAAGGCCCCGCGCACCTGCTAGCACCCTTTGGTTTTCTGATGGAGTTCGTACTTCACACGTCAGTGCACTGGACTGGAGAACAGACTTACGTTTTTATTTCATCAGAAGTGCCATTTGGTGTGTCACTATGACAGCTTATCATGCTCTTTGCTTCTCCTTCAGCGAGTTGAGGCCACCAAAGCGTGGTGTGTTAGTTAGGCAAATTCCTATAAGGCACTTTACGGCTTTCATACTGGACAGTGAGGTACACGGGATACATTTCTAGGGTTCGTTGCTGTTAACAAAAGGGGGGGAGGAAGGAGTAGCACCATGTTGTACGTTAGCTGAGGGCCGGGCTTCATTATGTTCTTCTCATACAGACTTGGCAACGGCTGACGTGCGTGCGTAGCTCCCCGGCCTTCAAGGTGGACGGCGTGGGCTTCCTACAACGCGACCCAGAAACCCACCATCAGCGCCACTGCCCTGCAAGGCAGGCGAGCTCCTCAGCCCCCCACTTTCCCGGAGACCCTAGAGGGGTTGGATGAGGGGGGTACCTGCCCATGACAAGCAGCGACCAATGCTCACCCCGACCAAGCGGGCACTGTGCTGGGCGTCACCTGCCCTCACAGTGCGTGTGTGTTTGGGGGGCTGGGGGTTGCACACCATCACGTTCAGCCCCGTGCCGGGCCGTGAGGCTGCTGGTGGCCCACGTGCAGGCATAGGTGAGGGCACAGCCACAGCCACGCCGTGCCTGTTGGGCTCTGAGGTCTGAGCCACTCCCAGGGCACCACACGGCTTCCCTGGACCGTGATTTTCCCACTCTGTCCTCTCTCTTCCACCAGACTATACACTGCTCCGAGGGAAGAAGGATGCTCTGCGACCCTTCACACGAGCAATGAATCTGGAACAAATAACCAGACCTCGAAATGCTTTTATAAGCTTTTGCCCGATTTCTATTCAGGTGGTTGGACTGGAGGCCAGAGGGGAAGACACTGAGTGTCCCAAACACTCTTAGATCCTAGGAATTCTATCTCGACTGTTAGTGGGGTGAAGTCAGAACTGAAGTCGGCACTAACCAAATGCTATTAAAATTAAGGCAGCCACAGAATACAAGTAACTTGCCCTCAAATTAAGGCTGCTTATTTTAAGCAACTTCTGTGAAAATCATACTGACCCCAAATTAATTATTTAAATTAATGGGATCTTATCTAATTTTGTTTTAGTTGCTTAAAAACAACTAGGCTGCTGTTCTATTAACCCTATAATGGAAGCCCGAAGACCTGATACACCTGCTGAGTGCTCAGTTAGGCAGCCGATGGTTAAGCTCCATCTGGAGAGCTGATGTCACCTTCCAAGTGCTTGGAAAGTTTCATGTATGCTACGAATTAGGTCCCTGGTACCTTTTTCGTACTTAAAGAATTATAAAACAGAGAGCGTGTTGCTTTGTCTCGTATGATCTACACGAGGAAGAGATGAGCTCACAGCAGAGTTCCAGAAAATTCTCTCTGAAAAGGTAAAGGCAGAAAGGCTTGTCTCCAGGGGCGAGCAGCACTTATTTTGGGAACGAACAGTGAGCGGCTGGGGCTACATCAGCCTCCGCGTCTGCCCCAGCAGGGGATGGAGCCGGTGCTGGATAAAGGACAGAGGACTCATTATGTGCGCCCCTCCAGCCCCACTGCGGGCTCCACATTAACTTCAGCAAGTTTGGCAGCCCTTTGGGACAGCTGTCGTAGAGGTGAAATTGTGGTAACAGAAAAGAAAGGAAAGGTCTTCCCTATCAATTTCAGCTGCTCTTGGGCCAAAATTAATATTTATTGGCATGGGTTTAACAACAGTCTTGCTTCCTCGCTCAGAACTCAGCCAGCACACACATGAGACTCAGTACTACATCTGCTATGAAGGCAAATGCTGCTTGTTCACCCTCACCGATTGTTAAATGTGCAATATTTTTATTTTTTCAATTCTTAAAAATGTTTTCATTTATTTTGAAAGAGAGAGTGTGTGCAAGCAGGGGAGAGGCAGAGAGAAAGAGAAAGAGAACGGGAGAGGGAGAGGGAGAGGGAGAGGGAGAGAGAGAGAGAGAGAGACAGAGAGACAGAGAACCCCAAGCAGGCTCCTGTCAGAGCCCTGAGCCCCATGCAAAGCTCGATCCATGAACTGTCAGATCATGATCTGAGCGGAAATCAAGAGTGAGAAGCTAACCGACTGCGCCACCCAGACGTCCCAAATATGTACAATTTTAAATGCCCTGTTTAAAGATGCCAGTTGCTTTAACTACATTGTGGTGGAGCCACCTACAAAAATGAAAGAATTGAACCCATCACTTGAGATCTGCCTTTGAAGTTTGCCCAGGATATCTGTCCACACAGAACAGAATCGTGGAACACGCATTCCTAATCATTGTTTTATAACCAACCATCCAGAAGACGAAGACTGAAAACCCCATTGGAGTCTGCCCCGCAGCAGAGAGACCCGCCCCGGCAGAAAGGCCCCGCCCCAGCAGCAGGGAGCCCCCCCCAGCAACAGGGAGGCCCCGCCCCAGCGGCAGGGAGGCCCCGCCCCAGCAGAGAGAAGTCCCGCCCTAGCAGAAAGGCCCCGCCCCAGCGCCAGGGAGGCCCTACCCCAGCGGCAGGGGAGGCCCCCCCCAGCAACAGGGAGAGGCCCGCCCAGCAGAGAGAAGTCCCGCCTAGCAGAAAGGCCCCGCCTCCCCAGCGGCAGAGAGGCCCTGCCTTAGCAGAAAGGCCCCGCCCCCAGCGGCAGAGAGGCCCCGCCCTAGCAGAAAGGCCCGCTCCCAGCGGCAGGGGGAGGCCCCCCAGCAACAGGGAGGCCCCGCCCAGAGAGAGAAGTCCCGCCCAGCAGAAAGGCCCGCCCCAGCAGAGAGAAGTCCCGCCCCTAGCAGAAAGCGCCTCGCCCAGCAGAGAGAAGTCCCGCCCCAGCAGAAAGGCCCCGCCCCAGCAGAGAGAAGTCCCGCCCCAGCAGAAAGGCCCCGCCCCAGCAGAGAGAAGTCCCGCCCCCAGCAGAAAGGCCCGCCCAGCAGAGAGAAGTCCCGCCCCAGCAGAAAGGCCCCGCCCCAGCGGCAGGGCGGCCCCGCCCCAGCGGACGGGCCCCCCCGACTTACTTGAACATCTCGCCTCTCTCGATCGTGGCAAGCCAAAAGCTGTACGCGTTTGCGTAGTAATTGCAAGTCCCACGTCCGTGGCACTCGATGAATGGCGCGCTCCGGAACTCTTCCAGACAGGACCCGGGGGATGCCAGGGCTTGGCCGGACCCTTCGGCACCGGCACTGGTGTGCTGCGGGGCGAACGTGAGCCGTGGGTCAGCTCCCCGGGACCCCCTGTGCCCGCAGGCCGGGCCGGGCTCCACGCGCTGCGCCGGTCAGCACGGCCCGGGCGAACCCCGCGCGGCGTGGCCGGGCCGGCTTCCTCAGCACTTAGGGAAATGCTGTCCTAGTTAGTATTTCTGAAACACTGACGCCTCCTCTAACTTGGGACAGAAGAAACAGCCAAAACGTGTGAACGATGCTGGAACCGATACGTGTGAAATCAAACTCTCTAATCAACAACGCAGAGGATAATCAAAATCCTGAATTTGCTGCATTGGAAGCTATGTATCCCTTTAAAAGGTAAAGAACAATCACCCATTACTTGCCTTTAAAAAGAGACCATTTCAATAAGGAAAAAAAAAAGGCAACCACTACTCTGTTAAAATGCACTTTAGTCTAACGGGTTCTGGTAGGACCTACCTACGCTCAGAAATCAGGGCCATAAGATGAATGACCCCGAATGAGACGAGACATTCCAAAATCCACCATGACTATTATTTCAGACCTGAGAATTTCAGAGGCACGAGAACCCCCTGAGGACAAAGCTAATGCCCTCCATTCCTAGATGAGGACTGGATGATGCTAGAACATTCTGCATCTGACAGTGGTCCCAGTTTCCATGCAAAGCCGAGACAAGAACCAGGGTCCCCAGACTGCCAGGCCAGAGCCCCTCCCCCTCCCCCACAAAGCCCCTAATGCCTGGGGAGTGATAGAGAACTTGTTCCCTGGGACACCATTTAGTTTGCTCTTGATTTAGGGAAATTATGGGCAATCATTGTTTCACATCTTTGTAGGACAAAAGGCTTTCCTGACGCTCCTCACTCTTTGGGCCAGGAGTGCGGTTCATCATAGTGCGGTTCGGCTGAGTATTTCTTAGGATTGTAGAGGTAAAACGTTCGATGTACCTCATCATTGCTGGCGCCCTGATGTCTCTACGCTGTAGTTCTAACTTTTTGGCTTTCTTAACAAAGTAGTCACCATGCAGTATTTAGAATCATCAAAGCAACTGCGAACTTTCTGTGTGGCCCCAAATGCTCTGGTCCTGCGGAAGAGTCTACCCCAAGCATCATCACCCCAGGGAATCTCACAGCCAAACGTGAATACAGACACCAGTGCTTTGAAATTGCTTCTCCGGCACCTTCCGCACTTGGGAGAAGACTATAGTTATGGAGCCACGTTCCCTGTCCATACATAACAGGCTAAAGATCACCCAGGGCCAGACCGTCCAGGCGGCCGTACCTGAGACTGTGAGGATGGGCGGGGCTTAGCGGTGAGGCAGGAGGCACCTGTGCGCGTGTGGCTTACGCGGCACAGCCTGACCTTACCAGTTCAGAGCCTTCATGTGTGCAATCGCTACTTTAAACCGAGGCAAAAGAATGAAAGAAGCGTTCACCCTGGGATCTCAAGCAGGTGCCATGTCTCCTGTATTAACTGGCGTTTCAGGCGCGGGCACATCGGGGACCTGGTGTCCGGGACAGCTGAGTGACAGGAGAGTGTCCTCGCGCTCCCGGGCACCAGCCAGCTCCCCGCTGCCTCTGCCTGACGCACACCTCTGCACCAGGCTTGTGCGAGCTGCCTGAATGGGCACCTGTCTCCTCTCCTCCGGGGGAGATGCTCTGACTCCCGGCAGCCTTCTCCTGGTGTCCCTGTCACCGAGTCCCAGAGCAGCCCCTCGGGAGGCAGGAGATGGGCTCCGGCCAGGGGCGGGGACAGCTGCTGTCTGCAGGGGAGCAGCCCAGGCCCCCGGAGAAGCTTCGGACTAGGAAGCCCAGCAAGGGAGGAGGCCTCGCCAGCATGAGCCAGCCAGCTGAGGGGGGAGCGTGCGGGGGTGGGGGGTGTTAGCGGGAGGCTCTTCGGGGCACGGGGAGTTTCCCAGGGTGCTCACCATCACGAAGGAATAGCCGATCCAGAGGGAGGACCAGCCGCTGGGGCACTGCGGAATCTGGATGCTCTGACTGTGCACGGCCATCACCATGGCTGGAGCCTCGCACACCGCGCACCTGCAACGTACAGAGCAGGGACACTGAGCACAGCCGCAGGGACGGCGCAGGACGACGCCTGTTCGTCTGTCCTCCTGCGCGGTCACACGTCCTCCCCACTCCCGCTTTCTGACCCAACCACGTGCTTCTGCCATGGCCAACACGCCCACAGCGGATTCCCGCCGATCTGATAAGCCCATCTCAGTGCTGGCATCTTAGGTCCCCAAACACACCCAACACTTGCTGTTTAACCATCTGCTCTGGCAGAGGGGCCGAGGGACGACTGGCTCTCACTCTCCCCTTTGCACATTCCAGCGTCTTCCACACTTTCAACAACGAGCATGGACTTTAGCAAACACAGTTAATACTTAAGAAGAGTTGGTGAAATCGAAGTGCAATGGCTTCCAGAACTCGGCAATTTGTTGGCAGCTAAGAATCATCTTCAGTTTAAGAAATACATGCAGCGACTCAGAGGAACTAACAAATGATGCATTGGAGACTAGATGTCCATGTAAGCGTGCCTCGGACTCATTCCAGACTCGAAGCCAACAGACCGGAGGCGAGACCCTGTCTGTCCCAGGCTGGGACGGACAGCGGGACGCTGCAGCGGGAGTGACCCGCCAAGAGCTCTCTCTAGGACAGGAGTGTCCGCAACCGGGCTGCTGGACACTTGGCCACTGGGATGGCACCCAGGAACAAATCAAAACAACACACAATCTTCTGACTCAGACCTGCTCTACTCAGGGCACTCTTTGAAGGAAGGAGAGCGTATTGTACAAGAAAAAAATCTAGCACCAGCAGTAAAATAATTACATTCAAGTCACAAAATGAACAGAGTGTGAGCAATGCTGATAAATGACTATAAATGGTGTTAATAACTACACCTAGTTATGCCGGAACATTTGCATGGAAATGGGTGAGGAGTGGGCAGAGGCCTAAATTAGTCATTCGATTTTCCGTGGACGTGCGTGTGCGGGTGCAATTTTCTATTTTATTCACACAAACGCAGATGAATTAAAAGGCTTGCTTAAACAACAGTTACTGAAAGCGGCCTATATATCTGCCACCATCTGTCTGCCTGACACGGGAACCAGAAATGGAGCGAGGCGGCCGGCGCTTGATGCCAGGCTCTCTCTGGGCTCCGGGTTTGGGACGGGGCAAGTCGAGAAGGTCATCATGATGCCGCCCCATCCGATGGATAAGGGGACAGGGCCACAGGCTGGGAGAGCCGGATGGCCCCCTGAAATCCAGCCGGTCGAATCCCCTGGGTTATTGTCGCACAGGCGGAGGCCACAGAGAGCCGTGTCACAGCCAGAATGGGAGGGAGTGCGTCCCCTGCTCTCCTAACAGTGGCCTTTCCGCCAGAACAATGAAGCCATCGGCAGCTTGCGAGGACTCAAATCTGCACAAAGCCAGAACTGTCTGCCCTGATCCCAGGACGAAGGTAGAAGAGTGCCAGCTTTTCTGCTTAAAAGGAAGGATTCCGCGCTATTAACTCGCTCGAACAGTTGAGCTTTCGGAGCCCGCCAGAGTAACCTGAAAGGCCCGAGACGTGGTGCAACCGTGGTGTGAAAGGAGCCGTGGAAACCTGCCGGCTCAGAGACCGGAAGTGGCTGCACGTTCAGCAGGGAAGGTGAGACGGCGTGGCTTCCGGAGCCGTGGGCTCCAGGACGTGACAGGTGAAGCCCCGCCACGCTGAGCCTCTGGGGGTCCCGTAACGGGGAGATACCGACACGAGCAGGCTGGAGACACTGAGGCAGGCGCCCAGGCCAAGGGGGTCTTTCTGAAAGCAAGTGAGGGGGCCGCCGGGGAAAGCCAGTCTCACACACGCTTCTCACGGACCTGATTTGGGACTGTCACCAAGCATGCCACGACCCCCTTCCCTCAAGCAAATAGAGGCCAAAGGTCACTTTGATCCAGGCAGTAAAAGAACAAACAAACATGAATAATCATTTTCTACCTGCTGTCCACGGGAAGCTGAACAAAAATACAAAGGTGGTTAGTTTTTCCTCTGGTGCAGACCAGTCCCCCCCGAGGAAGTCTCGGGCACTCGCTGACACGCGTACACTACCGTCTGTTTTGAAAGGTGCCGCTCGGAAGTGTAAAGAACCACTTTTCCCATTTTAAGACCCACGAAGTAAGTTTCTTACAGCTCAAAAAGTTTTTTTAAAAAGCTATCAGGAGATAGTTTAACGTGAGTCAATCAAAAACCTAACAGTTGTTAGTATCTCCCAGCCCTTCCGTCCCGGGGCCCGAGCGGCATGGGTCTCTGAATAAGGCCGACCCGCCAGGACCCGCAGAGCCAGAGGCAGGCCCCAGAATCCGAAATCCTCCCCCAAGGCCCCAAGGCCCGGGGCTCCCAGCCCTGGCTCCCCCGCTCACTTCCTGCTCCCTCCTCCCGCTGACCACAGGACCCTGCCATGTCTTTCTTCATCATCAAAAGCTGCCTGGTTCTTTTAAAGGAAGTTATAGAAAGACACAAGTCAGTCCCCACTCTCACTTTCCTGGAGCAAACTTGTCCTGCCTGGTTATTCTGTTCACCCGTTATTATCTTAGTGTATTAAAAGGTAAATCTATAGGGGCGCCTGGGTGGCTTAGTCGGTTGAGCGTCCGACTTTCGCTTAGGTCATGATCTCGCGGTTCGTGGGTTCGAGCCCCGCGTCGGGCTCTGTGCTGACTGCCAGCTCAGAGCCTGGAGCCTGTTTCAGAGTCTGTGACTCCCTCTCTCTCTGACCCTGCCCTGCTCACGCTGTCTCTCTCTCTCCTAGAAATAAATAAATAAAAAACATTAAAAAAAAAAAAGGTAAATCTATAGAACAGCCTCTTGGTCAGATGGATTCATACCTTTGCCACTTTCCTATTACTTCCAAGTAGAGCTAAGGAGCTAAGGAACCAACTTTTAATTAGAAGGAGTGAGGCAAAAATAGAACAATGGTGCACTTCTCAGTCATATTAATTCCAATTTCCCATCCTATTTCCTACCAGGCAGACTCTGGGAGACCCCAAAACACGCTCCAGACTTTAACTGGTGCAGAAAGCACTTGCTTGGGAGGCTGCTTGGTCAAACACGTGAACTGTCAGTGGGAATTCACCCAAAGGAAACAAAAGTTAGTGGGGGGGGGAGGAATATACAAAAAATCTTGATAGGTATACGTTTTTATCTATGCAATAAATCTGTATAACTGTGTTGTGTACAAGGCACAGATATACGGAATGTCTCTGGTATTACAACTTCATAGAGATCGTCTCACACCCGTATTTGAGTTCCTGCATTAAATACCACTGAACAGTGCACTTTCAAATGGTTAAGATGATGGGGCGCCGGGGGGGCTCAGTCTGTTAAGCACCAGACTTCAGCTCAGGTCATGATCTCACATTTCGTGGGTTCGAGCCCCGCGTCAGGCTCTATGCTGACAGCTCAGAGCCTGGAGCCTGTTTCCAGCTGGGTGTCTCCCTCTCTCTCTCTGCCCCTCCCCCACCTGCACTCTCTCTCTTTCAAAAATAAATCAGACATTTAAAAAACTTTTTAAAAAAGAAATGGTTAAGATGATTAATTTTACGTTGTATCTATTTTGGTACAATTAAAAATAACAACAAAATCTTTAAATTTCAAGGGGGTGGGGGGATTCAGAAGAAAAACATATGAAAAGGCTCCTCAGAGCCTGCGAGGAGATAATTATTTAAGAAAACAAAATTTAGAATGCTGCTCTGTGGCCTGCGGGGACCCTCAGGGGCGTCACTTCACGGGAGTGGGGGGAAGGGGGGGATAGAGAGGCACACTCAGTAGGAAATCTTCCCTGAAGCGGGCATCACTTCGACAAGGCACCGTGCTGTAATTCCAAAAAAGGAGGCCGTGGGGCGCCTGGGGGTTAAGTGTCCGACTCTTGATCTGGACTCAGTTCATGAGTTCGATTCCTGCATCAGGCTCTGTGCTGACGGCACGGAGCCTGCTTGGGATTCTCTCTCTCTTGCCCCCCACCTCTCTAAATAAATAAACTTAAAAATATATAAATATGAGAATAGCTAACCTTTATAGCAAATGATTTTATGTCTGATCTCTATTACGAAACTCTGATATCACAATCAATAAACTGAATGGCAATGGGTCAAAAGTTTTGGGGAAAAAAATGAAAAGAAGAAAAAAACAGCAACAACCTGGGCCTAGACTATGAGCGATTTTTCTTCTCCGATTATACGTCTGCTCCTACAAGCGCCCAACTCACCTGCTAATGAACGGTCTGATGTTGTCGCCAGCGATGGGCGCCATCGACATGGGCATGGGCTCAGGGGTGGACAGCCAGTAGGAGTAGTCATTTCGGGAGGCGAAGTTGCACACGTTGTTGATGTTACAGAACAGGAAGGGCATCGTACTGAACTTGCGCAGACAGCTCCCAGCCGTGCCTAGAGCCCCGGGGACAGACAGCGTCAGAGCCGGCTCTGGGACCAGTCTGGCTCCACGCTACGCAACCATCAGGATGGAAGTAAAACAGCTTTCAATTGTAAGCGGAAAGAAGGAAGTAAATACACCACACAGGCAAGTGCGGTTGTAAAGAAGCATTAAACTAAATTTAAGGTGATCGAGGCAGAAGAAACACTATAAAGAATTATGTAGGGTATTTCGACGAAAGGAAACACACCAGTTTATCAGTAAAGAGAAATGTTTTGTAAAACTGAATTCCAAAGTTACTTTGGATTCTGTGTGTGTGTGTCTCTCTCTCTTTCTCTGCCCTGATCCCCCCTCTCTCTCTGTCTCAAATATAAATAAACACTGGGGCACCTGGGTGGCTCAGATGGTTGAGCGTCTGACTTCATCTCAGGTCATGATCTCACAGCTTGTGAGTTCAAGCCCCGCGTCGGGCTCTGTGCTGACAGCTCAGAGCCTGGAGGCTGCTTCAGATTCGATGTCTTTCCCTCTCTCTGCCCCTCCCTGCTCATGCTTTGTCTCTCTCTCTCTTCAAAATAAGCATTAAATTTTTTTAAAAAACACTGAATTCCAAAGGAAATTTAACACGTGGCTTCTTATACCACGGACAGGAACCCTGGACGATGTCTTTAATGACTATTTTGCCGAAGATGCAGATTCTCCTTACAGGTGGCTTGTTCTTTCCAACCCCTACAAAGGTTAAGGCATGTGACACTGCACTAACTTGTTGAAGGACGTCTGGTGGGGACGAGAGAAATGACAGCCAATGGGCAGCGTCCCATCCAGGCTAACTGAGGGCGGGGCTTGGAGCGGGCAGAGACTCTGGTCGGTGGGGACATGCACGGGCTTTAGCAGGAGCCCCCGTAAAGCTGCCCTATTTTAAGAAGACCCACACCAGCTGTGAAGTATGTACTCCGGAAATCTTGACCTACTTGATAATTTGAAGACGAGATCAAAAGTTTTGTCAACGTAAAAGCTTTCAGAGACTCAGCCTTTACATCTCCTTGCCTTCCCTGCAAGAACGAGGTGGCTGCTGAACTGGTGGTCGGTGTGAGTGGACGGAGGGAAGTGAAGCCCCCTGCCCCAACTGCGTCCCCGTGGTGCCCTGACGCAAGGGGCGGCCCGCACGTGTGTGCCACACACGCGCGTCCCCGCAGTCTCACCCAGGTCCTGGCCGTGCGCCCGCTCGTTGCCCTGCACGTAGAGCAGGGAGTAGCCGTGGTAAAGGATTTTGGTCCCGGGAGGACACTGCGGGTCGTCTGTGGTCTGACTGTGCCTGGTCACCAGGAAGCCATGATCGACAGACGGGGTGCCTGGGGGACCCATGGTTCCCGGCAACCCATCGGGGCCTGGGGGGCCCGGAAACCCTCTCGGACCTGCAAGACGGAAGAGGAGTGAGCTTCCCCGGTTACACACAGGTCCCCCCCTTCAACAGCCCGGCTCCGTGCTGCCTCTGCCTTCCCTTTGCCCGGACCCCCGAGATGTTTCATAAACAGATGCGCTCGGGCCCAAGCGGAGGCTCAGAAAGTAGAGTCCAATATAAACAAAATACACAAAATATATGAGGGTGTGTCATCCAGAAAAGATCTGGGGCCTCCTCCAAGCGGGGAGGACCACAGAATTACTAGAACAAATCCTCCTTTGAAGGCGGCTTCCCCGTGATGGCATCCCCGCACGGCACAAGGAAACGGGAGCGAGGGCGAGCGGCGGCTCGTGGCCTCGTCCCCTCGGCAGCTCCGCGGACCGCAGCGCTGCCGGCCGGCCCTCTGCGGGGCTGGGCCTGGCACTGCCAGGCGATGCCTCAGCCGCCAGCATCAGTCACTTCCTTGGGAAGCAGACTGACCCTATCATGGCGGGCGGCGGCCTCTCGGCCACCCGGCATCAGCATCCACCCCTTTGTGCGCCGCTGGCATAAATTTCTGTAGCTGCGGCCGCTCCCCACACAGGAAGCCACAGGCCATCGCTGCTGGCCATCTTTCAAGGACACCTGGAAATCACTGTGGTCAGGTCAAGATCTGTATCTCCACACGGAAAAAATGATGACTCTACCTCTTCTAGGAGAGCGTGTTTGCTCTTAAACATACACACACACACACACACACACACACACACACACACACACACACACACACACACACACTTCCTGGGAAATCTTTCAGGCAATGTCTTCAATTCCATCTTGCAGATGCCTGCACACCTGAGCCTCCAGCGTCTGACCCAGAGATGCAGGCAGAGGGCAACTGGGGGTGCAGGGGGAGGCCGCAGCGAACCTACCAGGGGGGCCAAAGGGTCCGGTCTCTCCCTTCTGGCCAGGAGCCCCGTCAAAACCGGGAATCCCTGGAGGTCCGGGCAAGCCCACGGATCCTGTGACACCTGCGGGGAAGAGAAAGGAACTCACGACCCCGGCCTGGAGCACAGCTCGGTGCCCCTCTGTCCTCTCTCCTGAAATCTCTCTGTAGCCCCCTGCGCGGCTGGCCTAAGGCCGGCAGCTTCGAGAACGTTCTCCCGGACAGCCCAGAGCCCCTCTCACAAAGCCTTGCTCGCACCTGCCGGGGCCAAACTGGCGGTCGCAGGGCGCAGGCCCCACCGTCTAACCTGGAGTCCCCCCAGCCTCCCCCCGGCCACTACCGTGTGGCACCCGGCTTTGAGAAAGGCAGGGCTGTGGCGGGAGGGAGGCTGTGGCCCAGTTTTGTGTTCTCAGGCACGTCCCCCAGGCCGTGTTTCCACACCTCGAGTGATTCTTACGGGACAGATAGACCCACGCGGACAGGTTTTCGACTTCATGCGCGCCCCTTCTTCCCAGGTGGTTTACACTGACATCTTTATCGACGCCCCCTTGCCAGTGTGGAGTCTTCCTTCCCCTCTCTGGTCCCGCACCCCCTCCCCCCTGCAGCACCTCAGCCTAACCAAGCAGCAGGCTCTAGGCCCGTGTCTGGGGGCCCCAGGCAGGCGCACAGACCGCTGTTAGGGCCTCTCTCGTGGTTCCAGGTCAACGCCTCCAGCCACCTCTTCTCTTCTAGCCGGAAGAGAAGCCCACGCAGCCCACATGTCCCCAGGTGAGCACAGATATGCCCACATTCCTCTGGCTTCCCCTGTACTAAACAGTTCCCTTCAAAAACTTCCTTAGGGTTCGATATCCATTAAAGGAAATGAAGAAAGTCCCATTCAAGCGTACATCTGTACAGTTGTCACCCAGAGACCCTGGTCTGAGACACACCTGTGGGGAGCAGACCCCCCGGCTCCCTCCTGAGCCCACACCTCCCCTTCGCTGTCCTTACCTTGCTGTCCTTTGGGGCCTGGTGGCCCTGGAAGCCCCTTCAGACCCGGGGGACCCTCCGGGCCAGGGAGTCCTGGCTCTCCTTTGATGATGTCATAGGGTCCTGGGGGGCCTGGGGGCCCAGGGAGGCCTGTGGGAATCAGGGGTGCCGCTGATGAGTTCCACTGTCAACACTCGTGGGAGAAGATTCCAGCATGAAACCCAATCCAAACACGTTTCTCAGAAGTCGGTCGTATCAGAAACACACATGTGTTCACGAGTGTTCACCAGATATACACGTATCCCGCGTGCTGCTGCGCAGCGTGGGGTCCTGAACCCTCGGGTCCGACCGACGCTGGGGCCATTACCACCAGCTGACAACCATGGGCCGGCGGGTGGGGGCCATGACCCCCGGGATCCCAGCCCGACCCGGAGAGCTACAGTCAGTGCAATCAGAAGCTCTCGTCTCGTGCTTCTCTGAAATCTGCCTCAGGGACATTATAACCGTGTCTCCATTTCTCAATGACGGAAAATCCTCATCCTTCTGCGGGGCAGCTTTCGTCGGCCAGACACTCCCATCCTCCCCCGCCTTCCACACCTCTTCCCCATCCCTTTCGCTCCTGACACTGCTCTTCTCCATGCTCCCCGCCAGCTCGGCCTGTCTCTCGAAACGTGATTTCGAGAATCAGACGGAGCCCCAGAAGCAAGGTTAGACGTGCACACACCGGACCCGGATGCCTGTACTTAAACCATTCCCTCCTGCAACGGCCGTGGGCGCCGGAGCAGGGCCGAGGGGCTCCTTCCGGTGCAGAACTCCTCGCTGCCCAGCCCCACTCAGCACGTCCACACAAGCCCCCCTCATCCCAGGGGACGGCCAAGCGGAGCCTGTTGGACTGAGGAGTCATGAGTCTGTCCGACCGTCCCCACTGGATCCACCTCTCGGACTGAACGAGCCTGACTTTTAAGACACGTCACTAATAAAAATGCCGACTTGACTGGCCTACTACGGCAGTCCTGACGAGCGACCGAGGAATTCTTAACCAACTGTTTTCTACGGACGTGCAGGCCGCTGCACATACACAGAACCAAACCCTAAGCGCACGCGTTCACATAGCCGGGCGGCCCCACCAGCGCAGCAGGTTCCTACCTTTGCTTCCGGGGAAGCCCTGGTCACCTTGGTCGCCCTTAGCTCCCTGCAGCCCGGGGGGGCCTTTCTGACCTGGAGGAGAGAAGGACGTTGTCTCTGTCAAGTCCATCTCAGGGAAGCGGGGAACAGCACTTCCGGTCAGCTCTGTTTTAGTGAACCCTCCTCTCCGGAACCCGGAAGTCACATTTTTCCAGACACGCAACCAAACCGTAAAGTGGCCACAAACAGCAGATGGGGCACACGGTCCTGCTTTGGGGTCACAGTTTGGGTCACATGTGTCCCCAAATAGACGCCACGATGCCCACCAGCTGGGAACTGGGGGCCGGGAGGTGGCCAGGACGTGCTGGCTTAACACGTTCTTAAACTAGCGAGTGCCCCAAATCCGGGACGCCTTGTGGACATACGAATGACCCACTGATTCTTTCTTAAGTGGGTTTTTTTTGTTGTTTATTTATTAATTTGACAGAGGGAGAGAGAGGGAGAGAGAGAGAGAGAGAATACACAAGAGAATGTGGGGCAGAGAGAGAGGGAGAGAGAGAATCTCAAGCGGGCTCCACGCTGTCAGCACTGAGCCCAATGCAGGGCTCGGTCCTACAATCGGTGAGATCATGACCTGAGCCGAGATCAAGAGTCGGAGGCTTAACGGACGGAGCCCCCAGGCACCCCTGACCCACCGGCTCTTAATAAGAAAACCAGGGCATCTTTACACAGCCGTTCACAGGACGGTACCCATCAGGCTGCCAGGCAGAAACGGCGTTTTTAACCCGAAGAAAACACTCTCTGCACCGCAGCTTGGCTGCCTGTCGATGTCAAAGTGCCGGGGGACACGTCCCACCCTCAGGCGGTGCCTCCTTTCCTGTCTTACCTTGAAATCCCGGAACTCCTGGAAGTCCGGTGTCGCCCTTGGAGCCCGTGAGTCCTGGAGAACCGCCAATTCCCTAAACACACACACACACACACACACACACACACACACACACAGAGCGTCAGCCTGGACTCGCTCAGGGCACCCGAAGTCTCTCAAGTACCTGGGAGCCCCAAGGCTGGGGCAGGCCCTCGGTAGCCCCCGAGCGGCTCTGTGAGCACATGGGGCCCGTGCGCGTCCACAGCAGGAAGCCGGGAACTGGGGCGCCAGCCTCACCCCCTGCCCCGGCCCCGCCCACCCACAGGGCGAGTCCCGCAGCAGGTGCAAGTCCCACATCCTGCAGCCCCTCCCCCGCAGCACAGCGCCGCCAACAGATCAGGGACCCCCTGAGCACTGTCATGGCGACGTATCCATCTTTCAGCACCAAGCCACCTTCTAGAAACTTCCCTCCAGACACTCAAGAATAATGAAGTTTCTTTAGAATTAGCTTGATATCTTATCTGAGATGTGATTTCAAATATGGAGAGAAGAAAAATATTAAGGGAGGAATATTTTTCTTTTCTTTTAAGTTTATTTTTATTTACTTTGAAAGGGAAAGCAGGGGAGGGGCAGGGAGAGGGAGAGAGAGAATCCCAAGAAGGCTCCGCACTGTCAGCTCAGAGCCCGACGTGGGACTTGAACTCATAAACCATAAGATTATGACCTGAGCTGAAATCAAGAGTCAGACACTCAACCGACTGAGCCTCCGAGGGCGCCCCTGCTTTTCTTCCTCATATAGCAACATTCATGTTTTTAAACATATTCCTCTCATTTTCTGGCTACTTCAGTATGATTCCTTCTCTAGCTCATCTCTCAATATATAATAAGTTGTACTGCTTCTCACATGTGGCTGTGCTTTGCTTCACCTTATTTAAAAGGGTGTCCTAACGAAAACACGCACAAATATATGTACACACACACACACACACCGTGCTGGGATGCTGCTCACACATAAGACAGACAGACAGACAACTCACAGGCAGGCCCTGGAATCCTGGCTCTCCCTTGGGTCCTGGAGCACCGGGAGCCCCCGGCCAGCCTGGGTTTCCTTTGTCGCCTTTCAGTCCGTCAAGCCCAGGGAGCCCTGGTGGCCCCATAGGTCCCGGCAGCCCTGACGGAGACATAGAAGTGACACGTCTGAGTTCAGAGGGTGACTGCATATTTCACGTACAGGTGTCACTGGCCGTGGCTGCCCCCAACCAGGGGCGACGATACTGCGTCGGGCTGGGTGCCCTCGAAGGGGCAAGCTGCTCAACGGGCAGAAAACGTTGACACGAACGCCCAGCCCAAGCACCCGGCGCTGCAGTGTCATCTCACACGGCAGAGGGCGCCCGGATGCTGCCGCGTTCCAGGCCACCGCGGGCGGCACTCGGGCCCCAGTCTGTCCCAACAACATCCAGTCTACCTATAACCACTTGTCACATCTACCGTGTTCCGTGACAGAAAGGACACAGGCCTCCAGCAGAGGCCAAAACACAGGGTCCCCAAAAAGCGTGAGCAGTTTCAAGCTGTGGGAAATGTTGCAAATCTCTAAGCAAAAACTCCTGTTGACACTCATGTGTGTTTGTGCTTTCTGGTTAGGTCTCAGCCGTGACCCTTGTCAGACACGCTTACCTGGCAGGCCCGGCTGACCCTGTGCGCCCCGGTCTCCCTTGGGCCCCTCCACGGCGTGGCCCGGAGCTCCGGGTAAGCCCGGCTGTCCTTGCGGCCCCGGGGGACCCATGAATCCTTGCTCTCCTTTGGATCCGGGAATTCCTGGACTCCCGGCTTGTCCTGGGAATCCCACGTCGCCCTTTGAACCTAAACAACAGAACCAGTTTGAGACGGTGGGGAAGCACAGGGAAGAAGAGAAAGCTGGGTGCATGGGGGGGGTGGGGGGCAGCCAGAGCTGGGTGCCCTTTCCCGTCTTCACTGAGTAACACTCAAGGCCCCGGCTATGGCCGCCCTGGAAAGAAGAAGCTTAGAGCTTGAGAGCGCAGCTGTCACTCTTCCTTGGAAAGAAGTGTTCTGCCGAAAAGCCATCGGAATACAGGCTCAGAGGCGTCTGTGAGCAGCTGGGAGCTAAATTAAGGGCTTGCTCCATCAGTGGGCGAATGAATGAACAAGCAATGTTATATCCACACCGTGGAACACAACTCGGCAAGAAAGAGGAGCGAACTACTCATATGAGCTGCAACATCGGTGAATCTAACTAACTGTGCGGGACCAATAAAGTCAGACTTAGGGTAAAACACATAGGATCCTACTGATACAACATTCCAGAAAATGCAAGCTCATCTACACTGCCAGAAGACAGAGCAATGGGTTGGGTTGGGTTGGGTTGGGGGACGGTGCGGGTGGGCGGAAGGGCAGGGCGGGGGTGAGGAGGAATTCTAGGAGACTTTGGGGTAATGGGCCTGCTCACTATCTTGAGTGTGGCGGTGTTTTCAGAGGTATATACATATCATCAAGGCTTATGGAAAAGACATCAATCAAATGGCTCTCTAAACGTGTGTAGCTTATGGTATGTCACAGATAGAAATACATCGATAAACTATTTTTCAAAGTTTTTTCAGGCAAGAACTTACAGGAAAAAAAAATTCCTACATTTTTAGTTCCCAACGTATCACCCAGATGTGACTAATAAAATGCCAAAATTCTAGAATCGTTTCAAGGGTATTAAGAAAAAATACAAAGGGAGTGAAATAGAGTCGCGGCCGGAAGTAATCACAGGGCCTCTCTTGCGATTCTTCCTCTGCTTTTCCACCAGATGGTGGCCCGTCCGGGCGGGGAGAAGGCGCGAATGTGGCCCAGACCCCACCCCCCCACCCCCGTCACCGCGGCCACCGGCTCGGCCGCGCCGCGTGCGTCAGCGGGGAGCGGGAGCGCACGGCGCGTGTAGCAAACGTTACCTTTCTCTCCTTTGGCTCCCGGAAACCCCGGGAACGCTCTTCCGGGCAGGCCTGCAAGACAAGGATGCGAGCCCGTCCACGTCTCCCGAAACGGCCGGGCCGCCGGCACAGCACGAAACTCGGCGCCGACGCCACGCTCTCTGTGGGACGCGTGGCAGGCAGGTCATGGCGCTCCTGAGTGAACGCCCATTCCCAGAGCTGCTCTGAGATGCCCGGACCGGGTATATATAATTTAGCACTTTTCGTACGTCGGTCCTTTCAGCACAGAACCATTACGGCGTTTGGTGGAAATGCTCCGTACAAGTAAGTACTGATTTTCTACAACTGTCTAAATGCTAACAAGTCGGCCCTTCCCAGACGACCATCCAGCTAACGACGTTCTCGAGGGAGGTGGGGAGAGCCAGAGGCGCTGGGGGCTGGGGGCTGGGCGCAGGGGCTGGGCGCTGGGCCCACAGGGCTGGGCGCTGGGGCTGGGCCCTGGGGGCTGGGCGCTGGGGGCTGGGGGCTGGGCGCTGGGGGCTGGGGGCTGGGCGCTGGGCGCTGGGCCCTGGGGGCTGGGCGCTGGGGGCTGGGGGCTGGGCCCTGGGGGCTGAAGCTGGGGGCTGGGAGCTGGGCGCTGGGGGCTGGGCGCTGGGGGGCTGGGCCCTGGGGGCTGGGGGCTGGGCGCTGGGGGCTGGGCGCTGGGGGCTGGGCGTTGGGGGCAGCACACACTGGAAAGCCCAGAAGTGGGGGTCAGGGGCTCGCAGAAGGATGAATGGGGGAGGGAGGCATTTTTATGAATTACTTTTTATGAGAAAATGAAGGTACGTAATAGAAACATAAAGGGTGCGGAATGAAATGATGAACTTTTAGAAAGAGGCCAACTCCAGGCCGTCTGGGGGGCTCAGTCGGTTAAGCGTCCGACTCTTGACTTCGGCTCAGGTCGTGATCTCAGGGTCGTGAGTTTGAACCCTGAATCGGACTCTGCGCTGACAGCGGGGAGCCTGCTTGGGATTCTCTCTCTCCTGCTCTCTCTCAAAATAAATGATAGATTGTTTTTAAAAAGCAGGAGGCCAACTCCGCCTGCAGTACATGCCCCGGGGCTCCTCTCCAGCGACACCCCCACACCCTCACCCCTGCCTCGGGCTCACCCGTCTCAGATGGCGCGTGTCATCCTTGCTACGCACCATCATTACCGCGTACGGGGTGCTCATCATCAGAGCCCGCAGCCCTGCCCTCCTCAAGGGACGGGAGCCGATGGGGGGACAGGAGACACTCCCAGGACCCCTTCTCTAAAGGGGGGAGAGCCAGGCGGAGGAGGGACAGCCTGGACGTCTTCTGTGTCTCCCACTCGCCCCCGGGGGCTCAGGCGTTCTGGGACAGGGCCCATCAGCACGGGAGCAATAGACGAACACCCGTCTCTCTTCCCCTCCCGGCCTCCCCCTCGTCCGCACACGTGTGTGAACCCCCCGTGAGGACACACGGTGCATGTGCCTCCCTGTGCCCAGCGCCGGGCACACAGCAGGGACCGCACGTCTGAGCGACGCTGACCCAGGAGGCCCGTTTGCTTCGCGCGGAAATGAAGCAGGAGCCACATACCTGGTTCCCCCTTCTCTCCCGCAGACCCTGGGATGCCGTCGCTGCCGGGCTCCCCTTTCTGGCCGGCTGGGCCCACGGGGCCGGGCTGCCCAGGAAGACCTGAGGGAAGAGCCATGTCAGTCGGGCGCGGGCCCCGTCACGGGGACACCCCCCGGGAGCCGTGACCCCGCGCACACCAGGCATCCTCAAGGACGCACATCGAGCACAGACATGCTTCTAGAACCCGCCGCCAGACCAGCAGCTCTGGTCCCGGCTCCTGGCTGGTGGTGGCCACACCTTATAAGGACCCATGAGCACCCCTCCCCCTGCCCTGGACTCTAGACTCAGTCTGTCTGTCGGAAAAGCGGAGGCGTGGGCCCGTCCGCCCGGGACACTCCGGCATCCACGACCTGCCTCCACGAGGGTCACTCCCTGCCTTGGCGGCCACCGCCTCCTCCCCACGGGCCTGTGTGTCCTTCATGGTCTGTACCTGCTTCTCCCTTGATGCCGGGAACGCCAGATGATCCCGGGAGGCCTCTGTCACCCTTTTCTCCAGGCAACCCGGGGCTTCCTGGCAGAAGAAACGAGACAGCAGGATGCCATCGGTTCGGGTCTTTGCTGTCTTCATGAAGACCCGAGCTCAGGAGGAGGCCCGGCCCACCTACCTGGATAGCCGACGCTCCCTGGAGATCCTTGGGGGCCGGGGGAGCCGGGTGACCCCGGGATCCCCGCGCTCCCTTTCTCTCCCTTCTCTCCAGGACTTCCCGGAAATCCTGAGACCCCTTGGTCTCCCTGTGAGCAGACATCGGGCCCGTTATTTGGTACCTGTCCCTGGACACGTGTGTGGGGGCCCTTTCTGGATAACACTACACAGCCTCCACACCCAGCTTCGTAACGAAGAATCAAAGTCCCTGTCGGAAACCCGGGGACAAGGGGGCACCCAGAACAAGGGCCACGTGTCTGTTTCTTCTCCCCCCCTCACCCCTCCCTCGCAGCCTGGGCTGGCTGTCCCGCCCCTCAACCGTCTCCAGATTCTCCCCAAGGCGGGGGCGGCGCACAGAAGGGGACAGAGAAATAACGTGCAGTGGATCAGGGGAAAGTGCTCTGAGCCACACCGAATGCGCAGGACGCTCAGGCGGCCGTGGGGTGGGGGTGGGGTGTCCACGCAGGAGGCCTTACCTTGTCCCCAGGCCGGCCCGGGATCCCGATCCCTGGGAGGCCTGCCTGTCCTTTCTCGCCTTTGGCTCCTTTCTCCCCGGGCAGGCCAGGGACGCCCTGTGGCCCGGGGACCCCAGGCACGCCCTTTTCTCCGGGTGTCCCTGTAAACGCAGACAGTTAACACCTGACTGTGCGCTCAGCGGGTGCCGGCGGCCAGCAAGAACGAGGCGGAGGGACTCGTGTGCCTTCGTGCACTGATCCTCGGCCGCACAGGCAGACGCATCCCCCACATCAGTGAGCGGCAGCGAGAGTCTCTGCTGTCTGTTAGAAACGATCAATCCACAGAGAGAAGACAGACAGCAAGTCCTGAGCACATTCACGCTGGCAGTGGTGTTATGTTCTCTATCCCATAATCGATTCCCACTGTCCAGAGCAATCGGCCAGGCTGCGCGAGGAGCCAGCCGGAGCTGAGGCACGCCTGGTTTCGAGAGGTATGCTGGCGGCCAAACCTATGTACAGGCGGGTGTAGACAGCAAGCTTGATGTTTCCATGTCAAATGGAGCGATAATGAGCGGTGCGTGGGGAGGGAGCCGGCCGCCTCGGCTCTCCCATCCCCGTGGGTTCAGAGGGGTGCTGGCCCCACGCCAGCCCGAGGCCGGTCTCTCTGCATCTCTCCAGCCCCTTCCCAGGAGTCAAGGCCAGTTTAGAACCCAGGCAGCAGAGCCCAGAAGCCTCTTCCTGGCCGATGGCAGAAGGCACTGGAGGCCGGCCTAGGTGGGTGGGGAGCCAGACCGCACCGGGGAGATGGGGGCCGGGTGGCCGGTCACTTGGAGGAAATCGAAAGGTGACGGTGGACAGCCAGTGTTTTATCTTACTGAATTGTGATTTTTTTGTGTGTGTCATAGTGTCAGCCAAGTGCCATTGGTCCTGAGGCAGGGGACCACAAAAAATGGAAGACGTGGGTTTGGGTGACAGGTGGGTGTGCCTGGACTACGCCCTTGCACGCCCTCCCCCAGCCCCGTCCCCACCAGTGCAGGGACGAATCCAACATACCAGGCAGGCCCATGCCACCAACCGATCCTTTGGGTCCGGGGAGCCCTGGAGCACCCGGGGTCCCGCCGATGCCGGGGTCACCTTTAGGTCCTGGGAGAAGAGAGGAAACCCCAACAGGTTAATGCCTGTGAAAAGAGCTGGGTGACATTTCCTTAGCGTGAGCGCCTGCCACGTGGTGAACTTGAACTTCACTCCGTACCTGGCTGCCCCGGATGTCCCGCCTGGCCGTCCTTTCCTGGCATTCCTGGGGTTCCAGGGTCTCCCCGGGATCCTTTATCACCAGTCGGTCCAATCTGCCCTGCACGTCACAGAAAAAACAATGACCGTGTCCGCTTAGAAGACAAGCACAGCTGGCCTGACGTTCCCGGGGCACAGCTGAGGAACGGGTCAGACAGGCGGCTCTGCCCGGGCCCTTACCTTTTTCTCCTTGGTCTCCCTTCTGGCCCTTCATGCTGCCCATGTCCACCTTGTCCATGGACCCGGGTTTGCCCGGGAGACCCACGTCTCCTTTGTCCCCCTTGAAGCCGGGGTCTCCCCTGGGCCCCGAGGAGCCTGGGAAGCCGTGGTCCCCTGCAAAGGAAAGAGAAGGCGCCCAGTGAGGTGTGGTGGTGATGAGGGGTGGCCCTCCCTCTGGCCGGGGGAGCCGCTGATGAAGAACGGAGGCAGCCTGCAAGGCGCAAGGCGAGCGCCCGAGCTACCAGAAGAGTCTGGCCCCCGGAAACGAACAGTAAAGCCAGTGTTTAGAATTCATTATCTGCTAATAACTCAAAATCTCTGTGACTGCCTGTTACGGAAGTAATTTGCATTTCTCCCCTTTCCTAAGAGCCTCCATCTCGCCTCTTCACAGTGCCCCTCAATAATACACAAAATAAGAAAACGGGAATTTTCTTACTCTACTAAACAATGATTTTTATGTCCCACAAAGTCCATTCATTTTAAATATTTGGGGACCAATTTCAGGTGACAAGAAATAAAAAGGAAGGCTTGTAAATCTGCCCTGTTTGCTAATGTGCTTCTAAGGACTCCGTGCCGGTGACCCTGCATGACGGAAGATCCCACTGATTCTAAAAAGAAGAGCCAACACCTCAAATGTGCAGATAAGGAACACCCAAGAACCCGTCTTCTGTCTGGTTCGGGGCAGAGCAGAGCCCCGTCCCCACCAGCACCATGGGCTCCTACTGGAAGACGGTCACTGCTTCACCTTCTTCTTTCCTCTGCCTCTTGATACGAAAGAGTTTCCAAGAGACATGGAGACACAGACGTGAGAGGGGTTCCAGAGGAGTGAGTGGCCCCTACCTTTCTCTCCGGGCAATCCTGGCACTCCCGCCGGACCTGGCGAGCCGGGCTGTCCTGGGGTCCCCATGACACCCATCTCTCCCTTGGGACCTGCGGCAGACAAGGCACTGTGAATGCAGACAGCGGACGCGACGAGCCACGGACAGACAGGGTCAGGAGTTGACAAGTCACTTACCTGGAATGCCAGGAAGGCCAGGCGTGCCCTGCTGTCCGGGAAGACCGGGGAGCCCCGACTGCCCTGTCAGGCCGGGCAGCCCCGGGGACCCCTTGTCTCCTTTGGGGCCTGGCATGTCGAGGCCTGGGAACCCAGGGAAGCCCTTCTCTCCCTTCAGTCCGGGAGGACCTGCGGCGGGCGGAGGGCAGGAGCGGTCAGCAGGACGCAGGGAGCTCCTCGGGGCGCCCTTCTGGGTCCCGCCATCCCTTCTGCAGGCGGCCGGGAGCGAGCGGCCCGCGCCGGGGGCCTCGGGCAGCAGTGTCTGGCGCCACGCGGCAGTCCAGGGAGCACCGCCCCAGACCCAGCCCGCCCTCCCCGGTGTCCACACCCACACTAGCTGCTTTTCAGCTGTGTTCCCGGCTACGCTCGTGGGCCCCCAGCACCTGCTCATGTCGGGGACTAGTTCGTAAGGACAAGCACAGCCCTGGGACCAGGTGGCATACGTAATCCGTAACCACGAGCCCCACACGGAAAGGTAAGAGACACCAGTCGTTTTGAATGAAAGGAAAAGGCCACTGAATATACATAAAGCAGGTGGGGGGCGCGGGGGGCTCTCTGGCATGTAAACCAAGCTCAGAAAGATATCTACAGACTCCGAGCAATCAGATCAGTCTCCCCAAAACAGAATCCACCCTCCCCCCTGAATTCACTAGGGGGTGCTACTCCCCACTTCACATAGGCTCCCCGACCGGCCCCTTCCCCTTGGGGAGCAGGATGTGGGGAAGGGGGAATCTGGAAGAATGTCCCATCACCTGAGGACCCTGGGGGTCCCTGTCCTCCAGGGGGACCCATCGCTCCGGGGGGGCCAATTCCGGGAACTCCTGGGGCTCCCTTGGGACCTTGTAATCCAGGTGGTCCTGGGTCACCTGGATGGGAAAGAATCATAAATCAACCTCACACAGACCGTCACACACCTCATAACACACTACACACCCCACAATCAGCCACAACAACACAGGACCTAAGCTCTGACCTTGTGCAATTTTCATCATTCATTCAACACACACAGAGAACCTAACAGGCACTCCACGGACACCAAGTAAGCAGGCCCAGCCCCACCGCAGTCCAGACTTGCCTGGAAGAACCTACCTCTGATTCCCTGGAGGCCTGGGGGGCCGATAGCACCATGCTCTCCCGGAACGCCTGGTCCCCCGATGTTTCCCTTCTCCCCAGGGGTGCCGGGGATGCCGGGGAGACCAGGTAACCCTTTGAGACCAGGCAGACCGACTCCAGGCTCCCCCTGGAAATTCGTGGGGCACAGAGAAGCCAGTTCAGGGACTCCACGCAGCCAAGGGCGCAGTGTGGAGGGTCGCTACGAAGCTGTCCAACCCTCGTCCCGCGAGGCCCTCCCACCCATCCCCTTCCGGCTTCGCTACAAGCCCGAGGTGGCTCACTGTATTATTTTTATTTTATAAAGGGGGAAAGTCGAGGCTCCCTGCAGCTGAATGCCGTGTCCGAGCCACAGAGGGAGGACTCCCGCCCAGGCCCGGCCCTCTGCTCTGCTTCCGTGCACGGCGGAGTGCAAGCAGCGGACAAAACGCCCAACGTGCTCTGTGAGCAGCTAACGGACACCTTCTTACAAGGTGCAAACACCCCAGGGCGGGACCGGGACACCGTTTGTGGAGATTTCCGGGTCAGCAAAGGCTTTCACGCCAAGTTCAGTGTGGAAAAGGACGTCGTGAATCTAAGGGCTCTGACAAACGCAGACGACTGAAAACAAAGGAGGTGCTCCGAAGGCCCGAGGAACGCCAGCCGCGGGGCCCCCTGCTGCCCACGGTATGGTAGCCACAGCTGCCAGGGGACGTGGGCGCCGGACACTCCTCTACGCGTCCCGGCAACAAACCCACAGAAGGGAAGGAACTGAATCCAAGGCGTTTTTGAAAAAGCACGATATTCTAAATCATGAACCAAACCCTCATCTAGTTCCATCTGCACTTACTAACTCATGGGCCTCCCGTGTGGAAGGGGACCCACGAGGCGCCGCCACGGACTGGTGTCTCCTAAGTGCGTGTAGGGCAGCGCACGGGGGAGGCCTCTCAGCCACGGATGGAGCCCGGACGCCGCGGGGGCAGGTCTTCCCTGGAGCCACTGAGACGCAGCTGCCTCCGTGCGCCCGCCCGCCCCCTGGCTCCCCACGGCCTCCACCCGCCCCCCAACAGAAGAGGAACAGGCCAGGCAGCTCCTTGGCTGGCAAGGTGAAGCTACTGCCCTCGGCTCCTCTCCCATTCCACACACGTGCCGCCCGGCAGTTTCCTTCCCTTCTTTACAACCAGACCGGGAAGGATCTAACCCCTGGTCAGCTATGCTCTCTGAGCAGAATTTCAAGTAACAGCAAGTGGCAGAGGGATGCGTGAGGCGAGGAGAGTCCTCAAGTCACACTAGCCCAGAGGTCCCCAACCAGGGCCATTTTTCCCCTAGTGACATCCCATAATGTCCAGAGAGAGTTCTGGTTGTCACAACTGGGGGGATGTGGGGTGCTTCCTCGGTGTCTGTGGGCAGGGGCCACGGAGGAGGCTGCTAAGGAGCCCACGATGTCCAGGGCAGCCCCCACCACCAAGAATTACTGGACCAGAACGTCAGTGAAGTGAGACCCTCCTGGGTGGCTATCACGCCTTTTAGGACAATGGCTTTCACACAGCTTTGCCCTATCACTCACAATAAGACCCACACTGTACATGGAGATACAGTACACACACTGTACACAGAAATATGGTACACACAGAGATACAGTGCACATGCTGTACACAGAGATACAGTTCACACGCTGTACACAGAGATATAGTTCACATGGAGATACGGTGCACACGCAGGCAAGAACACACTCATAAAGTTGAAACATATGATTCTCCCAAAAACATCAACCACCACGTACGATGTACTTGTTTTCTACTCTGTGCTATCTTTGAAAAACAAAGCCTGCTGATGCAACACCTCCTCTGACGTTAAGAAGCCCCAGGTTATGTGTTCAGTAACAACAAGCACGGGGGAGTGCAATCCAGGGAGCGCTCGATACCCACCTTCTGGCCGGGCACACCGGGGTTGCCAGGTAAGCCGTTAAATCCTGGGCGACCCGGGCTCCCAGGAGGCCCCACATCTCCGGGTAAGCCATCGACACCTGTTTCGAAGAGTCAACAGTCACTGCTATCACATGCCAGTCCCCTCTTCCGTTGCTGCCCGGACACCTGCGCAGACGCCCCCGCACTGGCCGGACTGGCCACCAGCAAGGAGCCCTCTTGAGGTGCTTCTGGGAGGAGCCCGAGGCCGGCCCAGCCACGGGCTGTGGCACCAGCCTGACCAGCCAGAGGCTAGGGCGCCACAGCCCGTGGGCGTCCCCCCAACCCCCCCCCCGCCTTGCAGGAGAGGCCCTCCTGGAGCAGATGGCGTTTCCAGGGGAGCCCTCCCGATTTGGGGTTGTGTCCAGCTTGAGCACGGCCGCTGCTCCTCAAATGGCGGCACCAGAGGAGGCGTGCGGGGCGCCCAGAGGCTGTCTGGGTCCCAACCCGAGGAGGCTGGATGGGCCCAGGGCTACCCCGGGCTCTCTGTCTCTGCCATGGGGTGTGGAGGGTCCCGATGAGCAGGGATTTGTGAGTGTGCAGAAGCAGGCGCTGGGGGGCGGTTGTAGCCAGGGGGCTGGACAGGGAGCGTGCCTGACTGCCGTGTGTGTGTGTATGTATGCGTGTGCGCATGTATGTGTGCACGTTTGTGTGCGCGTATGTACGTGTGGGCATGTGTGGCACAGCTCCCAGATGAGCGTGAAGGCCTGTCACCCTGACAGCAGGTTTGATGCACGCACGGCCTCTGGACAGCAGCCAGGAGCCTGGAGAGTTCTTTGCACATGTGGCCAGTACAGCTGGGGGCAGGGCCCCGGCCCAAACTGGAGGCAAGTGCCCCTTGCTGCTCACAGCGCCTGCTGGGCCCACACTCAGCGCTACACGATGGCCCCGTCAGGGCCTGCCCGCAGGGCTCACACCCCCACAACATCATCGTTCTCACCGCCTCCCAGATTTCAGAAAGAAGTGCAGCTTCTGAAATGCCAGCCCTGGGGAGATCTGGGGTCTGCGACATGGGGGTCTCCTCCCCCTGAGGCTGAAGCCCCCTCCTCACATTCCCTAGCACCCCTTCCCTGAGACCCAAACCCACCCTGGCGGGCAGCTCTGTGCAACTCTTGCACTGATGAGGAGAGCGCCCCCAATGGTGGGTTTAAGCAAACACAGCTTCCGCCAGCTTCTGGGCAGAAGCTGGGGTGCTGACGACCCGGCCCCTTGCGCCCACGCGCGCAGCGGGGAGGCGCCGTGTCAGCCCGTGACCTGGTGACTGCACTCACCGCCCTCCAGACTTCAGCATCCTCCCCCTAACGGCACGTCACTACCTCGATAGTGTGTTTACAGCCCTTGGCTCCTTCTCGGTAGAATTTATGGAGAAGGAACGGAAAGGCCACGGCCCTCGGTGCCGACAGCTGGGCCTGTGTGGGCCGTGGGCAGAGCCGCAGCCCCACTCAGGGCAGGGTTTGTCCTGAGGGTTACCTTTGGGGCCGGGAGGCCCTGGAAATCCGATTCCGGGCTGGCCAACAGCACCCTTCTCTCCCGGCAGGCCTGGTCTTCCCGGCGTTCCCGGAAAACCTCGGTCACCTGTTGTGAGCAAGACCAAGGGTCAGCGTGAGAAGAACGAGGCAGTGGCCCAGCTGTCTCCAGGCAAACGAGAAGACTGAAAGTACCTTGGGGTCCTTGGAAACCCGGGGACCCTGGAAGTCCTTGTGCTCCTGGGGGACCAGGTAGGGGCACAACTTTTCCAGCTTCACCCCTGGGACCTGAGGAGAGAGCACAGACACCATGCGAGAGCCCGGATCCCGTCCCGAGTGAGCACAGCGAGAGCCCGGATCCCGTCCTGAGCGAGGACAGTGAGAGTCCGGATCCCGTCCCGAGTGAGCACAGCGAGAGCCCGGATCCCGTCCCGAGCGAGGACAGCGAGAGCCCGGATCCCGTCCTGAGTGAGGACAGTGAGAGTCCGGATCCCATCCTGAGCACACTGAGTACCTACAGAGAAGCCCCATCTGCATCCCTCTACTTCCTCTAATTTTCTAGAATCTTTCCTCGGGAGCTCTTCCTGTTTTCCCCAAAATTTATATCCAAAGTAACTCAGCTATGTGATACATGAATTCTCTAAGAGTCAGAAGGGGCTAGAAAATCTATAATGACGAGGTGAGTGGCCCTGGGTGACTTCGTAGCCTGAGCAAGAAGCCAAGCACTCACTGTTCAATCTGTCAGACAACACCAATTCCACGCTGCTTTGAAGCAGACCGCAGTTCTGCTCGCCCGGTGGTAAACCATCTCCAGGACCTGCCAGCTGGGTGACCCGGCAGGATCTGGAGCACCGCGGCCGGGCAGCTGCGAGCCGTGTGAGCGGGAAGGCGCTGCCGCCTTGGCGATCCACTGGGGGTCAGGATTCAGCTACATGGAAGCACCCGGGGGCCGCCTCCAGGGACGTGTGCGTGGCCTCTTCACACACCATTTAGGAAGGGAAGACACATGGGGCCTCCCAGGAACAGCCACCACATTCTTTAGCTAAAGACTCAGAACTGCCAGCCGACTGACTCCAACACGATTTGCTATCAGTCCCACCCTGGGAATGAGCCTTTAATGTCCCCAGAGTCAACAGGGCTCTGGCAGATCAAAGAAGTCTGGGTTTCCAGCCCCAAAGCTGACTGGGTCTGGATGGTCACAGAACCCTGTGGATAGCTGGCCGGCAGCGCCATCAACACCTCCTTCAGGCCCTTCCTTCCCCCACCGCCAGGACGCGTGTAGGTACCCAGACGGTTTCTCTGACGCTACTTTCTGGCTGAGAAGAGTCTGACTCCCTCTTACAACCATGCAAGTCTTCAGACTCCACAAGCTCAAAGAGCCCTTGAGAAGCTGACCGTGGAGTCAGGGGCTATGGCTATGGGGAAAGAGATCAGAGGTCCCTTTTCCAAGATTGCGGGGGGGTGTCTTTGCAGGTCGAAATCTCTCTGCCCCTAAAACAGTCACAAAAGAAACACTTCTGGGGTCCTCGCTGCACGAAGAACACTACAGAGGGAACCGTGCCTCGCTGCTAGGCACTCCACCAGCGCACAACGAGAATGTTGGTAAGATACACGTCAGGACGCCTGCACTTCCAGAAAAGACAGACTAATGTCTCCGCGCTCTCTGGCATCTCACGCTGTGACTTGGTAAGAAAGTAATAGTTCCCAATGGGAAAGGAACTGAGGAAACAGGGGCGGTATATACGGCTTGTGACACAGTCGGAAGACTGGTGAGCGCGGGGGCCACACGGTGGTCTGCCCTCATCAGCGGCTTCACTTTGCGTGTCTCAGCTGCCCGCGGTGAGCCGGGGACGTCCGCGCACATGCCCGCGCCACCCACCGCCCTGCATTGCACCATGGGGGCATTTTGTCCCGTCCCGTGGCCCCAAGATGGGGGTGAGTACAGGAATAGAAGAAACTCTGAGAGGGAAATACTCAGACAACGTGGGGAACGCTGTGTTTCTAGCTGTTCCATCTCCTTCCGAGTCATCGTTGGTAATCTCTCACTGTGCCTGGTTTACACGTGAAACCTCGGCACGGGTCTGCGTGTGCGGGAGAAACACCGCATATGTGGGGTTCGGGACCACCCGCGCTTTCAGGCGTCCACAGGGGTCTGGGGGAAGAGGCGCCCGTCGTGAAATCTCTCCTCCCTAGTTTTCGTCTCAGTCACCGGACTATTCAGTGACTACATTCAAGGCTGACCCATCACACAGTGTCAATCATCTGAAGTCCTGTCGTTCATCTTTACAACTTTCAGGACATTTCTTAGTCATGTCCTCCTCCCCCCTCCCTGTGCCCAAGCCATCCCCGGCCTCTCCTCTTCGTGGTGCAGGATTTCCTAGGGAACGACAGGAGTGTGCCGGCCCGACCCTCAATCACGTTCTACCACGCACTCCCGGGAGCCTGCGGCGCGCAGGCCGGGGCCACCCCTTCTCCCCGTTCGTCCCTGATGACATGCGGGGCGTGAGGCTGGGGGGAGAATGCCCGTGGGAAACCCTCACGTTGGCCTCGCTCCACGCGCTGCCAAACCCCGGACACGGGGCTGCAGGAGGGCAGGGTCACGCCTGTCCGTCTGCCGCACTCTCTCTGCTCAGGGCCGTGCCTGGCACACAGGTGTGAGAGCCGGTCGGCAAATGACTGAAACCAAGAAGACGCTGAACAGCCACGGCGAGGTGCGGTCCCCGCAGGGCAAGTCCCCGGGCACCAGCGCGTCGGCAGGTAGGAGACAGTGCGCAGCTTGGGACACACAGAAGCCAAAGCAGACCATCCGCCAGGGAAACACAGGAGACAGGGAGCGAAACAAACAGGCCCACGTTGGCATCACTTCCACACAAAAGGCCAAGTTTGACTGGGAGGCACTGTGTACTTATCGTAAGAAAAGTCATCTGTCGAATCAAACTCTTTACAGTCGGATTCTGCACATCACCCAGCCCAGCCCAACTTGCCACGTGACGGAAGGGCCCGGGCCACGCCCACCTCGTGGAAGAACCGAAACGACTCCCAAGCCCCGTGCTCTGTGCGAGCTCGAGCCTCACCTGGCTGGCCGGGGGGCCCAGGGTTCCCTGGGAAGCCTGCTTGTCCTTTGTCACCAACGGGGCCGATGGGGCCAAACCCGGGGGGCCCAGGAGGGCCGGTGTCGCCGCGGCTGCCGGGAAATCCAACTCCTCCAGGGGGCCCACGCTCTCCTTTCAACCCTACTGACCCCTGCCCAGCAAAGAGAAACAGACACGCCATCAGCCGACCCCCCAGCATACGACCATGTCACAGGTTCCCACCATCGGCAGTAAATAAATGCCAGGGGTTAACTGGCTCATGCTGTTCATTTACTCCCACCCCCTGACAAGGCCCATCTGGCAGTTAATAAATGAGCCCAGCATTCTTGTCTAAGCTGGGCCCTCGCCCTCCCACCCCACACAAGCACACACTTCAAAGACTGAAGTATTTGTATCTGGAACCAATTTTCAAGGATATCTTGCATCCCGCTAACCTGGAACTCTGCCTCCCACCTGACATCTGGGATCCGACACACAGGTGTCTCTCTGGCCGCCCGAAATACACCAGAAGATGCCCATGCCCGGCCACCCCTCCACCCCAGCAGCAACAGAATCCATGACCACATTGACACATACCAGTTTCCACAAGAACCACGAAACTAGTTCATGGGAAACAATGGCCCATCCAAACAAAAATACATAGACACCATTCAAATTATCCGTTCCTTTGGAGATTAACATACCGGGGAGCCTTTGGGGCCGGGAAGACCCGGATGGCCGTCTCTCCCTGGAGCACCTGCTCTGCCTGGCATCCCGGGCTGGCCTGGAAAGCCCGGATCCCCTTTATCTCCTTTGAGCCGTGCATCGAAGTAAATCTCGCCAGGCTCTCCCTTGGCTCCAGGCTGGCCCATCAGCCCTGGCACACCCTGCGGACCCTGCAAGCACAAAGCAAAGACATCTGTCCACAGAGTGACCCAGCACCAGGGGGATGCAGTCCACAGTGATATCAGGGAGCCACCTCCCTGAAAAATGGGCACCTGTTTCTTCTTCATTCTCCAGAAGCCAACAGCTCTGTGACAAAGCCCTGCTCTGACCTCGTTTCTTGTGCTTCTCTTCAAAACACCCGAAAGAAAGTCTTTACCAGGTACTAGGTATCCGCACAGAGACTAGGTTAAGGCAAGGGAGGCCTCACCTCGTAGGGCAGGCCCCAGATAACTGCTTGTGCTTATTAACATTCACATGAACATTCTAGCAACGTCGGAAGCTGCTGAGTGCGTGCTGTCCCAGGCCCGGGGCCTGAGGACGTCTGGGTGCGGATGGGATGGGAGATGAGGACAGCAAAGTCTGGCAGTGAGCATGGCCCAGCTCCACCACCGCTACGTCGAGGAGTCAGCAGAACAGAACGGACTTCCCCAGAGACGCAGCCTAGCACATTCTCCAGGTCCTGGAAAGCTAGGAAGGCCCTCCAGGAAGGCCCACACCCACAGATGGTCTCTCCTCCAGCCGCTCTGAGAAGCGGGCCCACCAGGCTTCAAATCATCCTCCTGAGTACTTCTTCCCTGAGGCCTGAGAAAGAAAGTTCTTCAGCCCCCCTGCCCGACTTGGCAGGATTTGGACTCTGGGGACAATTCATTTCACTTGAATTCCTCCTCACCACTTCCTGGGAAACGGTTCTGGATGTATGCAAATCACAGGCATACAGAAAGGGAGGGGGCCGAGAGACGAGGAACAGAGCAAAATCCGTGCAATCTTTGGATTTTAAAGTGGGTACCATTTGTCGTGCGCCCACCATGGGTCACGGCCCTCGGCACATCTCTCCTGACTCTTCACCCAACTGCGCAGGGCAAAGTCTGAGAGCAGCGCCTGGCAGGGGAGGGAACGAACTTGCAGAGAACTTCTGCCGGGGGTCATGGGAAATTCTTTATTTAATTAAAAGGTGTGGTGGTATTTTGTAGCGTTTTTCCCCCGAGGGAACATTAGTTTCTGTGGACCCTTAAGTCCCAGCTATGCTGAGACTCCTCTGTGAAGCCCTCCCTGATTGGTGTCCTGGGTTTCCTGGTACAGGGCATGGCCCTTGCTACGGAAACAGTTTTGCTTTGTTAAGGACACGTGTTCACACATCTTTCTCTCCACCTGTCTTTCAGGGCATGGAGGGCAGGCGTAAGGCTTTCTGACTTCGTGTCCTTAAATGTCTGCAGCTAGGGAGAGGGCCCGGAGGAAGGGTAAGCAGACCTGGCAATATTCACCAATAAAACGTAAACACCAATGTAGGAAATTACAACCGGTATAGACTCTTCTCAACCTGGGAAGCTCAGTGTTCCTTTACGGTGATGATTCACAGCCTACAAACGCAGTCTTCTGTGAGCACGGGGTGAGGGAATACAATTCTTCACGTCCATGGTGGTGATCTCGCCAGCTATCATTCAAGGAAGAAATCTTAATTCTTTTTTGAAAGGTGACATTTTGACCCAAGGACACCTCATGCGGTTTCTCTGCCCCAGAACATCTCAATCCTAAGCGATTCAAAGCTCTTTTTGGATCCATATCTCTTGAGATAAATGGTGAGGGATCAAACGCTGCCTTGAAAACTTGGCATCGGCTCCGTAAATTGGAGAAGATCCAACGGCTGCACAGGCTGCTGCTAAAGAGTGCAGCCACCGTGGGGAGTCACAGTGCCTTTTAAGAGACCGTCCCGATGACCGCAAAACCCGCTCAGGTCCCCGCCAGGGGCCAGCCTGTCCCTCGGTCCCCAAATCAAACACTCGGTGTGCAAAAGGACATGTCGCAGAAATGCCATCTAAATCAAATAGGAAATGAGAGCATTTCATCTCTTTTCATCATCATCTGCTTCCCAGGATGCTCTACTGGTCCGCGGGCACCCCTGCGGGCCCCCAGCTACGTTCGAAGTAAGGACTCCATCTGGGAGCCAGGCAGGCCACGGAGCTACGGGATGGCTTCAAACAAAAGGGAAATCACTACCTTCTCGATTAAACTGTTTACCCGGAAAACAATTTTTAGAATCTCTGCCATCTGCAGAAAGAAAGGAGCTTGGAGCTCCCGGTGGGGGGTGGGGGGGGGTGGGGGTGGGGGGTGGGCAGAGGTTTTGTGCGTTCTCTTTATTTCCTTCTTCACGAGGATTTGTCCCCTCCTGTCCTTCTCTCTCCTTTCTCTTCTCCCATTTCGGTCAGATTTGGGGCTGGGGGGCTGGTGTCAGGCAGAGTCGAGGCAGGAAGTTTCCAGGAAGGCCAAGTAGACAAGGACCATGTCCAGAGGTTAAAAGCATCTTCTTCTGCTTCTTCAAAGCTCTTCTGTCTTTGATCCCCACCAGAGCTGCGGCTTCCCACTTACGGGAACCGCTAATTTATTTAGAAATATTTTAAACAGTTGCGACTTCTAACTCAGCTCCCCAGGCACAAGGGAAGTTCTGGATGCAGAATCCCAAGATCTAACTTCAAAAGGAGGAGACGGATCACTTCATCCCAGCGGCTTCGCGGCTATGTCAACGCACTTCTGTCCTGACCCACAATCATGAAAGGATGGCAGGGACATCCTTAAAGATTGCAAATATTAAAGCTACATCAACAAAAAAAGAAAAAAAAGGATAATGCCGAAGATTTGACTTTGGATCCACGACAGAAGAAAAAAGAGAGGAAAAATGGAAAAACGTCATGAAAGGAAGTGGAGAAACTTGTTAGTGCTTCCAGAGCCTAGAGGAACAAAGAAACTTCGAGAACAAGGCCCTCGGGTTTAAATGCTTTAGAAACAGAGCTGACCACATGCAGGAAAATCGCCCTTCAGTGTCTCAGATGCCGACCACTCTCTTCTCTTCACTGGCTTCTTTTTAAACAAACGAGAAAAGTTAAGAAGCTGATTTTCATGTAACTGAGAGGTCCCACATCGACGTGAGAGAGGCATGTCATTTCTAGATGTGCAAAAGTGTCCCCAGGGTAGACACAGGTGGCAGGAATTTCCAAAACAACACCTCTGTCAGAGAAGAATAGAAACATTCCAGACTCCTTGAAGGAAACAGGCCAGTGTTCATCTCTCCACGGAAACTACTCGCACGGAACTTATGGCCCGTTTTTAAGCTACTGGTGAGATGGCCACACTCACGCAAGAGGAGAGCGGCCAACCTCAATGGCGCAGCTGCTTAGGGGGGGTCCCTGGCGGAACCAAGTGTTTCAAGAGCCTGCCCTGTGGGCAGGTGACACACAGCACCCGCCGCCCCTGGACACAGGCACATGGCAACTGAACTCTGGCCAGGTGAGGAGAGGGGCAGCTGGGATGCCGACTCTGGCCTGGGCAGCCCTGGGCAGCCTCGGGCGGACACGCGGAGTGATTCTAGACTGTTCTAGACTGCTGGACACAGCCGTGCCGGGCCAGTGCCCGAATAACACCGCAGAAGCCACGCTCGCAAATGCGAGAGCGTACACCTTTGTCAGCCGGCTCCGTGGCGACTTCTGATAAGTACTCCAACCCAGACAGCTTTACTTACGGGCAATCCTTCCAGACCGTCTCTGCCGGGTAAGCCTCTGTCGCCCTTGGCCCCTGGCTGTCCCGGGAAACCTTTTGGAAGACAAGGGGGTGTGGGACACATCGTGGGTGAGTCGCGTCCTAACAACCCCACACCTTTCCTTTTCAAGATTCAAGAGCACAGAGATTTTCACACAAGCGGACGGTGTCTGAAGACTCCTAATGGGGTAATAACACAGACGCCCGAGGTGAACTCGGGAGGGAAAGGGCCCCAGATGTGGACAAGAACCACTGAGGCAGCTGGTGACAAAGGCCCCGCCCACACCCCAGGGGCCGTTTTAACCAGAACATTCCGTTAACGTTGGGTTCAAGAGAACGCATCTGCGGAGTCGCAGGAACCGCGCGCTCTCGCCCTCTCACTGGCAGATCTTTCTGGGGCCAAAATTCTAGGTCGCCTTGAGGGCTTTCAACAAAGTGGGCAAATCCTGGAAATAGGGCCTGAATTCTCAGTGTTAACGCCTTAGTTTTAGACGCAGAAGCGGAGATCTCTTGCGCCGTAAGATTCGTTTCAGTATGGATTCCAACCCGCAGAAGCAAGCTCTGGCCCGGCCCTTCACACCCGGGGTCTTACCTATTTCTCCTGGGGGTCCCTGCGGCCCCGGGGGCCCGCGAAGTCCTGCTGTGTCACAGATGAGGCAACTGTCTCCTTTCTGGCCTGCGGAGGGAACAGAGGTGCTCACGCGCGCGGGAACCGAAGCGTCCGCAGTGAGGCGGCAGAACGGAACACGGGGCCGCCGTGAACAGCGTTCTTCTTCGCTGCGTGTGTCCTGGGTCCTAACTGGCATGGGCTGGTCCAGGGGCCGGCCTCCGCACACTTCGCAGGGGCGGGACGGGCGCTGCCTTGCCCTAAGGCGACCTGGAAGCGCAGCCTGCCTCCGCCCAGAAAGGCCTGCGGGCCGTTCTGTTCCCGTCGGGAACACTGTCCGTCTTCTCTTCGACACAGCACTTCAGCGAGCTGCACCCGTAACCCCCGGACCTCAAACCTGGGCTACCGGCTGCCGGGGAGCCACAGGAACGAAAAGCCAGGAAAACAGGACCACGGACCTGACCCGATGCCGAGGACGGAAAGGGAGAGGGCCTGCAGCACGCACAAAATGGGAGAAAATGCCTTTTTTTGGAAATCCTAACATCTGAGGTCTTGAGTTCGAAGCCACAAAGCTATACGGTGTCTCCGATAAACCCGTGTCCTAAACCTTAAAACGCCCGGCTTCTAGGGACACGTCAGGGCACCGCGCGCCGAGAAGGCCCTGCTTCTGGGCAGCGAGAGGCCGGCCCGTGTGCCCTGGCCTCGCCCGGACCTGCTCACCACGGCCCCGGGCACCCCTGTGCGTGCTTCTCTCTGGCTCAACCCACTGCTGGGAACGGCGCCGGGAACAGTGCAGACAGCCCGTGTCCCTGCCGGTGGCGAGGCCGAACAGAAGCCCATCCGCGGGACGGGGACAGCGCAAGTGAGCTGGCGGCCGCCAAGTTCGCGGTCCCACGGGTCCGCCCGTGATCGTCCCACAGCAAGAGTGTGGAGCTCTGAGGCTTCTGACCCTGTGTCGTGAGGAGGAACATCCCACCTCGGGAAGTGGCATCTGGTGACTGGAGACGTCCTTACAAACCAAGTATGGGTTGGATTTTAAGGACGCCGAAGGCTGGGTGGCACTCCCTGATGGCTTCTAAGACCACGCCCACCGGGGAGGTTTACGTGGCTGCCAAAATTAGACACGAGCGCAGCTGTTTTCCGCACAGCATTTGCACCTTTGCGGTGGAAAACCCGCAGTGGTGCCCAGCGGGGCTGGGTTCGGGGCCCCTGGTGGCTCTGCTCTCTGCTTGTTGACACACACGTCAACCGCGCACCGTGCAAGGGGCGTGACACTCTCAGACGGCTCCGCCAGTGCTGTGAGAACCCGCTGTCAGCACGGGTGTGCAGAGAGGCCGTGTGTGCTGGGCTGGTGTCGCGGGAGACGGTGGCCTCAACACTGAGCCGGGGATGCGGGGGCCACCCCAGGGCGGCCACCCCGATTACAGGGACAGGGCTTGGAGGGCTGGGGAGTGCTCCGGAACCATCTGTGACTCACTTGAAAGAAAGACGTTCATTCTCTGAGGATGGAACTCTCAGACTGTGAACTGAAAGACTGCACTGAGGTATCAGTCTTAGGGTTTAATCTGCCGGCCGTGTAGACAGTAAAGCAGTCACGTGTCAGGACCGGGGCTCCCTGTTGCCTCCAGCTGACAGCGCTCTCTCTTCTGTCTCTGTCAGTCTCTCTGTGTCTGTCTCTCTTTCTCTGTATCTCTTTATCTCTGCCTGTCCCTCTGTTTCTCTCTGTGTCTGTCTCTATCTCTCTTTCTGTCTCTCTGTCTCGGTCCCTCTGCCTCTCTCTGTCTGTGTGTGTGTCTCTCTCTGTCTCTCGGTGTTTCTGTGTCTCTATGTCCCTCTGTTGCTGTCCCTCTCTGTCTCTGTGTCTGTCTCTCTCTGTCTCTGTCTCTGTCCCTCTGCCTCTCTCTGTGTCTGTCTCTCTGAGTCTCTCGGTGTCTGTGTCTGTCTCTGTCCCTTCATCTCCCTTTGTCTCTGTGTCTTGCTGTATATCTCTGTGTCTGCCTGTATCTGTGTGTGTGTCTGTCTGTCTCTCCTGGAAGCCCAACAACGGGACACCAGCAGATCTGCAGGGAGACACACCCTAGGAGTGGACTTGGACGTGAGTTCCAGGTAAGGGAGCTCACGCCCACCATATGCAGACACAGGTCGCACCCCCAAGTACAGTCATCATGTTTTTAAAACATCAGCATCTCTTACCTTTTTCTCCGACTTCGCCCGTCAGCCCCGGCTGCCCCGGACTTCCGGGGGCTCCTCGGTCCCCTGGCGGTCCAGGCTGGCACTCCACAATTCCATCTGGAACGGAATTGCAAAGTCAGGGGGCCTCCCACCAAGCAGAAGCCAGGTACTCACACCCCTCTTCACCCCATCTCTACTGCAGTGCGAACTAGGCTCAGGCTATTTGGTACGTGCTAGAAATCCCGGTTCGGCCTGCTTCAAAGCAATCCTGGAGTGCTGACTTGAACACAGGCCTGCACGGCACCCATCGGCCACTCACCGCCGACGGTCACCACTAAAACATCGATTTCACGATCCCAAAGCGCATCCCAGTTCATCAGCCCTGGCCTGTAACGTCCTTCATCTTCACCTTGTGAGGCACACATCTGGACCCTTATTCTACACGCTAATAAACTCGCCAGAAAAGTGAGCCTGCACATCTGCAGACTGAAAGCTGAGACTTGAAGAACTTCATTCCTTTTTCTTTTCCTAAGCAAATTTACAGCGAAGTCATCATTATTTTGGAGATGCGGGCTGTCCATGGGGACACGCCTCTACGGGTTTGCTCCTATTCCATTCTAAGCACAAGTGTGTAACGAGGCATAAAACAAATGACACTCGTGGAAACACCATCTGTCATAGGTTCTGCTAGAAAAAGCACTGCTTCATAGCTCAGACGCTCAGTGGTAGAGTTCACATTTCCTGGTCCGGTATCCTTGGAGAAAAGTGACAGAGCGAACAATTTACCCCGGGGCTCCTGCTCGGGCGCTTGGGTCCTCACGCAGCCCGGAGCCTGGAGAGGGAGCTGCGGTCCGAGCAGGAGGGAGAGCGGGCCAGCAGAGAGGCCGCACCCGTCACCCGATGCCCCGTCCCCACAGTCTGCCTCTGGGCCTCCCCCCGACTTGGACGGGGCAGCCAGAAGCACCCTTCCCGGCCCCCCAGCCCAACTCTCTCCAGGTCACGAGGCACCGGACGGACCGGTGGGTTTGCTCTCCCAAACAGAAGGCGGACGAAGGGCCCGAGCCTTCCTGCTTGATGACTTTGCTCAGAACTCAGAGGAGAAACTTAGTTTCAAGTATGTGTAAATTCAAGTCCAAAGGAGAGTTCTTGCTTTGTCTGTGGGTTCGGGACTTATGCCTTCCCGGGAGCTCCTGGAGGTCAGCGCGAGCCGTAAGGGGCCCTGAGGTGGCGATCGCTCTGTCCCAGGGGCCGCCCAGGGCTGCTGGGCCCGTCTCACTCTTGAACAAAATCTTGTCATTTTTATGCTTCTCAGAGCAGCCCCTACATTATCTGAGTGTAAGGAGCCGGTATGGCCAGGCCTGCAAGCCCAGGAAGTGTGAGCTCCCTGATCCTACAACTGTAGGCACATGAGCACAGGCAGAGATCACTTGTTACTTTTCTTTTCCAGAACACCTCTTGCCAGCCTCATCTGAGCCAGAAGCCCTCACAACCCTCATAAGAAAGCAAGTTTACATTCTTGTGAATAACTAGGGGCGCCTGGGTGGCTCAGTCGGTCAAGCGTCTGACTTCATCTCAGGCCATGATCTCGTGGTTCTCAAGTTCAAGCCCTGCGTCGGGCTCTGTGCTGACAGCTGGGAGCCTGGAGCTGCTTCCAGTTCTGTGTCTCCCTCTTTCTCTGTCCCTCCCCTGTTCACGCTCTATCTCTGTCTCTCTCAAAACTAAACATTAAATTTTTTTTTTAAATAACTTTAAGTCTAAATCAGAACATGGTGGTGATTTCTGAGTGGTTCTAAGGCGCTCAGACTGGACATCTGCTCCCTGGGCACAGGTGAGCACAGGGCAGGGCGGTGCAGACGCCTCCGCCTTGTGCTGAGAAGCTACTGATGGGCCCCTGGAGGGGGGGCAGTTCACCCCTCCAGTCCGTATCTGGCCTCCGCATGAGCCTCACCCACGAGAACTACTTTTCTTAAAGACTTGTCTGAATTGTGGCAAATAAGCTGCCTGGTGCCGGCAGCCGCGGTGCCCCTTCCGCCCGCCCGGGTCTCCAGCGCTGAGGGGCTCGGGCTGCTAGTGAGACTCCACCACATTTCCACAGGAACGAACTCCTCTGAAGCTTCTTAGGTTCTGCGTTGGTTTTACTCGGGGCCCCAGGGCCCCCTTAACCGAATCCAGAGGTTAAGGCTCCGAGCTCAGCTCTGACAGGGAGCCGTGTGAGAAACAGCCGCACAAAGCGCCATTCGACTCGGAAGTCGTGCGTTCCGTCACCACACGGACCGTCCCCTGCAGGTCCTTCCTGCTTCGTGCACGCGTGTGTGTGTTGGTACCAATCCGTGTTCCTGGGTGACCAGGAACATGTTCTGTGTTCAGCTGCCTTTTCTTTCAGACGCCCTGAGCGTCAGAGCCGGTAGGCATGCTCCTCAGTCCTTTGACGGGCTTACTGTTTTAGATTCCTTCCCGTAGTGTGACTCACGTTGCGAAGATACTAAGTGGGATACAAATAACTCACAAGGCCGGGGACATCTGGCCTCCTGTGTCACACGAGAACTCGGGAGCGCCCCTGACACCCAGCCAGCCCGGCCCCGACACCCGCCCCGCACGGGACACTCGTGACCTGTCCTGGAGAGAACTTACTTGTGTGGCCCGGCTGACCAGGGGGCCCCGGAGGCCCGGGGGGACCCGGGAACCCGTCCCTGCCGCTTGGTCCTGGCAAAGACGTGCCTGGAAACCCTTGGTCACCTTTCTGCCCTCTTTCACCGGGGAAGCCAGGGGCGCCTGCGAGCTCTGGCACCGGGAAGCCTGAAACCAGAGCAAAATCTCCCGTCCGTCACCACGGCACAAGCTCAGCATCCGCTGCGCACGTTAATTTTCCTGACTCCGTTTGGGGTAAAATAAGTTGTGCCCATCCCCGGGAGGGGCCCTGCTCTGGGTAAGGACCCGCGCTATGCTGTCAGAGCAAGTCAGCTTTAAGGAAAGGGACTCCCCACACAGCCGGGAAAACACCTGTGAGTTTCTCATGGTGCAAACAGCATTCTCACCGCATGAATGAAAACCCTACGGAGGGTGAATTCTATTTCCACGTAGAGAATAAGGCATAAAAATGTCACTGAACATGGTTGGGCGTCCGACTTAGGCTCAGGTCATGATCTCATGGTTCGTGGGTTCAAGCCCTGTGTCGGGCTCTGTGCTGAGAGCTCAGAGCCTGGAGCTGCTTCAGATTCTGTGTCTCCCTCTCTCTCTGACCCTCCCCTGCCCATGCTCTGTCTCTCTCTGTCTCTCAAAAATGAATAAATGCTAAAAAAAAATTAAGAAAAAATGTCACTAAACAAAAGCAAAAAGGGTACACAGGGCCTGGGAACGGGAACCGCATCGGCAACCCACACGGAACAGTGGAAACGTTAAGGACACGTAAACAGTCTGAGTGGAGCCTGAGGTTAGGCATCAGCGGGACAGCTGAGCTGGGCAGGGGCCTGCTACACGCCGGGGACCTGAATGGAGGGTGGGGGGGAGTCTGGGGGCGGGGGGCGGGGGGACAGGTCCAAACCAGGCAGCTAGGGTGGGACTTGAGGGGGGCGTGAGACCCCCCAGGCACCCCGCAGGGGCCCCTGCGACACACAGTGAAGGTTGGCAGCTGTGGACGCCTTGCTGTCTTAACTAGGAAAACGTGCACAAAATCGCCAGCCACTTCTGGCGACCCTGATGTACACAGTAAACACGTTCCGGACATGAACCACACAGACGTGGCACAATTATCTAGAACAATCCGCCAAGGATGCTCACCTGGAGGGCCCGGCTGGCCTTGCAATCCTGGGAAACCTTGAAAGAGAAGGAGAGAGTCAGACACCCCGAGCCCGTGCGTCTGTGCCCAGGGGGCCCCGGGTTCCGTGCCCGAGACACAGCACCCCCGGCCCCACAGAGACGGGCAGAGCTGGGCTCCGGGAGACCCAGCGCCGGGACAAAGACGGCCCCGAGCAGGTCTCCGCCACCACGTGGCCACACGAGGGCTGTCAGTGTCACCAAGATGGGAGGGTGACGCGTCGAAAATGGAAGAAAGGTAAAGGAGAAGAAGACAGAAGGGGTGAGTAAGGAGGGGGAAAGAGAAAGAAAGGGCAGGAAGGGTCGGGGGGGAGGGAGGGGGAAGAGGAATGTAAGAAGGAGGGGGAGGGAGGAACAGGGGAGGGGAGGAGGGGGGAGGGACGGGGAGGGAGGGGAGGAGGGGGAGGGAGGGGGGAGGGGGGAGGGAGGAAGGAAGGGAGGAGGAGGAAGGGGAAGAACAGGAACTGACCTTTGGGGCCCGGCTCTCCTCTCAGCCCTGGAGACCCCGGGTACCCCCTCTCTCCTTTTTCTCCCAAGGGTCCTGTGCCGATCACCTGGGTGCAGAAGAGAAGAGACCGAGGTGCATGGGGGCGGCCGGGGGTGTGTGTCACAGCAGAGCAGAGGAAGGAACTGGTATTTTCCAGTGATTTTGGCAAAGGTGAAAGCATAGAAAGAGTCGTGGGGGAGGGGTGGGGAGGGGAGAGTCGGGAAAACACGGAACACGGACATTCGGCCGGGCCCTCCCTCTGCTCCCCTGTACTGAGAACCGGCCTGCAGGCGCTCCCCAGGGAGGTAGTCAGACGCTCGTTCACTCTGAGGCGCGGGTCTGGAGTTTCTCAGGGTCCCGAGAGCCACAGAACGCACAGCTACCTCGACGAGCCCTATCCGGACGCCCCGGACTTCCCCGGGCAGCGTGGAACAGCGCATGCAAACTTTTCGCTGGACCACAGTGGGGACGCCCTCGAGGGCCTGGGGACACAGGCCACGAAGCACGTGCCGTCGGCCTCATTACAAGGGCGCGAACCAGGTCCCCCCGTTTCTAAATCACAGAAATTCAAGGCAAAGTGCAAACTGAAACATCACACATGGCGCTTAAAACTGACGCTGGGAGCGATGAACTTAACAGACCAAAATCGCCCGGGAGGCTACGCCACAGGCGGGCCACGCGAAGGAGGCTGCCCGATCGCGGATCCGGGAAGCGGGGCCCCGAGCCTGCGTGGGTGCGAAGGGCAGGGGTCCGTGCTCTGCCACGGTGACCCCCGTGCGGGAATCGCCCCGTAGCGGGAACGCCCTCACCGCGGCACGGACAGGGGAGCGCGTGCGAGCACGGGGCACCCCGCCGTCTGCAGCAAACGCAACAACGGGAAAGTCTCATGGGTCCCCAGAGACGGGACGAAACGGGGTCCGCCGGCGACAGCAGCACTCTCTGAGGGGACACTGCGTACGCTCGTTCCGAGAGAGCTTGCAGACGTGGAGAACGTTCATTTTTAGAAAGAAAAAGAGGCCGCACACCCTGAACGCACGTGGGCACGGCTCCGCCCGTGGACAAGAGGTGACAGGTTATTTGGAGACAGGAAGCCTGCTGTGCTAGGGACAGATTACGGACGATCTGTTCCTTTCAGCATCTTCCCTAACGGGCCAGCCTCAAAAGGTTCCGTCCTGTTGTTATCCACGGGCCGATCTTTCCATTCTCAGTGCCAAGGAGATGACAAACGACCCAGGTGTAAGAAAAAGCACGTCCCCCGCCCCACACAGCACAAAGCACCCTCTTTATATACAAACGTAAGCGCAGGGATGCTGAGGGCACACGGCCCCACCGCCCTCCCTTCTTCCTCATGAAAGGCCCTCCCAGACGCCAAACATTATTTTTACTCACGATTCCCGGTGGGCCCGGGGGCCCTGCTTCACCTTTGTCTCCCTACAAAAGAAAACATACTTGTATTTTTTAACCATATGGATGGCCTTGCAGAAAGCAGGGTTCAACCTTTTTTCTTATTCCTAGAAAAATAGACTGGGCCCACTTATACCAAAATTATTTTCCCCTCCTAAGCACCTCTCCTCGTGAGGAGCTTAAAGCGTTCTGTAGCTGTTTTATAACAAACACGGAAGCCCTTTACTCTGCTTTGTGAGGCGAGACGCGTGGAAATATATTTTCCTACAGATCGTAACCGGGAGCATAACTATTCACACGACAAAGGAGCCCCCGACGTCCGCTGTGGGAGGCACTCTCCCTTGCACAGCTCGCATAGTCTTTCCGTGAGTTGCATTAGCTTGTGGTGATTCTTCAATAAAATGAAATGAAAACGAAAGCCTCTGATTTCTAAATGTATTTTCCTTAAGAAATCATATTATTTGAGGTTTTATGTAAGGTAGTTTCGTCTCCTAAAATCCAGCACTACCTGAAAACATTGGGTGGAAAAATTCTGATCATTCTGAGGCTTAATTTCACTCATATCAGAAGACAAACCCAAGGAAATGGATCCTGTTATAGTGAATGTTTTAGGTGCGCCATCGAAATAATACCTTCACAAGTCCTAAGATCTGCACAGACCCCATGAATGTAGTTTCCCCCTTTCAACCAAGACAATAAACTGAGGAGTAAACCAGAGTTCAGTGTTTTGATTTTTCTTATTTGAATATGAGAAGAGGCTTTAGACACATCTTTGGGACTTAAAAAACATCGTGGCCAATATACTCTAAACATATTTGCCTTCTAAAATCTACAAGATTCGACGTTCTCAAAAAAGTTACCCTATCAGTAAAGGATTTGTCCTTTCCTTTCCTTTTCTCTCTGGCTTTCACCAACAAACCGTGAGGTCCGCCGCCCGGTTTATGAGTCAGCACTAGAGATATTTCTCAACTACTTCGTCCTTCAGCAGAGATTGATGTTATCTAGTTTTGTGCCTACATATCGACAAATATTTTTTTAAAGGTTTGATAACAAGCAGTTGCAAAAAAAGGGGGGGGTGTGCCCAGACGGCTGCTCTTTTCTGGAGGCAATTTGGTGGCCGAGGACAAAAAGTCCAAAGACAGAGTCTAAGCACTGACCCCCAAATCCCACTTTTAGCACTCTGTGTGTGAGCAGACGGGTGTGCGGGTACTTGTACCCTGCGCATGCGGGCGGGTGGGCGTGACCCAGATGCCATGCGGAAGGAGCGCGCGGCACGTTCCCAGCTGTGCGGACACCCGGCCCACCCGTGTCCTGTCCCTGAGCAAGGAGGCAAGACGCGTCCCACAACTACTATTTCACAGGGTGTGTGCGAGTGTGGACACGGGGCGGTTGTGCACTCCGCTTCTGAGCGCGTAACAGAAACGTTAGATAAGCTCTCCTTTCTTCATTTTCTCTTTCTGCATTTTCAGCTGTTTTGTAACCAGATAAAATTCATCTGCAAAAAAAGCCCTAAAATCTTGAATGAGTGGAACATTTTATGTTCTTGAAAAAAAAAAAATCACACAGAGGCCCCTGGGTGGCTCGATCCATTGAGCATCTGACTTCAGCTCAGGTCATGATCTCACTGTCCATGGGTTCAAGCCCCGCATCGGGCTCTGTGCTGACAGCTCAGAGACTGGAGCTGCTTCGGATCCTGTGCCTCCCTCTCTCTCTGCCCTTCCTCTGCTTATGATCACACACTCTCTCTCTCTTTCAAAAATAAATAAACATTAAAAACCATTTTTGAGGGGCGCCTGGGTGGGTCAGGTGGTTAACGGTCCGACTTCGGCTCAGGTCATGATCTCATGGTTTGTGAATTCCAGCCCCACGTTGGGCTCTATGCTGACAGCTCAGAGCCTGCTTGGGATTCTCTCCCTCTTCCTGTCCCTCTCTGCCCTTCTTCCACTCACACTCTCTCTGTCAAAATAGATAAACTTAAAAAAATAAAATAGATAATTTTGAATAAAAAATTTAAAATTTTTAATCACACACATAAACACAACCACGAAATTAAGTTGTGTTTTGCTCACAGGGAGTGTAAATATGTTTTATTATTGGAGTCCACAGTCTTCTACTCTGGGAAGAACTTCGGGGCTGAACTACAAAGCAAGGTCAAGCTCTAAGTAGTGTCACCACTTACCTTGAAACCTTCTCGGCCGGGGAGGCCTGGGTACCCTGCGTCGCCTGGAAACCCCTGAAATGTAACACGAGAACAACAGTCATGACCAAACAAGGCGTAAGAATTACAGAGAAACACTGGGGCGCCTGGGGGCTCAGTCAGTTAAGCGTCTGACTTCGGCTCAGGTCATGATCTTGCGGTTCGTGGGTTCATGTCAGGCTCTGTGCTGACAGCTCAGAGCCCGGAACCTGCTTCAGATTCTGTGTCTCCCTCTCTCTCTTCCTCTTCCTCACTCACACTCTGTCTCTCTCTCAAAAATAAACATTAAATAAAGTGTTTTCTAATTTTAAAAAGTCTTTCCCTTAAAAAAAAAAAAAGAAGAGAATTACAGAGAAATACTTACAGGACTCCCTTTTTCTCCTTTTTCACCATCTTTGCCTGGTTTTCCCTGTATAATAGAGAGTTAGACGTTAGTATTGCATTAAAATAATAATAAATGCGCTCTAACACTGAGGCTCTGAACCCCTAGTGAGCTGGGCATACCCCACTAACGAGTGACACGGTCTGCGGAAAATAACTATGAGCAAGTGACAGTCCAAGGGGACTCGCCACAATTTTTAGAAAACGGAGCCTGATGAGCCCCAAATCTCTCAGGACTTCCTTTACATTTGGCCGCGAGCTGACAGCAGGGAGGTTTCCTGAATGGCAAGGGCCTGGTGGCTGACAGGCAGGGGATTCATTTTAATGGAGGTCTGCACGCATCACTCTGAGGGCTCAGGCCGCTGCGAGCTGGGGAGCTGGGGTTGGGGCGGGGGGTGTGTGTCTCTCATTGCCAAAGTTCAGGGGCGGGAAGCATCCGAGCATCTCATCTCTTGGCTGCGCCGTCTCGACTCCCGGCGGAGCGCCCAGTGGGCTCAGGACTCAGCCAGAAAGGACACCCAGCTCCGAGGAAGCGGGCGGGGGACTTTCCGCGAGAAGCTGGCAGGCGGCTGGATGGTCTGCGAGCCCCCCACCCCAGCTCTCTGCGGTGTGGGGGCCTCAGCCTTCCCGGGAGGACTTTCAGCCGGAGGCGGCCTCCTCCTTCCTGCTACAAGGGCTTCAGGGAAGCCCGTCAGAGGATGGGATAAACCTGGGGTTCTAGGAACAAAAGGAACACGACTTTTCAGGAAGGAAGAAAAAAACGGTGGAGGCACTTACGCGGGGCCCTGGCTTTCCGGGCTCCCCCTTCTCTCCAGCCCCTGGCATTCCCTTGAAAGAACAGAAAGATCCATTAGGATATGTGAGTAAGACGTTAAGTTAAGTAAATATGATCCTGAAGGTAAAGAAGCTTGTAACTTAAGTCCAACACTTGTGAACGTTCACACAAAATGAGAACAGGAATGCAGCCCTTACCTGGAATCCAGGTTCGCCTTTTTGACCCTAAAAGAATTTTTTCAGGAAAAGAGCAAGAGAGAGAGCCGTCAGTATTAACGGTTTAGCGATCTCTACGCCGGACACGGAAAAGGAAGGCAATGCCGTTTCCTGGTGCAGTAACACAGAGCTTCCCTTCTGTCTCCAGGATTCCTGTCCTCACGCCCAGAAGCGTGTGGGTTTGGGAAGCCCTGCTCATTAGCTGGGTCCGTGGCCCCTGTGGCCTTCTGTCCTCAGCCTGCGTCCCTGCTGCAGACCCAGCCTGGCCCCAACCCGGTGCACCTAAGAAGCCCCCCACCCGTTTCCCCAGCCCAGCTGCAGGTGTCTCTGCTCTCCCCATGCTCGTATTTTATGGGACGGACAATCTATAAACCCGTTTTCTCTATATGCCTTCATTTCTTCCCAAATTCGGAAGCCAACATTCACCTAAGAAAATCCGTCTCCTACCTTCTCTCCTTTAGTGGCAAAGTCTCCTTTTTCTTGAACTTGAGCTTGTCCTGGGACGCCCGGGGGCCCACTGACCCCTTGGTCACCCTGTCGATGCAAAACAGAACACCTAGTTTTCAAAAACGTAATTATACTCTGTTCTAATCGATCCCTGTCTCAGCATACAATTCAGCCTCAGGAGGAAGACGGTACGTGACGGACACGAAGCCGGGGACCCTCGCCTCTCAGGGGTCGGGAAAGCCACCACCTCAGGTAACAGCAACGGAACCTGAACATCTATGAGACATCTCTGCACGCGTGTGGACGTGCGGACCACGCGTGTACTTCTGCAGCACACGCATACAGAGCAGGACGCGAATGCTGTCCAACCGCGCTTTCATGGCGTGGAGGGAGGGTCACAGACGGCTAACACAGCCCGGGGGGAGAGCCTCTCCAGGCACACCAAATGGAGGGGGACCATCTGGAATGTTCCTCCTCGGGAACTGTGACTGCGGGACGCAACTAGGTGCACAGAGCATCCCAGCGATCGTACGATGAGTGAGAGCCAAAAACCTCAACGGCGTAATTTGTAGGGTCACCATCCCGTGAGGTTTATGGAAAGACTGGACCAGATCTGGGGTGGAACACGGGGGCCACAGGTCAGTCCGGACCTGCCCAGGTCCGCGGTGTACCTGGGGCCCGCCGGCGGTCGTGGCTCTACAGCGACTTGGGCTCCGATGGAGAACGTGGGCCCCGTGGCAGGTGCTGCCACCGGCCTGGGAGCCCCCACGTGGCCAGGGCCCGTTTCACTGGTCTGATGCAGGGAAACGGGTGGAGAGATCACTGGAGGGTCAGGGGGCCACCGCTGGCCTCCCTTCTCGCCTGCTCCAGCTTCTGCCTCCCCGCGTCCCCCAGTCTGGATGACGGCTCCGTGTTCGCACGGTTTAGTACGCTGTGCTCCTAACGGCCAGCCCTAAGTGTGCCCTTTTATAATGAAGTCTGGGTCTGGCTTTGTCACTGCCCGAGAACATTTGGATTGAACTCAGCGCACAGAGAACCAGAGTCAGTGGCCTCACTGTGTTCCCTGCTGCTCAGACCACAGGTGGAAAACTCCGGTGAATTCCAGCCATGCGAGTTGAGGAAAACACTAGCAAAGTCAAGGACATGCAGAGTGGGGGAACCACGGTCATGGGGGCCCCAGAGGAGGTCCGGGGGCTGAAATTCTATCGTCCCTAGAACTGTGGTTTTAACGTGACAACACTCCACGAGGTGCCTGGGGGCGCTCAGTCGGTTGAACATCTGACTCTTGATTTCGGCTCAGGTCATGGTCTCACGGTTGTGAGTGTGAGCCCCGCATCGGGCTCTGCCTGACAGCGGCGGCTTGGGATTCTCTCGCACCCTCTCCTCCTCCCCTCCCTCTCTTCCCCTCCCGTTCTCTCTCAAAATAAATATAAATGTGACAACACTCCACAGCCATGTGTACTCACCTTGTCGCCCTTTGGCCCTTGGAAACTTAAGCCCATTTGCCCCTGTTGATTAGAAATGAGGATCCGTTATTAGAGGTTCTACTTTGCTCACCATCTTCGAGTAAGAATCACACAAAATGTAACAATAAGGTAGAGTCAAGGCAAGAGCTGCTTCCAACAACCATCATAACATTTTCAACAAAGTCGTGTTGTGTTGTATTCAGGGCCTATTTAAACAGTTTTTAAAAGTATTATTGAAAAAGAATTCTATAAAACCTTTTTTTTAAATTTAAGGTTTTAAAAATCTGACTATAGAAACCTAAAGGACACATCAGTGATTCCAAAGTAACGGATGAATGGAAGGAAAGACGGATGGATAGATAGATAGATGGATAGATAGATAGTATATAGATGATAGATAAATAGATAATATACAGGTGATAGATAGATAGATAGATAGATAGATAGACAGATGAACAGACAGGCAGACAGATGGATGGATGAATGTATGGATGGATAGGTGGATGGATGGGTGGATAGATAGGCAGACGGATGGACAGATGAACGGATGGATGGATGAACAGATGGATAGAAGGATGGATGGGTATATGGACACATGGACAGGTGGGTAGACAGATGTTAAGTCAAGATGAAGAAATTGTAACTTTCTAGAACTATTTACAGAGACTTCAAACAGTGAGTTATGGTGATTTCGTGGTAGTCTTATACAAATGCTGAAGAAAGTGAAACGGATAAAAGCTTTTACCTTTTCACCTGGAGGGCCGGGAGGTCCTGGAGGACCCTGTAAAAAAGAATGTTTTAATTAAATATCATTTGCAACCCTGGTAAGCTTTAAGTGCTTCTTAGTAACGATGTTAAGATTCCCATGATTAATGTGGTATTTGTTAAATGTTTACATTTTATTCCTGTGCTTTGGATCTATAATTAGTCCAGGATGGACACACCTCAAAATCTGAGGCAACTTCCCTGTGACACCCAGTGACCCAAGAACGTGCCAGGCTAACAGGCAATGAACGAAATTATCAGCCAAACTCTCTGAGAGCCTGGGGTTTCCAGGTTGGAAACGGCGTGGTGTCTCCACTTGGGGTATAACTGCTTATCTTAAAAAGTTGAGTGGTTTCTCCAAGCGCATAGACTGTAGTGAAGTAAAAACCTTCCTGTGTTTGCAACAAAATTTCAGGGTGATTTTTAATCATTTAAAAAAGAAAAAAAACCCTAGTCATTCTTCACAAAAATGAGTCCATTTCTTGCCAAGACTATAAAAGAGGTTAGAATTGCTAGACTTGGAAGCAAGGAAGGAACAAAGGGAGAGAGGGAGGGAAGGAGGGCGGAAGAAGGAAGGAAGGGAGAAAGCGAGGAGGGAGGCAGGGAGGGAGGCAGGGAGGCAGGGGGCCTGAAAACCTCAAGGACCAGCAAGCAGGCTAGTGAGGCTGACACACTCTGGTGCTTTATCCTTGGCTAGTAAACCTGACACACGACAAGTAGGTACGTGTCGTCAACATTAAGCGTCTCGGGCTCCCAAACCCTGTGTGTGTGTGTCGGGGGGGTGGGGGCATGGGCTTCCTACGGGGAACTCGGCTGTGCAGGAGGCCGGCAGAGCCCCTGGGGTCTATCTCCAGTGCTCGCCCTTGATCACAAACACCGTGTGCTCCCTGCCGCTGCCCGGGCTGCGTCCATAGCCCCCCGCAGAGCCGGGCCCTCTGGGATGACCGTTTCCACACGTCTGTGCGAGGGCATGCGCTGCCCTGTCCAGCCCTGAACTTGGCCTCCTCCGGCCACAGTATCACCGGCAGCCCCCGCCACTCTGCTGGTGAGCGCGCTGCGTGGGACGGCCTGGCCCGTGCCGCTGTGGCCCTCCTTTTCCCCAGGGCTCTGGGATACCTGGACCCCCCTTTTCCCCAGGACTCTGGGACACCTGGACCCCAAGGCCAACCGCATGTCTTCCCAAGAAGCTCTCTCTCCCAATCCAAATCAAGAGAGATCATGACATGGGAAAGGTTTCACGGAATCAGGCTTATTTTCATGCCTCAATGTAGTTGTTCATTGGGTGGCTCCAAGACACCCCCCCAAACTTACTGGTGGTCCGGTAAATCCGGGGGGACCAACGGGACCTTGCAGGCCTGGAAGACCTGGCGAGCCCTGTAATTTATCGACAAAGGAAGAATTAGATGGGCGCCAGGAAGAGACGTGCATGCGCTTCTGGTGATTTAGCCAATGCTTACCGGCGCGCCTGGGAGTCCGGGGAATCCTCGTTCACCTTTCAACAGGGTCCCAGGCACGTGGCCAATTATTTCCCCGGGGTCTCCCTAGCGGATGCGGGAAAAAAAGAAAAGAAAGTCGAAAAACACAGATATTTGTACAAAGAAATTGAGAACCTATTGCATAAGAGGCATGTGTTCCTGGCTTTGAATCAGCCCAAGTCTTGGATTTAGGGTCTGTCTACTCTTGAAATAGGTGCACCAGCCACGGCCATGGCCACCACGGTCACCGCCACAGCCTTGCTGACCAGCGTTAAGCACCACACACTGGACCACGCTGGGACTGACGTGGAGGCGTCACGCCAGGGGCCACCCCATGCAGCCGGCGTGCAGGTCAGGGCCGAGGCTCTGTCTGTTCTCAAGGCCCATCTTTCACACAAAAACACCCAGGATGAGATTCTGCATTAAACAGGGGGCGATTTTGTGTGCCTGCTTGGCCAGGCCAGAGCATCCAGATGTTCGGTTAAGCCCCCGTCTGATGTCGCTGGGAAGGTATTTTTAAGATAAGATAACCATGTACATCAGAGGCCTCTGAGTAAAGTAGATTATTCTTCATAACATGGGTGGGCCTCGTCCAATCAGCTGAAGGCCTCAAGAGGGGAAAAAACAAAAAACAAAAACCCTGACCTCCCCCAAGAAGAGGAAGCTGTGTCCAGACAGCTTTGAACTGGGCCCCCGGCCCTTCCCTGGGCCCCCAGCCCGCTATCTACCCCTGCGGACTCTGGACTTTCCAGGCCCCCTCAGTCATGCAGCTAAATCTACCAGGACGCACATCTGTGTCCGGATGTGTGCAAACACACACACCCTCCTGGTGCTGCATGGCGGGGGGAGGGACACACTTTGAGTCAGCTCGGTGTGACCACGGTGCCTGGTGACATCCCCACCCCCGCCTGAGGAGGACCCATGGGCCAGGTTCTCGTTGCCCCACCTCACCCCCTGCCCAGTCCCACAGAAGGATGCTGGAGGGGCCGGGACAGAGCTGAGCGCCTGCGCGGATCCACCGCACACCTGCTCCTGGGGCGAGTGTGGAGGGAGGACTTGCTACCCACCGGGCTGGTCACCGGGACCCATCACTCTGGACGCCATGGTGGGAGGGGCTGAGGGCTTCCCCTGCTCACCACGCTCACAGGGTCCGGGGCCCACCCTGACACAGGGGGACAATCAAGCTGACGGAGGCCGTCGTACGGCTCTGAATGACGGGGGCAGGCAGGACACCACGGGTGTCACTAACGTAACCGGGCTTCGCCTGCGGGAGTCACAGAACTTACAAGACGGTGACTCCAGATTACAGGCAACGGGACAAGATGGTTGTATTTAAGTGAAACCACAGAGATGAAAGGTGGGAACAGTCTGAGTGTTTCTGCCCACGGCCCTGGAAGAGGAGCTGTCTACGCAGACAGCTCAGCCGGAGAGGCCTTCCCGCACACTGCACCGCGCTCCCTGCTTCTGCTCATGTCTAAAGTTTACATCCCAAAGCTTAAGCTTGTGCCCATGACTCAGACACCCTTTGAAGAGAGCAGAGTTTAGACAAATGCATTACCAGCCACCCTTTGGCCAAGGGGGTGTGTGTACGGCACCTGCTCTAAACAGGCACCTGCAAAGCACCCAGCCCCCGTCAGCACGTACCTTCATTCCTGGTAACCCTGGCGGTCCCTAAAGAAGAACAGGCTGGCATTAGTTCCGTTCATCTCAAAACATCGTTAGTATTAGGATAGAAGCGGCAAAAAAAAAAAAAAAAAAGAAAAAAGAAAGGAAGGAAGTGGAATGAGAAGAGAAGGCTTATTTTTTTCAGAATTTTTTTAATCTTTACTTCCATTTGAGAGGAGGGGCAGAGAGAGATGGAGACAGAATCTGAAGCAGGTTCCAGGCCCTGAGCCATCAGCACAGAGCCCGACGCGGGGCTCGAACTCACTTGCTGTGAGACCCAAAGTCGGACGCTTAACCGACTGAGCCACCCAGGCGCCCCAAGGAGAGGAGAATTATGACCGAAGAAACGATGCTATACTCACGGGATTTCCAGCGAATCCAGGCAAACCCGGAGGCCCCAGAGGCCCTGGCTCGCCCTGAGGGGACAGGAGCAAGTCACTCGGGTGTGTGGCCAGGCACACCGGACAACCTCCCAGCCACCCACACGGGCACGCTGTCCCCCGCCTCAGAGACAGCTCTCTTGCTGGTAAAATCGTCTCCTGACAATCACTGTTAGCCGCCGCCCGGCCCAGTGCTACTTAAGACCAGGAAAATCACACGTGACAGAGACAAGGATTCATCACATTTCCTGAAGCGCTTCAGCCACAGATTACAGGTGGGAAATGCAGAGAGTATAGCAATGGCAGGATACGAGTCTACAAGAAAGGAAGGCACGATTATGCCTTTCGTGAATATTTAATATGGGGAAACTGTGTTTCCTCATCAGTTAAAGGACACGTGAAGGCAAACAGCTTTCCAACTGCGTCAACGAAAACCAGCTCACGGGACACGTCAAGTTCAGTTGGGTAACCCGAGCACGGGGGAAGGGTCTGTGTCCCAAATGTACCTTTGTTCCATTGCATCCGGGGATACCTGGAGGACCGGGGGGCCCGTCTTGGCCGGGAATACCCTGCAATTAATAGAGCAGAAAAGGGGTCAGAGCAGAGGATCCCCCGCTCGTGGGCTCACGCACATCAAAGGTCTCGTTAGGGAAGCAAGTGCATTTTAGGTACGTACAGGAAGTCCTGGGTTTCCCGGGTAGCCGGATGCTCCTGGGGGTCCCTGTAAGGATGGAAATGAGAGTGCACTGAGTCGGGGACCCTTGTCTCCTCCCACGACCCCCATCTAGCTGAGGGCACCGCACCCTCGTGGCTGGGGCTTGAAGCCTCCGCACTAAGCACACACTGCGTGCTGGGGGCAGGGAGCCAAGGGCCCGGCCCTCGGACGCAGCACTTCTACACGAAAAGCTGACTCTCATTACAGTAAAACCTTGGCTTGCGAGTAATTTGTTTGCGAGGGTTCCGTAAGATGACATCTCTAATACATTTTAACTCGATAAGCGAGCGATGCCTTGCAATACGAGTGAGTCATCACACCGAGCATCACGTGATCCCAACTGAGCCAATGGTTCTTGAAATCCGCTTTCATACTCGAGTGCTTCGGATGACAAGCATGTTTCCGGAACGAATTACGCTCACAATCCGAAGTTTTATGATACTTCTAAGACCTGGGCTGCACAGCCACAAAATAACTCTGTCCTCATTCCATACTTGGTAATTTCTAGGTAAAACAGATACTTTATGATGTGTATAGGATGTATGTAAGTAAACATGTTAAACACATAGTATACATGTAAATGCGTACAAATTACATTAAAATCTCAAACTGCTGGGAAGAAGCAGTCGTAAGAGATCTCTGGGCGGGGGCGGGGGGGGACAGCCCAGCCATTCCTGGTGGGTGTCTGGATCTTCTCCATCACAGCAAGCCTGGGGCCATTTCCTCTACCCCCCACCCCAAGGTGCAGGGACTGTGTCATAAGATCAGAGCGAAACGTTTACAATGTCTTTCTCTTTCTCTGCTTTCAGAACGTGGTGCGTTGGGCAGGAATGGAACTAGCAGATCAAGAGTGAAGTATGAAGACGGAAGAGCAAGGGGAGCTCTACGAACATTCGCACTTCTCACTTCCATGACTTGTGGACACGTCATCGCCCCCCCGCCCCCTCCCCGCAAAGCACAATCCGAGCACGAGACCCGTCGGGGAGAACAGACGGGAGGAGCCACCGCGAGGGCAGGGGTGAGGACGGGGGCTCCTGTCAGCCCCCCAGCCCTGCGAGGTCAGAGCTCCGGGCAGACGGACGGGCAAGGATCGGGGACGGAGGGGCGCCCTGAGCACCGCTGGGGGCGGGGCGGGGGGGAGGCCCTCACGCGGGGGCTCTGCCGTGTCGCGTGCCCCCCGGCACCACGGGCTGAGGCCACGGGTACTCACCCTGGTCCCCTTCGTCCCAGGCAGTCCGGGTTCCCCCGTGTCACCCTGCAAGCAAACAGAAGTGTCACGGTGACGAGCGCGTCACCTAGACCCCGTCCTTCTCCCGCAGCGCCACAGCCAAGCTTACCTTCTGTCCCGGGGGCCCCTGCGGCCCCTCCGGCCCCTGCATCCCAGGGAATCCGATGACGCCCTGCAGGCCGGGGAGGCCTCTTTCACCCTGCGGGAGACAAGGAGCAGGTCAGACGGGGTGCGTTGGCAGAAACGGAGGGAGGGACTGGCCCTCGCCCCTTCCACGACCACCAGCACCGCACAGGCCCGTGCGGGCACCTGAGGGTCCATGCGCCAAACTGACTCCTTCTCCGCCGCTCACATATGACTCCGGGGCGGGGCCTTCCAGGGTCTCTCCTCTAAATGCTCAATAGCTTAGCGGGTAAGTAAAATAATGACTAGTTGGGTTTTTTCGCGAATTGATTATGCTCTCATTCAATATCGGGATCTTATTAGTAGGCAGAGCGCTGAGAACCTGTAAGCAGAGCCTCAGACCAGCTTTTCCCTCAGATTCCTAGGAGGCTGCAGCCAGAGCTCACCGTGTGAGCTTCCGCACCCGTGTGAGACCTCTGCGCCATCAGCAATCAGAGGAGGGCTCTCAAAAGTGTCCTGAGTTTGTTTGCAAAGACAGAAAGTTTAATTATAGTCTCTGCCTGCTTGGAGCAAAAAGAAGTAAGAAACATTGTTTTTAAAATACTATCATTCAGGGGGGCACCTGGGTGGCTCAGCTGGTTAAGCTTCCCACGACTTCCGCTCAGGTCAGGATCTCACAGATCATGGGTTCCGGCCCCATGTCGGGCTCTGTACCGATAGCCTGGAGCCTGGAGGCTGTTTCGGATTCTGTGTCTCCCTCCCTCTCTGACCCTCCCCTGCTCACACTTTGTCTCTCTCTCAAAAATAATAAATAAACATTAAAAAATAATTTAAAAAATACTATCATTCAGGGTATGCACAGATAGCTATAATACACTCAAAAAGAAAAGAAAGGTCCAAATGCCTAGGGTCCTGAGCCCAAAGCTGATGCTTGAAGGACGAACACAAAAGAAGTATGTGAAGAGAGGCGTCAGCGAGGCCAGATGGCGGCCAGCAGACAGCGATCTCAGCCGCATGAGCACAAGAAACTAAGAAAAATTACAGCCAGCACGAGAGCACTCAGGAATGTCAACGTCTGACCCCAGAAACCGGACTTCTCCCAGACACCAGCGAGCCCGTGACCCGATTACACGATAGTTTTGGAAGATCGCCGTGGCTAGACAGCCACGTAAAATCACCCATAATTGAGACCTAAAATCATGAAAACCTCTGTGCTTTGCAGCGTGTGGACTTTACCACAATCTTCCAGTACAACGGGGGCAGATGAAACAGGCATCGGGGGCTGACTTGAAAAAGCAGACGGCCCTATGGCTTACTTAGTGCCCAGAACTTTCTCAGTCAAATCGGCTCAAAGCAAGAGTAAACAGAGGAGCTATCCAGTATATAACATAAGCATTCCCTCCCAGAAAAGCAGGCCCCCCAGAGTCTCTGCGAAGTGTTGCACCGTTGTACCGATGGAGGGACAGGCCGAGGGCTCTGGAAGACGCCTTTCTTTCCAAACCCCTCGGCCGGTCCTGGCACTTGCTGCCAAATTCACCACCTGCTACATTTTTAGAAATGCAGGATGTGGTTCTGAGCTTAGGACTTCAACCTCTGCCCTTCCACGCACTGCAGGACTTAACCGAAAGCACAAGCCAGGAGTCCAGAAATGGCGTGTGAGTAAATGTGCGGAAGGTGATTGCAAACTCAAGACGATATATGATAAAATGGTAAATGGATTCAAGAAAACTAAGCCGGGCAGTTTGGTACAGCCCTCGGGCCAGCAGCATCCAGACACTCGAGCCAAGGGGCAGATGCTAACGTCCCCGGAGCCCTCGGCACAAGATTCGACACGGAGGCCTGGCTCCTTTTCCCGAGGCCTGGACAGCTGGGAACGGAAAGTGCTCTCAGACCAAGACTTGTTCACATGGAACGCTATGCAAATATATTCCTTCTTACACTGAAACAACAGCTGTGGGCTCCAACCGCAGAGAACGCTGGCCGTACAGATACTCCGTCATCACGTCCACATCCTCGCTAATACTCCGATGTGGGAAAACTCTACCCGAAACAGAACAGAATTGAACTGCCAAGAGCCCGCTAAGAAAAATAAATGAATGCCGAGTTCATTAACTTTACCCAAATAACCTAACATGACACCGGAAGGAAGTGTGAGAGGCACTTGGATGTAAGAGCCTTCCAATGCATGTGGTGGCATATTTTTAGTACTTAATTAGTCTTTGGCTCTATCACTATGAGACCCAGTGCAGAGATGACTTTATAATTCTCATTTTAAGCATGGAATGCATGGAGGCCGAGAGCCAGATTCGCTGAGTTCTGCAAGTTTCTCACTGAGTCAGCGCGACAGCCGAAAATAGAAATGAGGTCAGCCTGCACAACAGTGCCTGGCTTTTCTAGGTCACTAGACTGAGCTGGTTCCCAGCAAACTGCTGAACAATTTACCAATGTGAAGTTCGCCCCTTTTATGTCCATTTCACAGATAGGGACGTCGTGATTCTGAGCATAACTGACTGGTCGCATGTCACCGGGTGACCCCTGCATGCCGCTGGGAACAGAATGCAGAAATCAGACTCCCTGTGCTTGCACCACAAGAGCACATTCTTTCCCAAATGTCCCCGGAACACTTAAGCAATCCGCAGATCCCAAGAGTTTTGAGATTAACTAGCTATGAAGGAAGTGACCCCTCCGTTGACATGGTTCTTGTTATCTCCCACGTAGTTTTTTTTTTTTTAACTTTCCCACTCTTTCTGTTCAGACAAGAGTGCACATGAATAATCTAATATCCCGTGCCCCGTCCAAGGCTATTATGGGCACCAGAGCAGAGCCAGCAGACAGGATGGACGTTCACACAGCTATACAGTTAGCTGGCACGCAGTGTGCACGGGATACGGGCCAAATTACTCCCCTGAGCTTTCAGCAAATCCCCACTGTCGTCGGAGGAAGAGTTGGCTGATCTAGACAGTGCAGCTGCAGATGTAAGACCTCGAACGTGGCCACCCAGACGCTGGGGTTCAAGGCAGGGTGCACCGTCAAGGTCCCTGAGAAACAGGACCCTGAGTCACCTGCTTCCCACGATGTGTTAAAGGCAAGGTCCAAGGGGCGCCTGGGGGCTCGGTCAGTTAAACATGCAGCTTCAGCTCAGGTCATGATCTCTCGATTCATGAATTCAAGTCCCACCTTGGGCTCCGTGCTGACAGCTGGGAGCCTGGATCCTGCTTTGGATTCTGTGTCTCCCTCTCTCTCTGCCCCTCCCCTGCTCACACTGTCTCTCTCCCTCGCTCTCTCTCTCTCAAAAATGAATAAACATTAAAAAAAAGTTTTTTAAATAAGGCAAGGCCCAAAAGGCGATGGCGGCTGCTAACCAGTGCCAGGTGGAAATGGAAGCCCTCACCCATGTTCGTCACAGAAATGAGCATTTCCAATGGAGGGAAGACCAGAGAAGTTGGTAAAATATTACACAAAAGTGTGGATGCAATTGTATTTCATTCTTTTATTCTCCAATGTCCGTGAAATGTATTATACTCATTTAAAAAAGTTTATGTATCAACAGCAGAGTGATTACCACTGTCTCCTCGAATGATGGAATTCAGAATTTGAAGAGGAAGACCAAAATGCCATCATTATAAAGATGAAAGAATACAGCCATGGAGAATAATCTTGGCATCAAAATTAGCCATTCTAAATTAGGCATGAAATAGAGTTTCATGCATGGAGTAACTTACATATTTTGCATAATATATGTATTATCTAAAGCAAGGACATACTTTAAAAAATCCATAAAAGAGGAGGACAAAAGATTCTGTTATAATATCAATTATTTCCCTTCCTCTTAACATGCTTATGGAAACAAGCCCATGATGGAACTCAAACGCTAGGACATTACACCCCTTCCTAAGTCAGAAATACAAACACAAACAAAACTCCCTGGATGGCTGAAATTCAAAGAGCGTGAAGCTTCTAACTTCGAAGGATAATACAATTAGGAACCGCAAACACTGAAGTTAACAAAACATAAACCTAAAGTAAGCAGTCGTCGGGTCCGACCATCAGAGGCCATAGTAAGTCTGTCTCAACAGTCAGCCCAGGATCACATTCTTTTACTTAAATTGTGTATTAAGTGTTCACATCTAAAACGATACGACCACGGAAGTTTACAATGGATGGAAGCACAAGAAAAGCGTGTCTGGAGCACGGGGCTGCCCGGCCCCTGACAGGCTGACTAGCAGGTAACGTCATCCACACGCTTGGGTTCAGCCATCACAAGGCAGAAGAGACCCCACGAGCGCTGGCAATTGGACAGATTTTGTGGCCGGGTTTCCACCTCTCAGAAGTAAATACTTTAAGGGCAGCGACATCGTTTTATTCATTCACAGTGTTTGGCAACATCTTTGAATTCGGTAAACCCGGTGAGCGGATGGATGAACCAGGTAGTAACGTTCACAGTGCTCTAAACAAAGCAGGGCTGTGTGTGTGCATCCTAGAAACTCAACATATAGTACAGGGTGGCGACTGGGCCAGGGGGGCCCTTCCTGGGTCTGAAGCCCCAGGAGCCTGGCTGATACAGGCGCCCGCGGCCGAAGGAGCAACCAAGAAAGCCAGCTGCGGTCAGGACAGGACCCCGGATCAGCTGTTTCTTTCTGTCACCGGGCGCCTGGAGATTTCCATTTCCAAGCAAAGCTGCAAATGAGTGAAGGAATGCAAGCCTTTACTTCTGGAGCCAGAGCTCACCAAGAATTCAGTGATGGGGAAACGATTTCGAATGATGGGTCACAGTCAGCCAATGGGGGACATTGGGGACTCAGCCAAACATTCCACAAGAGCAGTTCCTGAGCCCAGCAGGCGTGTGGGGACCGCTTCCTGAATGCCGACAGTGGGAAAGTGGTGGCAAGTGTCACCGGGTCCTGGAAAGACTCTGGCCAGGCCCCACGGGGAGCCCCACCCACACCACGGAGCCTGACATCATGGTGGCTGGACCGCCCAGGCGCCCAGGTGGCAGGGGAAACACACAGCTGGCTGGCGCCCTGAACACACCTTCCGAAGAGGACGTGAAGGGTGGTTCTTTGCACCAGGGGACACGTGCCTGGATTCCCAAAGGAACATGCGTGAATTAATTTAAAGTATACTATGTTCCTGGATGCATTAAATATAATATGAAAATTCTTTCACGTAACCACTCCATCGTTACTACTGTTTCTCGCATTTAATATTTTAGCATTGAAGCAGGAAAGAGGAAAAACAATCATGCTCAAAAAGCACGGCTACTGATCTTTATCTTCTTTCCCAAACTCTCATTTTCTCTCTCAAGCCCTGGTGATGTTTAGCTCAGAAGTCAATATTCGGAATCTTTACACTGTGGCTCTCCAGCAAATATGTGTTAAGAGCTTTAGCAACTCTACATACAGGGATGGTAAAGATGAGCATTAAGAGATTGTTCCTAGAAACGAGAACATTCTCTCTTTTACAAATTCAGGGGAAGAGAAGAATCAGGAAAGGTGTTGGGAAAAAAATCTCCCAACCCATGACCTTGGAGTTCATGACCTCATGTGCTGTCAGATCCGCCCTCTTCCTGGGCGTGTTCTGGACCCATCCTGCCTCTCCTAACCCCACCCCGGCTCTCGCCAATGGCCACGGCCAGGCTTGTGACTCTGGAGCTGCAGATGGTTGGGTCCACACGGGGGATGGGGCAGCCCTGTGTGCTGAGGCGTGGGAGGGGAGCTGGCTGGGGCCCTCTGCAGCTTTACGTGTGTCATTCTGCCGCTGGCTTCACGGGCAGAAACTCTCAACCCTGGGGCACCCGGGTGGCTTAGTCGGTTAAGCGTCCGACTTTCACTCAGGTCATGATCTCGCAGTTCGTGGGTTCGAGCCCCGCGTCAGGCTCTGTGCTGACAGCCACCTCAGAGCCTGGAGCCTGTTTCAGTCTGTGACTCCCTCTGACCCTCCCCTGCTCACGCTGTCTCTCTCTCCCTAGAAATAAATAAATAAATAATAAATAAATAAATAAATAAATAAAAAGAAACTCTCAACCCTGCGGCGAGGGTCCCTCTCATGGACAAGGGCCACCTGTGTCCAGCCCCAGCTTCAGACAGCCCGCAGACATGGCACTTTACCCAGAACCTTCTCCAAGTCTCCATGTTCAAGGATAGATTTCCACTGGACAAATCCTGGTCCTGCAACATTATTTGAGCCCACGAAACATTCTAGCACAATTCTCAGGGTCTCAGTGCTGCTGCGAAGCTGGCTGGCAGAGCCGATGGCTCAAATCAAACACAGAACGAGCAGAATGAAGGTTGCAGAGGAACGCACAATGTGGCTTTGCGATTAGTCGACGTTTGCAAAGAACAGAACCCTAGATACTTTCTGATCTACGAAAATCCACTTTGTACATGAACTTGGAAGGGGAAAAAAAAAGAATTATAAAGATTTCTTCATAAAATACTTCCTAAAGAACTATCATTCAACACAAGAATACCGTGAAAGAGTCCTACGTGCCATCTTAATATGAATTTGACCTGTTCCCCTACAGCCATCTGAGAGCCAACCATCCAACCTCACCCATCTAGTGGAACAAACTTTGTAAAAGGAAAGGGAAACTCAAGTGCTGACAAATTGTTGGCAGCAAAAGAAAAAAAAAAAAAGAAAACACCTTAAAACCTTCCACAGGTCCTTAGGACTTACAAAAGTCCCAGACGTTTCTCGCTAACCAGAGCTGAATGCTGCCGACAGCGGACACACTCAAAAGCCATGAGCAGCGGCCGGCGTCCTCACCAGCAAACGCGTACTCGCCAATCTGTCTCTGGCACTCTTTCCGAAAAGTCGGTCTAACACGATCTCATCAATTCTCCCTCTGAAGCAGTCATCTGCTCAAAATATTTTTAAGTATTAATATTTCAAGTCATTCCCCTGAAGCAGTCAGCTTCCCAAATTGGAAATAGGAAAACAGGTGTGTTAACATTTTCCCCAAGTCTTGGGGACGTATTCCATCAAGTCCTGCGTACGCATTTCCTGATAAACTGAATCTTCCTCCATAGCCGACTTCCGTTCTCCCAGCAAACTGCAACCAAATGCCGTTTGTTCCCTGGGGAACATTTGTCTTTCCTGGCCACTATTAACTCATTCGAATTTCAGTGACAACGTTCCAATTTCTGCATGGGTTTTCCTATGCCACCCCCCAGGAGCCTATGCCCAGGCTCTCCGCCGCCTCCACAGCTGGGGTCCCCATCTCTGGGCAGCGCCCACTGGGGCTCAGGGACGCTGAGCCCCCGTCTGAACTGCTGGTATTCATGCCCTGCCCCTTCCCAGCCCCCAGCCCCTGGACACATCCTGGGATCTCAGCCAGACATCCGTTCCTCAGGGAAGACCTTCTGGGTACAAGAGATCTGAAGAAGACTATCACATCTAACTGAACCAGTTCAATGAAGGGGCAATAAATAAAGGGTGAATGGGCTGTTAGAGGTGCTGTGTGTAAAGAAAGCCCCCACAATTCTGGCTTCCCAACACTAGGGGGCGCTAGGGGACTACTTTTTTTTTTTTTTCAAAGTAAACCCTTCTGGACCCTGAAGGCTTCAGCCTTCTTTCCTATTCATCATATCAATGTACTAATATTAAGTATTCAGTGCTGTGGAAGCTCTTAGCATGGGTACAGCTTGGAGAAGTCAGTTTGATAAGGCTTAAAAGACGCAACACCCAGGGAAAGAGAGAATTATACTTAGAATTTAAAAATGTAATTAACATGAAGAATGAGTCTAGTAACCTGAACATCAAGGCTATTACGCGCAGGTGGGGGTGGAGGAGCCCACCGGTAACATGGATTGTGGCCGGTTCTCAGATCCCTTCTTCCATTCATTTCATAAACTGAGTGCTTGAATCGAACAGGGTTACAGGCAAAAAGTGAATTCAGCTTTGTAAATGATGGCATGGAAATAGCACACACTGAAAAAAAATTTAAATCTTACAAAACATTCATAAAGCAGGTCGAGGCTGGACAGGAAGGAGGTCTCTAAGAAAGTATTACTAAATATCCAACTGCCAGGAGAACTTTGAAGGCTTTTTTTTTCTATTTTTTTTTTTTTGGTCCCTTCTACTGTAAGTTTATAGGAAACACATACATAAGGTAATTTAATCCATTCTGCTGATTTTTGCCATTTGTGAAGGCAAAAAATTCATCCAATTGTTAATGGCTTCCAAAAAAGATGATTAACACCTCCTCTGCTAAAAACTTGATTTACCGACATAGAGCTCTCGTGAAAATCAGAATCACAAATGCCTCTGCCTAATCCTATTACCTTACATTCTGTGTGTCATATATAGACTCAAAGACGGTGTTTTAAAGCAGAAAGGCAGTGCAGACATAAAAGGTAGCTCTATGGTGGCTTGGACCCTCACTGTGGCTGTGGACAGTTGTGCATGTTGCACATTGCAGCGAATACAGGGCAATGTCCAGCTGCAGCTCAGCACCGGCCCGGCGAGGCGAGCGCCACTGGTCTAACAGGCACAGAGCTGAGCAAAACTCAGCAGCAGCAAGGCCACCCAGCTGGAAACAGACCCTACGAAGCGGTTCTATGTATGAATGAATGCTCACAAAGTTGCACTCCGGGGAAAGGGAATAATCTTCCTAAGAAGACCTGCACTTTCACTCACCAGCACGAGTGCCTTTCCTTTTAATTAACGTTCCAGGAGATTTATCAAAACTCCGTGTCCTAACTAGAAGCCTGGGAGAAGGAGAGAGATTGCAGGAAAATAACTAATGACACAAAGTAACAAGGTTATTAACAAGTAGCACAGTTAGCAGCTCTCTGAGTCTGGACAGAAAAAAAAATACATCTTTTTCTCAAAAAGACACTTGGTGGGGTACCCGGGGGGCTCAGTGGGTTAAGCGTCTGACTTCAGCTCAGGTAATGATCTCACGGTTTGTGAGTTCAAGACCCACATTGGGTTCTGTGCTGACAGCTTGAAACATGTGCTTGGTATTCTCTCTCTTTCTCTCTCTCTCTCAAAAATGAATAAACACTTTTAAAAAGACATTTTGCTCTGTTTTCATGATCGCCCACAACCTTGAGATTTGGAGAGATGTATGCTGTCAGCAAATCTGAGAAATAGCAATCCCCATGCACGAAACCTAAGCGGCCTTAGCGGGTTCCATGTTACCGTGACTGAGGGTGCTATTCACCTGAACCTGGAAGTGTGTGCGGGCGTGTGACACAGTCCTGGAAGTGCGTGCATCCTGAACAAAATCAGGACACATAAAAGTCAGGAAGTGCCGCAGTCTAGGTCAGGCATTTGTCGGGGGAGGGGGCGGAGGAAGTCTGTGTTAACAATAAAAATGAAAAATGCAAAGAAATTGCCATGACAATAGACAGAAATGCCATGACAACAATAATCATAATTAATAACACAAAAGGCATGCAAGATATCGGTCAGGCTCCCTTGAGAAAAACTGCCAGTTGTCAATTAAGAAACAATTTTTTCTTCGTGCTTTTTTCTTTTTCTTAAAAAAATGTGAGTTAAATGCAACTATTCATCCAAATTAGGTTCTACGGGTGTGCTGTGAAGGGGCACTCCCCGCACCCCAGCACATAGAAGGTGTTCACTAAGTATTTTCAGGACCAAATCAGGGAACACAGAGTGTTCATGATTCCAAGGAAAGGGGCGCCTGGGTGGCTCCGGGGGATGAGCATCTGACTCCTGGTTTCAACTCAGGTCACCAACTCATGGCTTCATGGGTTCAAGCCCCACATTGGGCTCCACGCTGACAGTTCAAAGTCAGCTTGGGATTCTCTCTCTCTCTCCCTCTCTCTCTGTTCCTCCCTTACTCACACTGTCTCTGTCTCCCTTAAAATAAATAAATAAACTTTGAAAAATAATATTCCAAGGAAATAATATAAATAGGGTAGAGATCTGATTTCCAAACCTGGCTGCAAAATGAGGCATGGTTGTTCTGGGTTAGCAAACGGAGCTTTGGGGCTCTTCCGACATGCTTGCCTCAGTGAGGGCCCCGATAATGCCACAGGCTGGGGAGACCCAGGGCCGGGGAGCCAGAAGATGGGGGTCTTCAGCCCCAGGCCCAGCCCTTGAGACTCTGAGAAGCAGGCCGGTCGTCTGTAAGATGGGGCAACTGACTCACGCTGGATCCTGGAAAGCACTGAACTTGGGTATTCCTCCACCTCCCTCTGCCCTCAGCACCAGGCCCATGATTCAAGAACTAAACTGGTCCAGCTCTTCTTTATTAAAATACACATATTTTGCATTTGCTGTCAAGAGTTCTCAGCCCATCCAGGCAACAGCACTTCCTATATAAGCCACAGAAGATTTTTAAAGAGAATGAAAAGGCAGGGTCACCTTTTTTCCCTTCCCAGCGGTCGCCACCCTGAATGATCTCATTCTGGTTTTTGAGGCTAAATCGGACAATGGGAAATAAGGATTTCTTGGGTACTGAAAGGATACGAGGTTTGTTGATTTTTTTTTAAAGAAATTCCTCATTTATCTTATGCGCAAGGTGTTTTATTTTTCCTTAATGAATACATCTGATACTCATTCTTCTCCAGCTCGGGCCACTCGGTTTATTCTCCCGCAGGAGCCCGAGTCTGTGCGGCCACCCGCGCACCAGCCCCGGGGCGCCGCTAGCAAGCATCCAATGACACACACGTGCTCTGTTTCCTCGCGCTCCGACAAAGCGGCTTGGCCACACCGCATCGCGAACAATGTTCTCCCTCGGCACGCGGCAATAATTTCAAGACTTCATTAATCATACTCAAAATCTAAAAGATAAGAGCAGTTTCAAAGTGGTTGAAACATGACAAATCCATTTTGCCTGTATAATGCAATGCCGCACTTGGAGGGCTTGAGGTTTTACTAAACCCACAACTCACTTAACCTCGTTCACTCGAAAATGGGGTCAAATTGATCTGGATTCACAACTGAATTTTAACCTATTTTCAATAAATGCCATGAATTCCTTTAAAACCTAGACAGTTACTCAAGGAAAGAAATTAAGCAAGACACAGAGGGCTTGGGGGGGGCGGAGTCAAGGTTTTGATTTTACAACTGAATGGCTAAGAAAAGCATACAATTGCACAATCAATGAAAAAACTATGGTGCGTCAAAAACATGATAAGTAATTACACCTTAAATACTTAAAAGCACCTTCCCTGAGAAGGTAGGGCCCCTTCAGCACAGGGCTGGTCACAGAATTGGCAAGCCTGTTTCCAGAAGGTAACGTGGAGACTATTTTAACCAAGTAGCCAAATTATTGCAAAATTGGAGGTTAGTAGGATTTTATTTAATGCCATTTTTACTCTATAAATTTAGTAGAGGTTTCAAAGGTTGCATTTATAAGATTGTTTCTTGCTTTTTTATTCTTAATTACTTAATACAAATAGACTAAAATACTATACTCTCCGGCTAGGAGATAAGACGCAGAAATCTGCCTAAATTGCATTACAGTTTGTAAACTGGAAAAATTAATGTTCTCATAAAAAAGCATTACAGGGGCACTTAGGTGGCTCGGTTGGTTAAGTGTCTGGATTTTGGCCCAGGTCATGATCTCACGGTTCGTGGGTTCAAGCCCCTCATCAGGAGCTGTGCCGACAGCGTGGAGCCTGCTTGGGATTCTCTCTCTCCCTCTCTCTGCTTCTCCCCTGCTTGTGCTTTCTCTGTCTCCCTCTCTCAAAGAATAAATAAGTATTTAAAATTAAAAAAGAACTGGTTAGAGGATGGATGACCCAGAGTGTAGATGTGGGAGAGGGAGGGAGGGGGCTGGCGGGAGGTAGGGTGCAGGAAGCACTGTCAGCACCCACACTCCGCACTCTGCGGGGCGTGAAGCACTGTCAGCACCCACACTCCGCACTCTGCGGGGCGTGAAGCACTGTCAGCACCCACACTCCGCACTCTGCGGGGCGTGAAGCATCCACACAGTGACTGAGGCGACTTCTCCTCGACGTGAGGGCGCTGACCGGCCAAACCCCTGAAGGGGCCTCCCCTTGTCCCGGCCCCAGATATAAAATGGCCAATTTTGTGCGATTTCTGAGCTCCCACGGGAATTCCACACCAGGGGGAACCCACCAGCATCCTCAAGAGAACAAACGGCTCCCAACTCCATGCTTCTCCACAGGGAGAGAGGCCACCATTCGTTCAGAATCAGATGGAAAGTACCCATCTGACGGCTGTTTGGTTCTCGGCACATAACCGCGGTGGCTGATCGCTGCGGTGCAGAACCCCGGATAACAAGTACAGCAAGGAGAGGAGCCGGCCCCGCGCCAGGGCAGGCGAGGAGCTCTGCGGACGGCTGCGGCCAGAGCTCACCCCCACCCCCGGCACCCAGACTCGCTCTTGAAGAGCAGAGCCCCCTCAGCCTCCTGGCGACCCGCCCCCCACAGGTCATCACTGCCAGGGAGGGGACAAAGGATTCGCTTCTGAAAGGAGATCACCTACACTCTTCTAGAACTCACACTTAAGGGCGCAATGGAGCACAAGGAACGCCTCCGAAGGGGGGGCTGTGTCAGGGGCAGAATATTCAGTGGGACAGAAAACGACACGTGTGCATCTTTATCTGTCACTGAGCGAAACAAATTCCTTTTAAAAAACAGAGGGGCGCCTGGGTGGCTTAGTCGGTTAAGCGTCCGACTTTCGCTTGGGTCATGATCTCGCGGTTCGTGGGTTCGAGCCCCGCGTCGGGCTCTGTGCTGACTGCCAGCTCAGAGCTTGGAGCCTGTTTCAGTCTGTGACTCCCTCTCTCTCTGACCTCCCCTGCTCACGCT